>JBAWJQ010003614.1:0-600000 GCA_037783105.1 Bactrocera zonata | reverse complement strand
CCATATCCGTCTATCTGTGTGTCATCTCGACATATGAGAACTATGCACATAGTTTTGGAGATATCGATCTGAAATATTGCACCACTATAGCATATAATTGGCATACAAACTGAATGATCAGAATAAAATGCTTGTATGCTATTTGGTAAGGATTATTGTCTAATGCGATGGTGCAATCTCCGAAGAAATTAGTCAAATCGAGACACTAAAACGTATAGGTGCCATACAAACTGATCGATCAAAGTTCTTTTAAGGAATATTTTTTATTTGTGAAGGGTATTATAGCTTCGGAGCAACCGAAGGTTAAGGTTAAATAGGCTAGAAGGAGCAGAAAATTTGTCATTTGCCTAAAGCGGTAAGTTTATTTACCGCGAGAAAGTGTTTTGTTTAGGTTAACCGGCCTTAAAGTAATTTTTTAATTACTTGTATTTTGACAGGTATTTTATATCAAACTCTCTATATTTTCATCACTTCGAAACTCTTTCTGTCTATTTTTGAAAGTCAAGTTCTGTCAAATATAACTTCAGATCTTAAATATCAAGTTTTGAATGAATGTGTCGCGCAACAAAAATAGAATTCTCATGGAAAAGCAAGCAGCTACTAAAATTCAAGTTTACAGCCGCTATCAAATAATATCTGATCTTAAGGGGTTAGGGGTAGTCAGAGGCACGAAAAAATGAGATTTATTATATTAAATCGTGTTATTTTACAAAAGTAGTAATATGGCATTATTATAGAATGTATTGACTTGAAGTCACGAATTTTTCAAAAAAAAAAAAAAAACAAATTTTATTTCCAAAGTTATAGTTGTTTGTGTTGACCCAGTTGCGGTGACAACTATAAGTCCTTGGAGATTCAACTAAAATCAATCGGACAAAAAAAATTAGTTTTATAAATAGATAATCCCGGGCCTGATCGAAGTATTTAATTTTTTTTTCAAAAATTAACAAAATGCCGGCCTCAGGAAATTTTTTTTCTAAATTTTTCCGAAAAAAACCAACAGTTAATTGGTCTTAAAAAATCGAAATTTTCGAAAAAATTAAAATCCTTCGATCAGGTCTGAGTTTATTATGTATTCTAAAAGCTGTATAAATTTCAATAAAATCTACCGAGCGGTTTTCGAGTTGCAATTGTCACCAGTTCAAAAAACATAATTTTGAGAAAAACTCGTTTAATGTTTCACACTTGCGTTTTGAAGTGCCCGAGCTCTCTTTGTTATAACTCAAACTTTTGAATAACTCAAAAACTAACTATCGGATCAACGTGAAATTTCCCGTAAATATTTTTAAGATATTACACTTAGCGAAAATGCAAATCAAAGTAATTTTTTGGAAATTCTAACTACCCTTAAGGGGTTAACAGTTGAGTGAGAAGTGCGAATCATTGAGTGGAAAGTTCTCTTAATAATCAAAATAACCAAATAGTGATAAAAAAAATAACAACCATAGAGATAAAATTTTTGAACAATTTAGAAGAAATCTTGTAAAATAATTAGTGCTACCACTTCTCAAGAAATTAATATTTTTAGTCCATTTTTGGTTTGCTACAGGAGAAAAAGATATAAACTTTGCTCAATATAGTCTGCGAATAGGTTAGATATTTTACTCCTGTTGCACATACAAATGTTCATTTACTCTCATTTATTCAAGATGTACGATTTATATTGATAATGTTTTGTGCAATTAACCATCGTTTACCAAAACGCATTTATTTTTGATATTTGTTATTTATTATTTTACAGAGAAAACGAATTTTAGAAGTCAATTAAGTGGTCTATTATATAAAAAAATTTAAGAAACTTAAAAGAAAATTATTATGCTTGTTTTCACTTCCGTAATTTGACTACAGAGTTTCGCTCATAAAACTAAAAAATTCTTAATAACGGCAATTATATGAATTGCTGCATGGAATACACAACACTCATGGAACTTGTGCACGTCCAATGCGTTAGCAAACCATTAAAGGTATTTAAGATTATAAAAAAAGAGAGGAAAATTAATTGATGAACCGCAACTTGGCCACCTAAAAACAAATATTCATATCTTTCAGTATTTCCTTAGAATATTTTATGACATTAGTAAAATGTGCGCTTCCGGCCGAAGCGATTGCGCTCAAGCAACGAGTTGTAAGAAGTAATTGTAATGCAATGAGTGATTAAGACGGTGTAAATCTTCATAGTACAAGTACTTTGAAAGAAGTACGGTTGTAAGCACTTGTCTACGCCAATAACGAAGGAAAAAAGAAGCGAGTGGCACCTGCTTATACCCAAAACAAAAACAATTATCAGTTGTCATTGCAACGGCGCTGTCATTTCGTTTGCTGTCAAGTGTTATTTTGACATTTGTCTGCACTAAGAATTTCTAATGCCACAAGTATTTCTGTTATTTCCGTTTACATGGCGAATGCAAGCACATATTTATTTTTTTTTTATAATACCAAGCTGGCTTTATGCTTTTTCTTAGAATACGACGTATATACATATCTACGTTCTTACTGTACTCATTTACTCACTGCATGCTAAATTAAGTCTCGCGCTATAATTACATTTTGAAAGTTGCGCTTAATTGTCTTGGCTTTTCACAATTAAATTGCCATTAATTACTTGTGCAGTTGATTTTGAAATTCGTCAGAGTTTACTTTTTTCTTATTTACTGCAATTGGCAATCTGTATTTGAAAAAATTCCATTTGTTTGCTGACTGAACGCTTTCAATGTCAAAACAATTAGTTGCAATTGGCAACTCTTTAAATCGCGCGTCATTTATGTGGCGAATGGCAGGAGAAAATATTATTAAATGAAGATAAAATACTTGATTCTAAAAGGAGGTCATGTCGAAAGAAATAATTAAAGAAAAGCCTAATTAGTTACATCTGAACGAGTTGTAAGCCATAATTTATGGGTGCGTGCGAAAAGAATTCGCGGGCATTGATAGGCTCTTAGTAAATAAGATCATTTATAATAACGGGTGGGCTATCTAACGTTTAAAATTTGAATTATCTATATTTCGACAATGGAAACGTCAAATACCATTCGGAAAGTGACAGATATTCAGTAAAAAGTCTAAAATTTACGAAATGTGTCGCTATTCACTATAAGAAAACTGGGAAATATTGAAAACTTTTTTTCAAAATGGTGAGTCAAGTGGATGGTCAATTTCACCGAAAAATCATCTTTTCGGACGAGGCTCATTTCCAACTTGATGGTTACGTTAACAAGCAGAATTGTCGCATTTGGGGCACAGAAAACCCGCACGTAATCGTCGAGAAGCCAATGCACCCAGCACGAATCACAGTATGGTGCGGATTTTGGTCTGGTGGAATCATCGGCCCATTTTTCTTCGAAAATGAAGAAGGAACCGCCGTAACCATCAATGGTGAGCGATATCGCGCAATGTTAACCGAATTTTTCTTCAAGCAAATTGAAAAGGAAGACTTGGACAACATTTGGTTCCAGCAGGACGGCGCTACGTGCCATACAGCAAACGCTAGACTCAATCTTTTACGCCCTATCTTCGAAAATCGCATAATCAGCAAAAGAGGTAATGTGAATTGGCCTCCCAGAAGCTGCGATTTAACTCCGTTGGACTATTTTCTGTGGAGAGCTGTTAAAAGTAAATGTTACGCCAACCATCCAGAAACAATTCAAGATCTAAAGTACGAGATTCAAACTGCTGTAGCTGCCATAAGACCTGAAACCATCGAGAAAGTACTCCAAAATTGGGTGGATCGGATAAGCTACTGTAAACTCAGCCGTGATGATTATTTGTTCGAAATTGTTTTCCACAAATAAATTTCATAAAACAACCTTTTAAATAAATGTTAGACCTTTGAAAAATATCAAGCCGTTTTTTTATTGACTTTTTAAATTTAAAATTTTATATGGCCCACCCGTTACTTTAAATTATCAGTTTATTTTTATAAAAAATAATTTTAGAACAAGAAAAAACGTTAACTTCGTTTGTTGTGTCGAAAAGTCTTCACAAATAAGAAAGTTTTTAAACAAAAATTTTAGTTTAATGGGTCTCTTCGTATGGCAAGTAGGTAGATGAAACCTATGCCTTTGGGTGGCCCATTGTCATACCAACCGGGACTTCTAATGAAGTTCATAAGTATGAAAAGTTTTATCGGTGCAACCTCCAAGATGTCGCCAAAAAACTCTCGTCCAACAATTGCGATTCTTTTTCTATAAAAAGCCTTACATTCGCAAAGAAAATGTTTTATAGACTCCTCCCCTTCTAAATAGTCGTTATATGGCGTTTCTTATCTGCTGTCATTTCTGTCTATTAGATAGCGACCTGTTAGTACTAAACTTTAAAATTTTAATAGTCAGAATGTGCGGCCCATATACCATTCGTGCTGCGTTTGCCTGCTTGTTGAGCAAATCAGGGATTGATTCCATCGAGACTCAGCTATGCTTATAATATATTTGTCGATTAAATATTTGGAAGTAGCCAGAGGAATATAAATTCCTTCTTTTCCGAAGTCTATTTGTAGTATAATGCCTATTCTGGCGAGTTCATCTGCTTCACAGTTCCCAAGGATATCACAATGTCTTACAAGAAGTTTCAGCAGTTTTATCGTGAAATAAGATGTCAGATCCACTAAGAGATCAATGAATTATTTCAGTAATTTCGATGAAACCCTGAGAGACTGTAGTGATTTCAAAGCCGACTGTGATCAAATTGAAAGGTGAATTTTGCCCATTTCATCTCCTTCAAAGTAATCTTCTCCCGCTGCAATACACTTATGCCAACGAAATGGAAAAATGGAAAAATCCTCCGTCGTGATGGCCATCAGAGCCTTCTTCGATTCAGCTTTTATATCCTCAATTGAGTCAAAATGGTGTTCTCGGAGTGGTCATGTGAGTTTGCTGAATAGCCAGAAGTTACACGAAGGTAAATCAGGCGAATGCGGTGGTTTCAGCATGATATTAGTTGAAAATGTGGTGAAATGATCCCGAATAACCAATGCAGTATGACATAGTGCATTATCGCATTTCTCTGTTCAATAGATTCAGACATAGTACAAATCGAAAAATTCGCTTTTAGAGCCTCACAAATATTTTGACGTGAAATTTAGCACAGATGTGATTTCGGTATCTAATTTTGCCGAAAAGAAACCACCTCCCCCTCGATTATCCAGTTTGGACCTAGCCGTATAGATGCGAAGATTCAAATTTGTGGTATAAGTTACACTTATCCGTTATCGTTTCTCTATCTATGTAACTCACTTAACTATCTATACTGAAAAGTTAATGAATAATCAACAAAGACTAACTTTCTTATTATCAGCTTTTACATTTTCTAGTTTATTTTTTAGTTTACCTCTTTCAAAAATGAAATAAAATTAGATATATTCATTTGTTATCGACTTTTTTTGTAACCCACTAACAATCTCAACTGAAAAGTCACATTAACAAACCATTTGCAGTCTTCTTTTCTAAGCTGTTCGTCTTTTCTACTTTAGCTGATCGTGAAATTTGCCAAATGGACACAGAAAATAATAAAAATAATTCCAAGTATGCCCTTTCATTTTCCTATCTCATTTACCCTAAATTGCTTGCGCATAAAAAAGTGAAAGCACACCCGAAAAATAAGTCAAATAAAATTATTATGCCACAGTCATTAAGCATATAGTTTTTTTTTGCATACGTAATTCATTGCCAAATCATGTCTAAAATTCAATTCCCCATTTTGCCGCCTTCTTTTTAGCCGCTTATTTCTTTTTGCCAAATTGGTATAATCACTTGGCTTCGGACGTGACTGAAGTACGTAATTGAAACTGATTGAAATCAAAATTTACATTTTTATGCTCTTTCAAGTGGAAAAGGTATTAACGGTGACAGCTTAGGCTGTAAATCGCTTTAAATGTGACACATTTCACCTGCCCATTAAAACCTTTAACAAGGTCAAATTATTTTTAGTAATATGCAGTTTTCAAAAAGGTAGATTTTTTGTAATATCGATATATATTAATATATATCTATTTAATCATAAGTAAATATAATTTCATTTTTAAATTTAATTATTTCAATGAATTCTGAATTTTGTCAATGAGAATTCTATTTACTAGCTGTCTCCGCATCGAAAAGCCACCAACCAGATCGATCATGTTGTGATAGACGGAAGACAGTCCCCAGTGTTTTAGACATGCGTACACTCCGAGATCCTAACCTACGCACCCGCCTCTGTGCAGCAAAAAGCGCACGTAAACAAACACAAGGAAGGTTAGACATCAAGAAGCTGCAATCACAACAGACAGCCAAACGAATTTCGAACTGCATTCCTGCTCTCTGAGAGCACTCGTCAGCAACTCGGTATGAGGGAACTGAGGGACGGCATAATTTTTGTAATGTAATTTTTTTTACATCTTTTATAAATAGTCTTTTAAAATAGTTGAGAGAAGGTAAAGTGTATTTGATGTAATCTACGAATATAGAGTTAGTGTAATCGAAATTCGATAGCAATCGATCAACCATTCACAATTTTATATTGATTAATCATACTCATTAATGAAATTAGTTGAACTTGTCTAATAATTAATGTGGCTCACGCGCGTTGACCAATAAAAGCTTATATTATACCATACATATGTATGTTTCTATATAAGCACTTTCCAACACACTTTAATTATTATTTTTTCTCTTTGTTTCGCACATGTGTTTGCGTTCGCCACGCTTCTTATACATAAATTCATATTGCGAATTTACAAATTTGCAAATTGATTGCTATTTTCTGCGTTGAGTTTGACTTTTGACTGCCAAACTTCAAGCTGCTGGCTGATGTCATACACAGAATAGCCATGAAAAGCAACAAAGGAAAGAAATTTTATTTATGTTCTTAATTTGTAAAAGTAATTTGGAATATTAGCGTTGATTTCGTTCTTACGCACACATATGAAAATACATACATATAGTACATATACTCCCAGTGGAAGGGCTGAATTTGGATTACTCCCGTTGCCTGCTGTACGGAAATTAGTTAATTAATTAATAAAGCGTTGATGTGAGTGAAATGTTTTTTATTTTTAAAGCTTTGTTTGTTGTTTGCTTTTAGTTTGTTTGTTTACTTCCAAAGTAAAAGGGGCGGAAGTAGACAAATTAAAGAAAGTGAATGCTTATGTGCCTCCAAGCTATTCGAAGTGATTAACACAAATAATGTGAGAAATCTAACTTTATTTTTAAAATAGAAAGTTTTGTTTAAAATTTAATTAAAAAAAAAATATTTGGTTATATACATATATTTTGTTTATAATATCTGTTTTTTTTTTAATTATGATGTATTTTTCGGTAAAAATATATTTTTTTTGTTTATTTCAAATTATTTTCGGTTTAAAATTTATTTTGAGTTAAGAAGTATTTTATAAATGAAATTTATTTTCAAAAATAAAAAAAAAATTAAAAAAATTTTGAAAATTTTTCAATACCTAAAATTTTTGTTAATTATAATAATTTTTATGTCAAACTTTATTTTAAAACAAAAATTTTTTTAATTTAATTCAAATTATTTTCAGTTTAAAATTTTTTTTTGAGTTAAGAAGTATTTTTTAAGTGAAATTTATTTTCCAAAATAAAAAAAAATATTTGAACATTTTTCAATACCTAAAATTTTGTTAATTATAATCATTTTTAAGCCAAACTTTATTTTGTAAAATTTAAAATAACATTGATTTTAAAATTTAAAATTTTAAACTAAACTTTGTTTATGAATTGAAATTTACTTTCAACGTTTATATTTATTTAATTTGCTATAGATTTGAAATAAATAGAGAATATTATTTTAAATAAAAATTTTGTTAATAACAAATTATTATGTTAAAATTTTTATACTTTTAAATTAAATTAAGTTTTTGTTTATAATTAACTTATTTTTATATTTATTTATGTTTTTCATAAAATTTTTTAAAATAAAATTTATTTTTTAAATTTAATTATATATATTATAAGATATTTATTTACTTATTTCATAAATATTTAAAAAAAAAAATTTACTTTTAAAATTAAATTATTTTATGATGGAAATTTATTCTAAAACTTAATTTTAAAACTAAATTTTTATTTAATGAAATTGTATTACTTAATTTTCTTTAAAAATTCAGCAAATTAATATTGCCCTAAATTTAGTTTGCATTTTTTACATAAAACTTTTATTAATAAAAAATGTATTATTATTGTATTAAAATTTAGTTTTAACTTGAAGCTTATTTATGAGTGAAATATTTATATACGTAATTTATTATTTAATAAAATTTAATTTTTAATTTTCCATAATTGCTGGACTAAATTCAAATTAAAAAAATATCTTAGATTAATATTTATTTTTAAAATTAAAATATTTAGAAATTAAAATTTACTTCGGGAAAGAAAATTAAGTTTTAAATGAAATTTCTTTATTTATTAATTATTTTTTAATTAAAATTCATTTCTCAAATTCATGTTTACTTAAAAAATTAATTTCAAAATTAAAGCATTTTTATTTAAAAATAAACATATGTATTTAAAAAATAAAAGTATTTTACCTTCTTTTAAATTCTACTTATTTTTAATTTAATTGTTTGCTATATTAAAATTTATTTTTTAAAGAAATATTTTTATTTACATTAAAAATATATTTGTAAATTGAAACTTATTAAAAAAAAAAATATTTTTATTTAAAAGAAATTTAAAAAATAAAACTGTTTTTATTTTAAATATTATTTTTTTGATATAACTGTTTGCTGTATTAAAATTTATTTTTTAAATAAAAATTTATTTTTTTTTAATATTTTCAAAAAATAATATTTACATAAAAATTAAAAATTTATTAGTAAATTCAAACTTATGTTTAAAATTAATATTAGTTTAGATATGTAATTTTTTTAATTAAATAAATCTTAATATTACAATAATAAAAATAAATTTATATGTTTTATTAATTTTATTTTTATCTAAAATTATTTAAAAAATGAGTTTGAAGATGAAAATTTACATATGAAAAATAAAATTTTATTTTATTAATTTTTTTTATTTTAAAATTTAAAATAAAAATTTTATTTTATATATAAATTTTCATCATCAAAATAATTTGAAATAATTTTAGATAAAAACAAAATTTTTATTTTACTCATTTTTTTTATTTAATTTAATTATATTTTTAGATATTTTGCCTTAAAAGTTCAGGATAATTTTTCATGATTAAACACATTTAGCATGTGCTATGTTAGCAGTAATGTTAACGAATCATGCACAAATTCCTCGTTATCGATTAATCGATACGGCATTGCCATCTATTCATATTAGCGTCACTAATGCAACTGTCACTAAGCGTTCAAATTAAATATATGCAAGAAATATGAAACAAGTTAAGGCTATCTAAGTGTCTTTAAGACTTATTTCTAATAAATATGCAATTGGTACTCACATAAATCCATGAGATACGTAGATGGTAGGTAACCGGCCACAGCGGCAGCGCTCGCCAGCGTCTGCTGCAATTCCAATGGCAACTGCAACAGCGCCTGTGTGGTGGCGTATGCTGTGAATGCCGACGATGGCGATGGTGTTGGAGAAGCAGTGGCAGCTGTTGCAGTCGCCATGGCAATTGGTATTGTGGGCGATAGAATTGCTGTTGGTGTTGCGCACGGTGTTTGTGTGGATGTGGTGTGTATTGCCACTGAGGCGGCTAAATCACTTAATGGTTGTTTAGTTGTTGCTGCTTCTGCTTCTGCTGCTGCGACTGCGGCGGCTGCTGTGGCTGCTGCTATGGTTTTTAATGGCTTCGTGGGCGTTGCAGCCGCCGCAGCAGTGGCGGTAAGCATGGGTGCATTAGCCGTTTCCATTTTAACACTACTTTGCTATTATTAATAATTAATTTTATTTTTATTTACATATATATTTAAAACTTCACGTTTACTTCTCGTTTTTTACACTGAAAAAATAACACGGTAAATTAAAATTGTTTTTTTTTTTTGTTTTTTTTTTTTAATTTAAGTTTCACTTGCTTCCATACATATATCACTGGCCATTGACATTTTACTTTATCTATTGAATTTTTATTATATAAATTTTGTTTCTTTTTAGTAAGCAAACGCTCAACACGCGCACTAATGCAAATCTGCCAGAAAAAAATTAAAATTCGTGTGCAATCACTCGTTAATTCCACATTGCAATTGGTTCGCTGAAATCATTCAATCACGTGTGCATCAGCAACAGACAATGCAAGATTGTGGCGCACGGGAAATATTAAATATTGGCGCTAGCTGGTAAAGTACACGCGATCTCGCGAGCTGCTTGCAACATCTTGTACCATTGGCAAAAATATTTTCTACATTAGGCAATTGTAATTAGTCGCATTCGTGTTTTGACTTCACTGTTGACTTAATTTCTGCAAAATTCCATCATTGCTTGTGTCTAATTGCTAGATTGCTGATTTTTAATTGCTTTCTTTGGCGCGTCTAACTGCTACTTTTACTTGCACAAGGATTTTCACCGGCTTTCGAAATATTTAATTAATACTCGTACATGCTTCCCAATTCTTGCACTTTTTTCAACGAATTTTATTTATTTTTTATTTTCAGGCATTTCAACACGCGATAATCGCTGTGCACGGTGAGTGATTCTTTAGGCAAAAATTAAAAAAAAATAATAATAAATAAATATAACTGTAATACAAAGAAAAAAATCCGAAAATTTTCCAGTTTTAGACAAAGAAATGTTGCTAATGTAATGCCTTGCATGTATTTTCAAAACACTATTACATTTTCATATTTCACAAAATTTTAGGTTTGCACAACGGCATGCAGATTTTTTCTGTTATATGCAGGAAGGCTTTACAGCAGTTTTATACATGCTCGTACAAGTTTCATAAATTCTTTGCAAATTCATATGCAAATTTTATATTTTTCTTAATTTCATTTTTTACAGCTTTTGCTTGCATTGCTTCGTGTTGCTTTAGCGCGCAGGCGTGCATTTTATTGCTCGCGTGTTTATCGTCGAGTGTTGCTTACTTTTCATATGCTTTGTACGGGCATTCTTTAGTCCATATAAACACAAGAAACATATGCAAATTAAGAATTACGCCAATTTTACATTTGGAGCTGCAATTAAAAAGAAAATAAAATTTGGTTGAGTGCCTTTGTAATATTTTAATTAACAACAATAATGTAATTGGAGCATAAGAAATATTGTTTTATCTTAAATTAATATTTCTTTCAATTTAAATCAGTATATGTATTCCTAAGTAGTTTTATCAAAAACTGCCAACATTAAGAAAAAATTACTTTCCAGAGAAATTTTTTAAGCCATTATAACGTGCACCGGAACTCACTTCACTCAACTTTACCTCGATCTGTAATTTTGGCAGAGACAAAACACAAAATTTTGTAATTTTTTTCTACAAACGATAAATATTTTTTACTTGAATAAACACTCCTGTTCTACTAATTCCACTATAAACGTAAAAAGTAGTTTGCGTAACGGAGCAGGACGAATAATAATCCGATTTTCGTCTATAATAAAATTCCATAAACTTTTAAACATTCTCTGGACAAATAACAAAGCCTTTTAAAGGTTTTTTTTTTTTTTCAATGAATACGTAGGTTGCCTTTATATTTCGAGATTTGGCCCCAGTGTTGCAATCTGGCGATTCACAACTTTATCGTAAAGTTTGACATTTTTGATGTTAGACGTATTCAGCACGTTTTGTCATACGAGTGCTATTTGTATTGTTAACAGTTATTTAAAATATTCATTTTTCCAAAAAGTAAAATTAAATCGCGAATATTTTAGCGCGATTAATTTGAACAATTTTTTACGTAGGTTATCTCAGCAGCAGTGCTTTGATGAATTAATAATTCAATTATCGGTGATGAAGCTCCATTAATGGCTTACATGGGTTTACGGTTTTCAAAAAATCGATTTTTCTATAACATCTCTAGAATATTATTCAAGCTGATCCGAGTAATGGTTTCGGAGCTATAGCCATGAAAGCGTGTGCCCTCGAGGCTAGCTAGGCTAAGTGCGTGTTTTTGAAGTCGGTTGGCAAGATTTATCGAAAACTACTCAACTGATCGTCATAACATTTTACACAAGTCTTTGAAATACAATTCTTAAAGACTTGGACGAAGGATTTTTTTTGTCGATTACAACTATTTAAAAAAAACTGTCGCGAAATTTTCATTAAAATTTTTATTTTTTTTTTGTAAAAATCTTTGACGAAAATCCAACTTTCGGTTTTTCCCTTCGTTCAAGTTCTAAGTTAAGGTTTTAGCCAAACTACGTATTTTCTTACTTTAAATTATCCTGTAAGAAATTATCATTCCAACGCGGGCGCATCTTTTTTCCGAGGGGTCACCTCAAATGGCGACAATGGCCGAGTTTAAAATATTTTTTCCAAAAATTTCAGAATTTCTTTGTAAATGATGTAAATGGTGTATGTTTATAATAATAAAAACTTATAAAAAACATATTTCATTTTTATATGAGAAAAAAAAATTTTGAAAAAGGGCGGATTTTACTCGAGAAAACTCATGTAACCCTTTAAAGAACAGTGTTTATTAATGGCAGTTGATGAATACTGGATTTATAGCAAAAGCTCGAAAGTAAGAATCAGTCGGCAATATTGGTGTTTCAAATGAGTCGAATCCAAAAAAAGCTGTTGACTTTTTTTGTGGAAAACTGGACTTGTCGCAACCATTGGACCAACGCAGAACAGTAAATACTGATTGTTACACAACCAGTTTTGTGCCGATTGTCTTTCAAGAAATCAGGAAAACCAGCCACAGAAAACGAATCACTCTTCATCACGATAATGTTAGCTCTCATACATAGCCAGAATCAATTGCATTTGAAACATGAGTAATTCATCATAACTTCTTAACTGGTAACCGAATGAATACTTTTTATACCCGTACGAAAAAAATAAACTAAGACGTCAACATTTTTCGTCACTTGAAGAAGCAGTTGATGCGATCAGAACGTATGTTTTGGAGATACCTCAATCAAAGTGGCAAAAGTACTTCGAAAATTCATGTTCAAATGCGTGTACTAAAAGTGTATAGATCTTATTGGCGAATATTTTGAAAAACTATACATCTATTTTCGATGATTCATATTTATTTTTGTTCTCTAATCTCGAAATATAAAAAGCAACCAACGTACGATCATCTCTGTTGAAATTTTGCATAACTTTTTTGTTCGAATAATCAACAAATATAAAACAATAGCTCTCCACAAACCGCACAATACATCGTTACGTAATTATCTATATTTTATTTGCATCATTAATATTTTTTCTGAGTAATGATAAATCATTTCATGATAGGATAGTATTCAATGCTATCATATTTTTCGTTTCGTAATTGCAAACAATCGCTTTAGCTCTCAACAACAACAGCAATGAAACAATGAAGAAAACGGCAAAAGGCAAAGTTCGCAGCGAAAAATGCAAATATTATAAATAATAAATACATAAATATGACGTCGCTTGATTGCATAGAAATTAGATGAAGTGGCGAGGAAAGATTGCAACTCTTCATAATCTAAAAAATAAACAAGCCTTTGCTATCTATTGTTTTAAAAATAATTTATTCCTATTTTTTATCATTTTTCATGAAGGAAATTGCGTTTTTTTTTCTGTAAAGTCCTTGCGTCATAAACTCGAGGTTTCGGGTTTGTGTTCATTAGGTATTATCATTGCATTTATGTATATAGTGTTGACTTTTATTCCGCAATGCAAATGTTTCTTATCTGGTTATATAAGCTTCCTACTTACGAATGGTAAAACGTGTAAAAACAATAATCCGATATTATTGAATTGTTGACCCATTATCTGTGATTTTGTTAACATTATTTGAAAAATGTTTCTCATGTAGGTTTTCAGTATTAACTTGCTGTAAATAAAACCTCAGTCATAAAGGTTATGTTAAGAAAGGCTCAGGGTGGATGGGTTCAGACCACCAGCTTGGCGAACTGTAGACGGCCTAAGGTCTTAAGTTAGCTGTTAATACCTAATAAGCGGCCCCTGACCGAGAGCGACAGGAGAGGAGGGTTCGGCTTAAAAGACCTGGAACAACTTTTGGATCTCCGGTGATGATGTGAATAGATGCTTCTTCGGAATAAGCATCCATAACCCCTAAGGGTATTATATGCGAAAATACCTACCCTTGAGACAGAGAGCCAACAGAGCGACGCGGGACGCTACCTTGAAATGGATATAATTGCACGCTTTTTTACAAGTGCGTAGAAGGAACTACCTAGGATCCTGATTAAGGTATGCTGCATTAAATGATATTAACTATTTTGATTTCGCGGTGATGAGAGTTTCATTCTGCCACTTTATTAAGCAAAGTTTACCGAAATGGACAGACCAATACCAAAATTGCCTCCATCTCATTAAAACCCTGGCAGCTCTTCAAGTCAGTTTTAAGCACGTCACCATTAAGCTTTCCTTAAAGGTTCAGAACCTGGCTGGCTCTATACACAATCTCCTATGAATATATGTGTGAACTCTCTCTGGACCTACCGTATGTGTAGACAATCACGGGCTCTTCGACAGGGCGACTGAACAACTTGTAGCGAAGCGGCTTGAAATGGAGCCCCAATCGGGAAAATGCATACATCAAATACAAGAATTCCAACAATGAAACAAATAATGAAATATAGGGTGATTTTTTAAGAGCTTGATAACTTTTTAAAAAAAAAAAACGCATAAAATTTGCAAAATCTCATCGGTTCTTTATTTGAAACGTTAGATTGGTTCATGACATTTACTTTTTGAAGATAATTTCATTTAAATGTTGACCGCGGCTGCGTCTTAGGTGGTCCATTCGGAAAGTCCAATTTTGGGCAACTTTTTCGAGCATTTCGGCCGGAATAGCCCGAATTTCTTCGGAAATGTTGTCTTCCAAAGCTGGAATAGTTGCTGGCTTATTTCTGTAGACTTTAGACTTGACGTAGCCCCACAAAAAATAGTCTAAAGGCGTTAAATCGCATGATCTTGGTGGCCAACTTACGGGTCCATTTCTTGAGATGAATTGTTGTCCGAAGTTTTCCCTCAAAATGGCCATAGAATCGCGAGCTGTGTGGCATGTAGCGCCATCTTGTTGAAACCACATGTCAACCAAGTTCAGTTCTTCCATTTTTGGCAACAAAAAGTTTGTTAGCATCGAACGATAGCGATCGCCATTCACCGTAACGTTGCGTCCAACAGCATCTTTGAAAAAATACGGTCCAATGATTCCACCAGCGTACAAACCACACCAAACAGTGCATTTTTCGGGATGCATGGGCAGTTCTTGAACGGCTTCTGGTTGCTCTTCACCCCAAATGCGGCAATTTTGCTTATTTACGTAGCCATTCAACCAGAAATGAGCCTCATCGCTCATCGGACACGGACGCGAAACACATTTCGAACCGAACACTGATTTTGGTAATAAAATTCAATGATTTGCAAGCGTTGCTCGTTAGTAAGTCTATTCATGATGAAATGTCAAAGCATACTGAGCATCTTTCTCTTTGACACCATGTCTGACATCCCACGTGATCTGTCAAATACTACTGCATGAAAATCCTAACCTCAAAAAAATCACCCGTTAGAATGAAAGCGATGAATACATAAATGTTTTTCGTAGAAGTAAAAGGGTTCTGCTATAAAAACAAACCTGGTAAACACCTCTACAGAAGTCCACGAGACAGGGCGTATCCAACAACCAACCGCCCGCAACGCATGAGACCACTAAATCTAAATGACACGCCACCAGCTCTGCGAAAACACGTTCTGCCGTGGAGCCAAACAAGTCAGACGATCATCAAAAATCAACAAAAAGCACCTCGAAAGCTGATAACTCAGTAAACCTAATAGAAAAGATGAATACCAAAAGGAGGCCGAAAAAACAACCGGAAGCTTACATTGTACAGTCAACAGAAAGGAACAGATACGCAGATATTCTCGGATATATTGAGAAGGAATTAAAGCTCGACGAAGCAGAAATCAAAATAAGGGAAATACGGAAAACTGGAGCAGGCACACTCTTATTGGAGTTAGAAAAGGTTAAGGTGGCAAGCTCGATTTTTTTCGAAATTGTAAAGAGCATCTTAAAAGAGACCGAATCGAGAGTAGAGCTTAAACTAAAGGACACAGTAGAGATTAGAGACCTTGATTCTCTAAACACAAAAAAAAAAAAAGAAATCAATGCAGCCATAAGGAGTGATCTTGGAAGATCAGCGCCTGACCCGAAACTAAATTGTCATACCCAATACTATAGAGCAGAACGGGGCGTATAGAACAATGCCAAACGTTAAGGCAGATAAGACAAAGGAGGGAGGATTAAAATCAGATGCAGCAGCTGCAGGCTACGATTAAAGAAAACTAGAAGGCAGAAATAATAGAAATAATTTGAAAAAAAAATTTTGTATTTTTTGAAATAAAAACTCCGTTCATAATTGATTTCTCTTTTTTTGTGTTGATTATTGGAAAGCTTTTGATCCACCCTGTTTTATTAAATAAAAGCATAAACTGCCAAGTTGTTTACTGTGCTAAACTGCTTGTAAGAATATATGTTTGTAGATAGTAATAATTTATTTTAATTTATGACATTTTGTTTGTTTTTCTACTTTACATACTTTCATATGTATGTATATATGTATATAATATCTGTGGCTGCCGTCCCGAGCTAAGTTCTTTGTGATCCCACACGAATGCGCTGCCTTTACTAGACTTGTTTGTAAAAAATGTTATAATAATTTATTTAAATCGCTTAAATAAATTTCATTAAATATGTTTACACATTTTCCAAATCGTTTTCACTTCGCTTATCTGCTTTTACATTTATTTATTTATTTTTAGTATTTTTTTACCGTTTTTTCGTTATTCAAGTTTCATTCACTTGTCGATATTGCCAAAACAATTCGCGTAAACACAATAAATTTTCGTTGAAATTCGTCGACGTCGTCGGCGTCGTTAGTGTTTCTACCGTCACACCGTATTGTAGAATTGAGACTGAAAATGAAGCGCCCGAAACGAATTTCGACACAGACTCAAGCTCGACGTACATACACCCGCAAATGTAAAAAATGTGCGCTTAAGAAATTTTTGTAAGCTTTTTTTTGCAGCGCGATGCTTTTATTTGCGCCTTTGTTAGCATTCATTCAATACAATATAATTCGAAATTCTCACTCGTGTCGGTTAAATGAAATTAAATGTATGCATGTGTGTGTGCACAAATTGCCTCCAGCTGAAACACGACTCTATTGCAAAGATCACTGAAGATCAGCGCGCATATGCAGTGGCTGCAAAAACTCACCCACACACGTACACACACCTACAAATTTCGAATCTGTAATACCGTTTATGTGTGTAGTCATGTGTGGCCGCCGCGATCTATTGTCGCCGGCGAACATGCTCGGGTGTAACGTCATTGTCTCGTCGGATCTTTATTGTGCGGCAGCAGTTAACTTCGAAATTTTCTTTGCTGCTATTGTTGTTGTTGTTTTTTCGACGCTTTGCTTTGTGTGGGTGGCAATCAAAATGTTTCGCTTGCTTTTGTTTGGCATTCAAGCGCATCAAAGTTGAATGGAAATAGTTTATTGCAAACCATCAGTTTCGCTTTCATTTTGCACAAAGCTCAATTGCGAAGTGTAACGAAAGGGCCATGAAACCAACGCTCTGAAGTGAGCGCCAGAAGAAGCTTTTTATCGGAATATGTTTGCTTGAGAGTTGTTGTGAAAAATTAGGAAGGCAGTGAACTCTGTGTAACTCCAAACGTCAGTAGAAAATATTGTGGGAAGTAATCAACATAAAGGGCTTTGTTGGTGTAGGTTAGGTGAAAATGTAATGCACTTTGATTTAGCTGTCATGTCTCAGACGACAACTGAGTTCATCAGCTAGTTGATTGCGCCGAAAATTCTTCACACTGAAACTGCTTGAATATACATACATATGTACATACATATGTATGTATGCAGGGGAAACCATATGAAGGTTTTCAGAAAAATAAATTAACGGTATGTAAGTATGTACGTATATTTCGGGGTAGCTGTCAAATAAATGATAATCGTGCTTTGTTGACGTAATAAGGCTGGCTATGGTGGGAAAAGTGCCGCATTGGATTAATCATAGTAATCAAAAACCTCAAATCCTAAGCAAATATCTAAATATTTGTAAAATTAAAGTATCTAAAAACCTTCTAAATTAATTGCGTTGAAAGAACAGTAAAAGTACGAAGCCGACTTTACCAATTTTAAAAGTTCTTGTAAAGTTTTAGTGCTTCGCGGGAAACACAAAAGTCCAGCTGTCGAAGTATACAATAAGCGTGGGTATTGAAGAGTGCGGTAAAATATTACTTAGCTCCCTTGAACCGTAGCATCATCTTTCTTTGTTTCGTCTTTTTGCAATGTGGCGCCAATTGGAGATGCCAAGTGAAGCCAGGTCCTTCCTCTTCCTCTGTTTCCCCCGGTGTGTAGTGCGTCGAATACTTTCAGAGCTGGAGTGTTTTCGTCCATTCGGACGACAGGACCTAGATAGCGTAGCCGCTGTCTTTTAATTCCAATGTCGACGTATATCTCATAAATCCCAACGTTCCATCGAATGCGATATTCGCCGTGGCCAACGCGTAAAGGAGCATACCATCTTTCGCAGAACCTTTCGCTCGAAAACTCGTAACGTCGACGCACCAGATGTTGTCATCGTCCATGTACCTGCACCATATAGCAGGACGGGAATAATGAGAGAGTTATAGAGTTTTGTTTTTGTTCGTCGAGAGAGGACTTTACTTCTCCATTTCCTACTAAGTCGAAGTAAAACCTGTTAACAAGAGATATTCTGCGTTGGACTTCGAGGCTGACGTTTTTGTTGGTGTTAATGCTAATGGTGTTAATGCTGGTTCCAAGATAGACGAAATTACCAAGTACTTTAATATATTGCATTCTAATGTAGATATATCGATCCTCATATTTTGGCGCTACAACACTTTGACAGCTTTGTCTTTGGTCTGCTGATTTCCGGTCAATTCGGTCACTTGCGATTTAACTTAAATTTTTATATCAAGTTTTTCTAGGCCATTTCATAATTCATCTCGATCTTCGTTTTCTCTTTAGAGTTCAACGTTTCGGGTTCTTTGACCCCGTATTCCGAAATACACAATCTGTGAAAATTACTTCTCAACTCAAATAATCAAGCCAACCGATGAATGCCGACAGTTCACTGAGATGTCTGAGATCAAGGTATCAATACTCCTTTGACTTTAATGGTTTTCCGGGAAAAGTTTGACGCATATAAGTATAAGAGCGAGAGCACCAAATGTTTTGACCACAGCGTTGAACCGGGATAACAAGATTATAAGTTTCTAAGATAGTGCATCAGCGCTAACCAAACCTACCTATAGACCCTTTCTAAAATTAGAAGACATATCTTCTACAAAGCACCTTTCAAAAATTAGAAGACATATCTTCTACAAAGCAGGCTTGAAGTTTCCGTGTCAGGACAGTTAAAACCATGTAAACAATGTCTCATACTCGGTTAAGCGGTCAACTCAAATTAGAGGCTGCTTTGCCCTCTTCGGGCAGATAGAACATCTTTCTTTCTAAAGTAATTTCTTACTGCTAACATTTGGCACCAATCACTTCAAATTTATGAAGTGTCATACTATTTTTGTAAATGATCCAATCTTGCAAATGTAGTCTTTCATAATCACACTGGAATTTAGTACACCTTAACCGAATTTGCTGTCTAACTGTAATCGATGACCAAATCTAGCTAAAATTAGCTAAAAATTAGAAATAAAACAATAACAAAGACTGTCTAAAAACGCCACAAATTATGGCAAGACCAGCTTGTGTCTGCGGTTTGTTACTGGTCAAGACCAGACTTAAAGCTTGAACAACTAAAACAAGAGAATAAAACGAAAAATATGTATATAAAATACGAGACCACTAAACGCACAACCGCTAACGCTGGGTCAAGAGGCTCGTAAATAACATAAACCGACGCCAAAAATGAAGGATGATTGAATGATTTACCGCAAGTTTGGGTGTAGAAGGAGAAGTAGAAAAAGAATAGAAACTGCGCAACAGAGTCACTAAAAAGTTCTGAAATAACAGTAAAAGAATGCAGAAAAAAAATACGCCGCAAACAAAAATAACAATAATTACATAGGGAACAAAGAAATAATTAAATTTGTAATTTAGCGAACTGCTCTTAATTGACAGTTCGAAATGCAACACCAAAAATCGACAATTTAATTGGCGCTGTGAAAGGTTCGCAGTCGAATGAAATCGATAAGTTGGTGTAAAATAAAAAACGATACTTTTCTGGTTTGGAATTTTACGCAAAAACAATAACATAAATATTTATACTCGATGTGGGCTTCAAAAACTTTTTAATTCGGCACTTGAACGCTGAGAATCCATTGACCGTCAGCGCTGACATTTGTATTTCATTCAGTTCAAATGTTGCTCGTGGGTGTTGACCAAATTTGTGCGATTTAAGTGTTGGTAAATATGTTTTTTGTACAATTTTTAGGTTAATGTGCTTTATTATTGATTGTTGTAGAGATTTTTATATTATGTTTTGTGATTCACATCAATATGAGGTTATTCATATCGATTAGAAGGCGGATTATCCGCAAATCATAATATCAAAAATCGATCTGTTGTGGTGTGTTTCTAAACTCGCTTATGTTCCAAGTTCTTTATTTCTAGTAACTGTTAGGAGACTTTATGAATGATCTTCGGGAGTAGCAAAGATGTTTACTATAAAAAATTTGTTCTTGCTTAATCTGGTATTGGTAAATGTTGTCGGGGGTATCGTGCCAGTAAGATAAGGTCGTATAAATTAGTGTGGATGCTATTTTAAACAACAATTCGATGTAGATTGTTCCCTCGTAACTGTCATAATTGTTAAGGCATTGTTGAAGGGAAGCAGGAATAATCAATAAAAATAATATTGCATATATTTAAAGCGCTCATCAGCAAGTCATTTAAGGGATCGTTTCAGTGTGAAAATTTCGAAAAATTGTTTTTTTTTTTTTTGTTGGATTATCAAATGGTATATACTGTAATATACATTCTCCCAAATTATGAAATTGAAATTCAAATTATTACGATAGCTACAACGTTTTCTGCAGAAAGGGAACACAATGGGGAACGCAGCGACTCCAATCTTTAAATGAGGTTTTCTCAGAATGGTGTTTTTAAAAACTGTTTCCACTCTCAAAAGAAGAGTTTTGAAGATATTTTGTTTAAATTAAGAGAGAACATTTTTAACGTCATCGCTATCACGCTATGAAAGCTTTTTTGTTTTTTAATCTTCCTATTTTTTTTACGAAAAACTGTCGAAAAAAGGGCAAATTTCGATACTTTTTTGTTCAAAAGGACGCCATTTTGTCAAATTAAAAAAAAAATAAGCTTCCATTGTGACTTTCCTATAGATTAATAATCTTCTTGAAATTTTTGAAATAGATCAAAATTGCGGCCACCTTTTTTTTACATCTACTAAAAAGGCATAAAAAAATCATTTTGTATTCGTCATGAATGTATTTATTTATAAAAAATCGGACCGATTAATTAATTTGAAAAAAAATTTGCGAAAATCTGTGATATTTCGGACGGTTACACTGAGACGATCCCGTAAGTGTTAGAAATTCTCACAAAATTAACCACATCTATAAAAATTTTCTTCTAAAGGTTTATAAATTATTATATAATGTAATTTCCTGTATAGATGAACCATAACTCCTATAACCCATTCATATTTTTTTGATCTGTTATAATATTATTGAATATAGCTCATCCTATGTTTATTTCAAGAGACTATGAATAAGTTTTATTGGGTTTCCAACTATACATATTCGTGCAGTCTTTTTTCGCTCAAAGTTTGAACAATTATACTTGTGAGATTATTTTCAAATTGTGAATGTTTACTTGAGATAAATATCCATAATCGACTTATAAAAGTATTGTCCTTCTCATTTTGGAAATTTTTTCCATCTTTTTGACAATATGTGGATTCCACCTTAAAAGAACTGCCCCGGCTTGGCGGCCGACAATAAATCAAGCCGATTTTTGAAACATTGTTTAGATGCGAAGACCGGAACAAATGGTAGTCAGAGGGGGCAAGATAGGGAATAAAGAGGGCTATGAAAATTTGTTTGTTTTCCAAATAGTTTGTAATAGGTCTTGAAACATTAGACCTATTATTGTCTTGTTGGAATATTATGGCCTTTGTTTGGCCGCAAATTCCGGGCGTTCTTCGGCAGTCGCAGCTGTTGTCGGTAGTGTTTCGCCATCAATGGTTTCACCAGGTTTTATAGTAGAACAACACGCTGGTTGACCAGCTTTCACATTAGATTTGTTGCGTGTAGGGTTGCCAAATTGAATCCCTCGTTACAATCCACCAAAATACGATGCATTTTGGCTGATGTTTTCTTCATATTTAAGAAATACCGAAGAACTCCCCGTAAAAACACTTTTTCAGGTATAAAGTACGGCATATTTGAGTAAAAAAAAATATTAATATGCACAAGAGTACTCGCTTTCCAACTTATGTTCCGAATTTTCGAATAATAGAAAAATAATGAAGTTACATCATCTCTTGACAAGCCGCATGAACATTTATTCATTAAAATATTTATCTGTTTTTATATATTATTGGGTATAAGAACAAAAAAATTTATTAATTTTTTATTTATTTAATTAAAATAAAACTGTTTCCTGCATACTGAATTCTATATAATACCATTTTTAATTTTCCCACTTTATTCATGAAAGTCCACCGCCATAAACTGCACTTGGTGCCAAACTATTTGATATTCGTGCATTTAATAGTTCTCTGCATTATAAATATGTATTTACCAACTTGTATTCTCAGCTCTCTCTCTGTTTTAATTTGTACGTGCATTTGTTGCATTCTTAATTAGTCGTTAGCATTAGCCCACACGGTTGCACGGGTGGAAGTTGGCATGACAGCAACACAAATTGGAAACAAATATTCTATTTTTTGTATAGTTGTTGTTGCGTCAAAGTCATTTGTTGTCGTTGTCGTCGTTCTCGTCGCGTTCCTGTGTCAATTAGTTGTTCCACAACTTTTAATGAGTTGATCGTTATAGGCATATTAATGGGAGATAATCTTGCTTTTGTAATGAACTGAAACAGGATTTTATTATTATTTATAAAGGCTACCGGCTTGATCTCTCACATTATTAATAATGCAATGCTCGTTTGAAAACCTGTAACAGAGAAAATTCCCTGCCTTTGCTTGGGTTAGTATTCTATCCAGATTTTAGATTTGGTTTTATACCTGTAACTATGCTTGTAAATGACTTCCTTCTCTGCGGAGTCGGTTTTGATTATGAATTATAATTAGATTGTGAGGAAAATTACAGGGATTTGTTTTCATATGATCGTAGGGTCGCACTACCAATGACAGAGCCAACAACGCAACATGCTATGTCACAAGCGGGAAGTATTGTCGAACGTTCATAGTATTTGTATATAAAGCCTTCCACTTCTTTCGTTCATGACGTCACGAGCTAAAATATTTTCTTTAAGTGCATTTATTTTCTTTATTTGCAAAAATTATTAAATTTTCACCTTCCATCATTTTTATATTTTTTATATTTTTTATATTATTTGTATGACTATTAATACGAAAAATATATAGTAAATACAGTAAATAAGTTGTTCTAGAAGAGGAAGAGGAGTTAGTCCTTATTAACTTTTTATTACCGAAAACTTTCAGAATGGACAGTTGTCAATCTTCGTCAACTGAAAATTTGGACTTCAGTAAGCAATTTTTTACATTTTACTTAATTATAAAAACACTCTTCTCCATTTTATTAACTAAAAGTACTGCCCGCCATTACACTTGAAACAGCTTAATTACCGCTGATATCTATGTATGAATGACGTAAACAATTGTCAGTGACAACGTATACCAAACAAAATGCACTGCTGTCAATAAATTTATTAGGAAAGTGTGTTGGCAATGCGGCCAACACTCAACTGACACTCAAGTCAGGTACTCCCGATTGCTGATTGTCACTTATCGTTAGACAAAAATTAATTTAATCAGTTTTATCAGTGATATTTAAGTAGTGACAGTTGAGTTTGTATACTCAACTAAATATTTTAAGCATGAGTAAACAGAGTGAAGAATTGTAGAGTCGAAGCCATAAAGAATAGTTCGCAAGTGAAAGTTTGCAATTGACAGCGAAATAGGTGGGAGTGCTTCAGAGTGATTATTTATGCAGCGCAGCAAGTACGCTTGGCAGTACTAAGTGAGAGTGAATGAGAAATTACTTATTTTTGTTATTGGATTTATTGAGGGCATATTATGATTAATTATTTTTGGTTCAAATTAGAAATTTTTGCTTTTTGCGTTTGTGTTTTGTGTTGTTGACTATATTATTGCTTTACTTATAATCATATTTAAGGGGGTATTATACTCTAGAATTTTGAAAAATTCGATTTTTTTTCATATATTTAAAGTTTAGACCCTTAAAAACATATCCTCCAAAGGATTTTTAAAAATTAAAATTATTTTAAGAGCTACAGTTACTTTAGTGACTCAGTACCTAGCCCGGTATGTAGGTAGACTCACTTTTTTAAACGCGTTTTTCTCGAAACTACTTTTTTCCACACGGTACCGGCATTATCTCGAGTTTTATACAACCGATTTGCTTGAAATTTTGTGTCAACCTTCTTTGTGTAATCCTTTATCGTTCCTACCAGCATCGGGTCAAAATTTTTGTTTTCAATATTTTAAAAAAATTCAGGAATTTCAAAAAAAAGCGTAAAAAATGATTTTTATTTTCAGGCAGTCGCCATTTTTCCAAAAAAATTTGTTTGTATTCCCTGAAGTAGGGGCTATAACAGCATCCTTACTGATTAAGAATTTCTTTTAATTTTTTTTTTCAGACCACCAGGAGAGTCAGGATAAATGTCCCCAGGATGCGCCATTTTTTTTTACACCTGTCTCTCCGACGCCCCCCTCTAATTATTTTAATTTTTAATATTTTTTTGTAAAATTTTTTTTCTATATGCTTAAGATATCAATAAAAACACCATAAAAATGGATAGTGAAAATATTTTTGGTTTTTTTTAAATAAAATTCAAAAAACGGCCCAAAATTTGATTTCTAGACTAGATAACCCCTTAAGATTATAAGTCCTTAATATGAGTGCTATTTCAAGATTTTTTATATAAGATCTGTGATAGTAAAAATAAATCCATTATTTTTAGTTTCGTGGATTTCGTTCCGGTAAATTCGATAAAATAACGGAAGTTGGGAACACTTTTTCGACATACTTTCAACTATGTTCTGGTCTGAAATATTTGCCCAGATAACTTGCCTCGTTCCCACGGCAGCGGACCCGGATATTTTTGCGGCCAAGGACTGTCCACTCGTCGTTCTACTGCTACAACAACCACAGTAACTTACCAGAAGCTCTGGCAGTTTGGTTTAGACCTTCTTATGCATCCATACTTTAGCGCAGACCGGAGTCCAAGTGATTACTATCTGTTTCTGTGTATAGCGAATGATTTTACTCTAAAAACATTTTTCTGCTTGCAAATATCGGCTATTTATTTAATTTATATTAAGTTTGGTTAGGATATAATGGTTGACCGTCACGCCATACATAGACCTTATAGTTCTTAGTAATATAGCTATACAGAACTCTAACGCTTTTTGCGAGTTTTAAGAGTGATTTTATATCTAATTGAGATACTTCCTTAAGTTCAAAAGACTCCTTTGTAATATCAATGTCGAAGACCCTAGATATCTCTGTCGTGTTCTATATAAGACCGGACATAAGCAGTTGAGGTCTCGAGAATCGCTCATTCCTACTTCCCTGCACTTTCTACATGGGTCATTGTTAAAAATGCCCATACAGTTCGCATATGATGCCAGTAAGGTGTGTCTTGTAACTAGGTCAACAACTGTCCTATAGTCTTTACGAAGTCGTGTAAGTAGAAAGCCTGCATATTTTCTTTCTTCTCTCTTTCACATGATCCAGCATGCCCCTAAGGTCTTCTATCTCACTCTGATCCGTCAGACGGTCCTTTCAGAAATTTGGTTGTGTATCGTTTTTAACGTTTTAAATTTAAATCCATATCAGCACAAATGATAAAGTACAGATTCCGACGATTCATCGCAGTGCGATAACATTGTCATGCTTGAGCCTCTATTGGGGTCTTGCAAACATTGACATTTTCTATTGCGCAATCGCATGCAATATGTTGCTATGCATTTGAAAGCCGCTTTAGCCAAGTACAACAAACAAAGCGAAAAGTAGCAATGAATAAATAAACACAGGGTGTTAGTGAACAAATAAATGTAAACAAAACTTTGCAAAATGACCAACTCAAGAACTCCAGTTTTGTATTCTACACAAAATGCATTGTTCACATTTGCTTTTAAGGCTCAGATTGCAAACCAAAAAGCAAATAAAAAAATAAAGAAAATTGTGTGTCCAGCAAGCGAGTTTCTTTTGTATGCATTTGAGTTTCACATAAATCCGAACGTTCAAACGCGAAGAATTGTCGCCGCATATGGAGCCGTGAAACTGTAAACCGCACATTTTTTCACCTAATGTCGGCTAACCTTGAGCTAAAAAGCTATACATAATGTGCGAAAGATGGCTAGAGTACTTTTCGTATGTCGCCAGTGGCTTATTTTTACATTGAACAGCTGCCGTTTTTGAACAAAGAGACATTTTTTGTTGGTCACTAAAGCTAAATTAAATAAGGCTTAAAAATTAACTTTTCGGATGACTTTATATGGCTTACGACACTTAATTTAACTGAAACTAATAATAATTTGCCGAAATGACATTGGTAGACTTTTAATCAGAGCTTTCCTGCCATGCTTATTAAAGTTTCGATGTTATCTCTCATGTGAAGTGTGTCCTGTAAGTTTTATTTCGTATGCTAACAGCTGTTGCATATTCGACTTTAGCTAGCAAACAAACGAAGCTCGAAAAGTAATATTTACCTCATACTTTTTGAATTTGTCACTTTTGGGATCTATTTGTTTTAAGCATTGAATGAAAGATATTTAATTTTCATTGAAATATTTTTAAAAATTATTTACGATATAAGAATCATATAAGAATTTAATCTAAAAAGGAACTTTAACAGATCAATTGAAAATTTCTCCACCTGACAAATAAGTGGCGGTACTAAAATTAAATTCATATGATTTTTAGTTAGTATTAACCTTCAAAACGCGGGTGTATAAATTTGATAGTTGTCGGATCTTTAGTTTGTGAATTATATCATTTTGAGTAAAGCAACTTTTATTATTGTGAAATAATGGAAATTAAGAATTTCGAGTGTTGATAATATATTGTTTGTTTTTTAAGAAAAAAATGCTGATGAAATTATTGAAATACTGTTGATTATGAGTTACCGGACACTGCCCCAGGAAAACCAACCATCAATTATTGGTATGCTAAGTTAGACATGGTGAAATGAGCACTGAAGACGGTGATCGCAGTGGGCACCCAAAAAAGGAAAACGTAAAAACAGTCCACAAAATAGTTTTAGATGACCGTAAAGTAAGGTTTTGTGAGATAGCGGGCACTGTAATGATATCAGCTGAAGTAAACATCATATCATATTATGTGTACAAATATTTGGATATGAGAAAGTTCTGTGCAAAGTTTGCGAGCTTACTTTTGATCAAACCAACCGACGAGTTGATGATTCCGAATCAGCAGTCTTTTAAAAATGTACAAGTATAATAAACCAGAGTTTTTGCGTCGATAGGAGACAATGGACGAAACACTCTTCATCATTTCACCCCGAAGTCCAATCGACAGTCATCCTAGTGGACTGCACATGATCGACTCGCTGGGAAAGCGCAACAGTCGGCTGGCAAGGTTATGGCGTCCGTGTTTTGGGATGCGCATGGAACAATTTTTAAACTTAAAAAGAAGGGTCATCAACAGCGACTACTACACAGTGTTATTGGACCGTTTGAAGGAAATAATCGCCGAAAAATGGCTGCATTTGAAAACAAAAGGAAAGTGCTGTTTCACCAATTCAATAAACCATCTCACAAGTAAGTGAAATCGATTGCAAAAATTCATGAATTGGTCTACGAATTGCTTTGCGGGATTGCGGGATTTTTATTACGCTGTTAAAACCTTCGGTTCATTTACTTTAATTAAGATTCTTCGTCGTCGTTAATTCTATATTAGCTTTCTACATAATTTGCGTCTTCCTTAGTCGATAGCTTTCTAATAGTTTAGACATATGTATGTAAGTCTAAGTCCTAACGAGTGGCCCTCTCATAGCATAACTAAAAAGATTTTTCAAAACTCAAATTATTTTCAAAGTTATAGCCATTTTAGTGACGTGGCAACTAGACCGGTTGAGCGAATATCGCATAACGTAAAACTTTAAACGCGTTTTTTTCAAAACTCCTTTTTTTGATGCGGTAGCCACAATATCACAAGTTCTAAGCAGTCGATTTATTTGAAATTTGGCATGGATATTCTTTAAAAAAATCGACAAAATTGAAAAATTAGTGAAAAAATTGACCTTTTTTTTGAGTAGCCACCATTTTATGAACAAATTTTTTTTTTTTTAGTTTTGCTGCTTTATGACATAGCGACATTCTTACTCATTAAGAATCTGTCATTGTTTTATTTTTTCAGATGACGACAAGGGTAGAAATCATGGCGATGAGGACAAGGACGCATAACTCGATGAAAAAAAAACTTTTTTTTTTGAAATTTATTTTGTGTACTCTTCTAAGTTTAATAAACAAATGATAAAAAAAACGGATAGTAAAAATATCTAGTGCTTCTTTTTTATTAATTGTTGAAAAAACTCGAAATTCGAACCTCTAGACTAGAATACCCCCTTAATTAACTTCAAGTAAACCACGTTTATGCCTAAGTGTTGAACTTGTGAAACACCACCGCTCTTCGGCTGATTAAATAAGTTTTCTTCACGTTTCAGTTAATCAGGCGTGCGTAACCAGTATCGAACTAAAACTAATATTGCACTAAGAACACTTTGAAAATAATGCGTTCAATTTCGGGAGATTTTATTATAATATTTATATCTTCTGCAGAGTTTAGTATATAAATAAATTACTTCGTATTATAAGCTCTCACTCACAAACTTTTGGAATTTACAGGAATTAGATTTTTTATTGTTTTTTTTTTTTAGTTTTTATCTATAAATAGCATAGTGTTCCAAACATATTATTTTTTAACCAAAAATAAAAGCTCAAAATTGTCAAACATCCACAACAGATCTCAGGTATTAACAATAATGCTTAGATAGATCTGTTCTCACCAAACTAATAACATTGTAGAATCAGTATACTTGGTTTATGACACACAATGCGCACTGCTGCCGGCAATTGTCAAGTTCCATTTGCAGCTCAATTTGTATATACATATCTACAAGTAATGAGTCTTGAAATTGCCCGTGCGCTCAACTCGTTTTCCGCTTCAGCGGTTACAATTAAATTGTAAGCGGAAAAAACTCTAAAATGTTTTATTATTATATTCTAAAGATAAAGCTCGGATTAACCGATTCATTAACCATGGAAATGGAAATGAGAAAGAAATGCAATGTGATATCTGCGCTTACGCGGCGTATTAAATGCCGTTAAAACACTGATTTTTTGCGATTTAAGTTGCAATCAATTTAATTGTCAACCACCACGGCTGCTGTGGTATACGAGACACACACAGACACATATGCTGTGATATAAAATCACGGTAATTTTAAACCTTCCACATTAACACACGCCGTTGGCAGCAGCGTTAACCAACACTATTGATTAGCGTATTGCGCATTAACCGCTATGCCAACTTAAAAGTGGTGAACGGTAACGTTAAAGGTGCCTAAGTACGAGTTAATTAACTCATTATGCTAACGATCCGTTTGAATGGCCACCACGAGCGGTTGCGAGTGGTAGTGGCGCAGCGTTTAAGGGGCGGCATGGCGGCAGCGACGTGCTCATTATTAATTGGTAGCTTGTGGCAATTTCACCTACATACTTATTTCTATGTGGCATGTTTGCCGCAGCTTCCTACTCGTTTACCGCTAAAGCGTGGAGCTGACGCGGAGCGCCAACCGTTCGTTGGGTTCATTGGGGAATGTGCACACAGTTCGCTGATTCGTTGGTTGGCTGGATGTCTGATATTTGCGGTATTTTAACGTGTTCAATTTGCGGTCGCTGCGTTGCCGCTTCGAATTACCAATGACTGCGAATAGAGATATGAGTGAGTGCGCGCAGCCGCAACGTCAAATGCCTCGAGTAATTTATTAGTTTTGATAGTTTTTCTGGGTTGTCTGCTATTTTTATACTCCATAATTTTGTTGTCATAAAGGTATTGTGGTCGAATTTTTCCCTATAACACCGATAACTTTGATTTCTGATTTGAAGTATGGACCTGACTAGAATGATATAAAGTTCACAATGATTGGTTGGAATTGAAGATATTCGAATCTGAAACACGCTTTATAAACATCAGAAAAGAATTACTAATTGGTTTAAATTTTCGAAGGCAGAAATTCCTTTCGATACATTTTTCTGATTTACAGCCGTCTCATAACTACGAGTATAAATTAAATTTATTTTTTATTTTTATTTTTCAAAAGTCATTTATTGTTGGAATTACCTTGAGAAACTTTTATTTTTTTAATTTTAGGTACTTGACAAAACCGATTTTTAAATCGACGTCACACCTATTTCATATCACATCTGTACAGTTAAGGGGGTATTCTACTCTAGAAATCAAATTTTGCTCAGATTTTTGAATTTTATTTAAAAAAACACCAAAAATATTTTTACCATCCATTTTTTATGGTGTTTTTATTGATATTTTAAGAATATAGAAAAAAAAAATTTACAAAAAAATATTAAAACTGAAAATAATTCTTAGAGACAGGTGTACAAAAAATGGCGCATCCTGGTGACATTGATCCTGACTCTCCTGGTGGTCTTAAGAAAAAAAATCAAAAGAAATTCTTAATCAGTAAGGAGGCTGTTATAGTCCCTAAATCAGGGAATACGAATTTTTTTTTTGAAAAATGGCGACTGCCTGAAAATAAAGATCAGTTTTTACGTTTTTTTGAAATTCCTGAATTTTTTTAAAATATTAAAAACAAAACTTTTGACACTATGCTAGGAGAAACGATAAAAGATTATATAAAGAAGGTTCACATAAAATTTCAAGTAAATCGGTTGAATAGAACTTGAGATAATGCCGGTACCGTGCGGAAAAAAGTAGTTTCGGGAAAAACGCGTTTAAAAAAGTGAGTCTACCTACCTACAAGGCTAGGTATTGAGTCACTAAAGTAACTGTAGCTCTTTAAATAATAATAATTTTTAAAAATCCCTTGGAGGATATGTTCTTAAGGGTTAAACTTTAAATATATGGAAAAAATCGAATTTTTCAAAATTCTAGAGTAGAATACCCCCTTAATGTACTTAGGACAATACAAGCTCTATGAGGATATAGATATATATACATTAGGTTTTTTTTTTAACTATTAATTTTTTTCAGTCCCGTCACGAAGTTTCCTAGGAAATACCCTAAAAAAAGTTTCCTGGAAATTTTAGCCCTTAATATTAACATTAAGAACTGGACCAAGGCCTGTAGAAATTTTCCATAGACAATACACTACAATTGTGAGTTTTTATCTTCAAATTCCTACAGATCAGAGGTATTTTATGGCATCGCTTTGACTTTAGACGTATATTTCTCAGAATTGTTCACTCTACAAAAGTGCCTAGTGCAACAAAGTCGTAACTCACACCGGAGAGGTAGCACAGGGCACTAAACCTGACTCTTCCACGAAATTCTCATTTTTTTGTATACATCTCGTAAATAGCAAGAGCTACAGAAAAAATGGTCATGACAAATCTCATGAAATTTTATTTGCTACAAATATACTTCTCGAGTTATTCAGCTTTTTAAGTAAGGCTGTATGCAATTTTCATAGATTTTTTAATACATACTACCATCTATAAAAATTCAACTGGTATAAAAAACTGGTATAATTAAAAAATATATGGAATAGCTAGGTGTTATGACGCCGATGGAGACATTATCCATTGCTGTCTTTATTTCTCCACACCTTTGAGAGTAGTGAATCGATCAAACACCTGGTATATATGAAATATACTGGCATAACCGAGACACCGAGACCTGCACAGTATAAATACCTTCATTAAAAAGAAATTCATCACAATTCAATAAAAGTATCGAGCTTAATAAAAGTTCTTTCCAATGCAAATTTAATACGATCTTGCCTCCAAATGGCGTGCTTGAAAGCGCCGCAATACCTGCTTTGAATAAAGACAACAGAAGCTACTTATACATAAGTAGAAACGCTGTTTACAATTTTCTAAACAGCTGTTTCGCTTTCTAAGCCCCACAAAGAAACTACTACAACAAACACGCCACCCCATTAGCTGCGTCAGGCGGGTGATGTCATGCTCTAGCCGATTTTTCATTTATATACTATTCATATATCCTTTATTGTTGTTTTTGTAATGCTATTAAATTTTCTATGCAATTATTTGCCACTTAATAAGTTCTTATTTCATTTTTCGAGTTCTCTCCACACGCATACGCATATTATTGTCGACTCTCTCACTTCCAACATTCGTATGGTATTTTCTTTGTTTGCTTTCAACGCATTCTAACAAGCATTTTTTTATTTATTAATTTATGAATACATATCTGTATGTTTACAAGCGACAGTATTACTATTGTTGTTTTTATTGTTCAAATGTTGTTGTTAGCGCGTCTGAGTTGCTTTAAAGAATCCGAAGGTTAAATTGCCGGTTTCTGGCGTAGCAGCACTTATTCGAAAAGCTTAGAATTAACATTTAAAATTGACATTTGTAGTCGACGCATGACTCGCGGCAGCTGTCAGTGTCACTTTGCGGTTATGTTGAAGCTGTCATTTTTCACATGGATTTTGAGTTATGTATTGCCAGTATGTTATTAATGTTCCACATCACCGAGCAGAAATCATCACATGAAGTTTTAAAATCGATTGATAATATATTTTTAATATTAATAATATTTTTTTTAATATTTCGTTCATAGTAATCTATAATTCTCATCTGGTTCATAAACTATTTTAAGTTGAATGGTATTATTGAAGCTTTTTGTGTTTTTAAGGGGGAATGAAAGTGAAGGAGAATACTTGTTAGCATACATAGAGCTCCTTCAGTTGGCGTCCGGTAAAATTCTCAAGCTGAAGTAGTGGCCTGTTACAACTTCCAGAACTAGGGAGAGCCTAAAAAGAGTTCACGGGATGTCACATGAGCACAATATGGGCATCTACCTATGCCCATTCTACTGTTAGCGGTGTTAGGGTGCCTTTCCTTGCCAGAACGTTTTACAGTTACCTGCAACTTAAGGGGATATTCTACTCTAGAAATCAAATTTTGGGCATTATTTGAACTTTATTTAAAAAAAACCAAAAATATTTTTACTATCCATTTTTTATGGTGTTTTTATTGGTATCTTAAGAATACAGAAAAAATATTTTACACAAAAATATTAAAAATTAAAATAATTAGAGGGGGGGATTCGGAGAGAGACAGGTGTAAAAAAAATTGCGCATCCTGGTGACATTGATGCTGACTCTCCTGATGGTCTGAAAAAATATCAAAAGAAATTCTTAATCAGTAAGGACGCTGTTATAGTCCGGGAACACGAAACAAATTTTTTTTGAAAAATGGCGACTGCCTGAAAATAAAAATCATTTTTTACGCTTTTTTTGAAATTTCTGAATTTTTTTATATATTAAAAACAAAAATTCTGACACGATGCTGGTAGGAACGATAAGGGATTATATAAAGAAGGTTCACACAAAATATCAAGTAAATCGGTTGTATAGAACTTGAGACAAAGCCGGTGCCGTAGTTTCGAGAAAAACGCGTTTAAAGTTTAGAGACAATTCTAGTGAACACGGACGCCACCTCACAAAATCGGCTGTATCTCCGAAAATAAGTCGAGTTTTGAAAACCCTTTCCAAGGTCGTATTTTTGAAAGTCTAAGCTTTAAATATACGAAAAAAATCGAATTTTTCAAAATTCTAGAGTAGAATACCCCCTTAAAGAGGCATAATTTTGCCGAATTGACAGTCCATGGGCGGATCCGATTTTATTACGTAGGCCCAGGGAATGGATAGGATAGTCGATAAGTTATTATTTCGAGAATTTACAACACGAAAGGATCGTCAACTACGTTTTGATATACATTGCAGATATGACAGTTCTTGGGCATATAAAAGTATGGTTTATTTTACGTTTTCATTCCTGCCTCGATTAGAACCACAAATCTCATAGTTGTATAACCCTTATGGTTCCACAATCTTGATTAAGGAAATCGCACAAGACACACTGAGTCATGTAACCCCTGAAGAAAATATTAATTTTGTCGAAACTGCCATACAAACTAAGCTTTGTATGAAAACTTTTTTATATGGCAAGATATCTTCACGAAATTTGGTAGCGCTTATCATTAAAATCAAGCACTTGTATGGACAAATTTTTATTTGAAAACCAAATCAATGTTTTTTCAATTTGTTTAACTCGGAGGATCTTCTAGTCGCCGTGTGGTGTTCATATTGATGGGGTTTAAGAATAAACAACTCGTATAGATCAGTGCTTTTGGCACCGTTTTGCAGTAGTATAGATTTCTCGCATTTTACGCAATACCGGTGTAAATTGTGCTATAATGAGCTCAGTCAACGATTACACAAAATGTCAAATATGTTTGCGTTGTAATTGCGCTTATAGTCAGTCCGCCGAAGTAATTAGCATTGCAAATATTCAATTGTGTCACAACGAGATAAATAAACATAGAGAACAAAAACAACACTACGCTTACAACACAATCAAGTTTTCAAGAGGTCTCTATGTAGAAGTAAAATCGAACAACGTATTTATCGCTTTACAACACTTGTCAACTAAACACGCTAATGCCCAGCTAAACTATTGGATAACGACTTATGTGTGTTTATTGCTTTTCTAAGTACTAAATATACATCTATATCTATTTGCCGATCGCCGCAGCCTTGTCACGTTTACGGTGTATATCTTCAATTATGAATGAATTTACTTTGTTCTTCGAAAGTCAAATAAATATCTATGTCCATGTTCTTATATTCATTGCTAAGAAACCTGTAACTCCATACGCAAAGTGCTTGTGGCAATGTGCGTATCCGTCGCTTACCCAATGCTATACCGGAAATAACTAAGAGTAAACAATAGAGGGGATACTCATATACCCTTTTGTATACATGTATGTAAATATGTATGTGTGGGTTTATTGACGAAGTGCTGATATGACTTTACCTTTAAAGTGAAGTCGTAATGTTGAGAACTTACCAAATTTGAAAAGCGAATGACAAAATAGCAGTAATGGAACAGTTATTCGTCTAAAAGAAATCTGTGTCACAACCGTATCTCAAAAATTTTCATGTTCGTTGTAGTTTTTAAATGAAAATCTAATTTGAGTTGCGAAAATACATAAAAGGCTACATAATTTTGAGTTTCCGCCATTATCTTTAGATTGTTTGACAAATTTCAAAAACTTCAGAAGAAGATTAAAGTCTATATATTATATGTGGATATCCATTTGGTGTAGATCTATGCAGTGTTGTCTTCGGCAATTTGTTATAAACAAGAAAATGCGTTAACCTCGGTCGCACCGAAGCTGTAATACGAGTATCCTTCACATTTACAAAATATTTATTACAAGAAATTTGTTCAGTTTATATGGCAGCTGTATACTATAGTTTTCCAATCTGAACCATTATTTGCATTATTGCATTATTTTCCTAGACAAACGCCCTTGGCAAAGGTGGTCTTGTATCGGCGGTTCCGACAAATGAATAAGTCCTTGGGGAGAAAAGAATGTGTGCAAAATTTCAGATCAATACCTCAAAAACTGAGGGACTAGTTCGCAACAGTTTTGACTGTGACCCGTAGAAGTTTGACTGTGACCCGAAGAGCAGTTTTGCAGTTTTTAATATAATTGGTTCTATCAGATGAGACTCCCATAACGCCTTACTATATTTCAATTCTGTATGAAAGTATCATAATCTCTGAGTGTTTTGAGGAAGCTGATGAATGATGATATCTTTCAAAGAATAATAATAAAAAATTCTGATATGTGTGTTTCAAATATCATCATATAATCTATACATGAGATAATTGAGCTATCTTCATAAGCTCTATGAGAGTCAAAAGACAAACTCTAGACACTTAATTTATTTACGGTCTCACCGGGATATTTTAAAATCTTTTTGTCGTCACATTTTTCGATTAGTTCTCCAAAGTGGTTCACTATCAAAGTACTGATTCCGAATCGAGGGAAAGGTCGAACATTTTTCATTCATCTTTGGGATTCGTGTTAGTTTTATAAGATTTATGGTCGCTACATGTCTGTTATAATGAATAAGTATTACTGCAGATAATAAATTATAAATAATCGAAAAATATTTATAATATGCGCCAAGGTTGAATGGAAAGAGAAGTAGTCTGACGTATATTTGCTCTGCTTAAGTAATAGCTATCGAAACCGTGAATTGTTCATTAGACTTCCACGAGAATTTCAACTCATTACCATATGGTTAAAAGAAAAGACGTTCCGACCTTGAAATTGTTTAGAAAGGAGATCAAGGAGAACTTCAGAAGAATCCGAATCAATAATCCATGTAAACGCCGCTCCACGTAGATGCGGTCTAATGACTTAAATAAGTACAGAACACCTGGGGATCGAATTCTTCATCAAAATATAAAATTACATTCGAGGTAAATGGTAAATAAAAATATTATTTTTGTTCTTCGTTCTGTTTTGAAAGAGAACTTAGATAAAAAACTACGACAGCTATTCGTACTTAACGATTATAGACGAAGTAGAGCTTGTTATCTCTATGAAGTTACAGTTGGCCGTATTAATACTATACTAATTTATTAGTAAACCTGGAACACCTGGTATTATTCTTCCTGCTTCTTATTCTTCGTAAGTTCTGAATGAAATTTTTATAGTAAGTTAACGTTTCTCCATAGTGATAAGAATCGACACACATGTAGTATATACGTATGCATATGTAAGTATTTTATGTACTTCAGTGCAACTTTCTCACCTCACCGGCATGCAACAATTTTATCGATTAAACACTAAAAGTCGCGCGGCAGCAAACATTCGAGCACAACAACATGTATTTTTACAGAGGGTACGTGGAAATTTCCCTGAAGTTATTGCTTACGAGTATATTTTCCACTAAACTTCGACTGCACTAATTTCAACAAAGTAGTGAAACCTCACACCATTGACCAGTTTGCTTCAGTGCCGCGCCACGCTACGCCGAACGTGCGTTCGTTTTTGGCGGAGGAGTGCTGTCGCGTGTATTTATTATATTGTCGTACCTATATACAAGCTTATATGCATACATTTATGTAATTTTAAAGGTACATATATGTGTACAAATCATGCATATGGCTGAGTGATGGAAATTATACGTTGCTCCTTCGGTTAGCCGCGGTGGCGTCGTAAGCGTAGCTAAAAATGTGGCATGACGTTTTATTGCGTGTAGCATGCCACTACATACATATATACATATACTTACAGGTATATACATATATTGTATATCAGAAAACACACCCAAGAAAATCCTTTGCTTTCTAACTAATTTCCTCGCACTTGTGTTTTTCATAGTTAAAATATATTTACATAGGTACGCATACATATATATATTTTTTCGTCTAGGAAAATTATTACCTCAGTTCATTCAAATTGTGCTTTTTCCAAAAATCGGTTTATATTTTCTTGGAAACTTATTGAAGCACATAAATTCATATGTTTTCAAGGATTATCATGTTTTTTAGTTCGTGGTAAAATCAGCTGATGTCTTTAATGTATTTATGTACATTATGTATAGTTGCTTCCTAATTTTCCGTGATATGAGAATGATCTATGACATTCTGTCAAACTCGGCGTTGATGTTAGCTTGTTTTACATAAATACAACAAACTACAACAATAATATTTCAAAATTGCTTAGCTTAGTACCATGTAGTTGACAATGACGATCAGCCGAACTCTGAACGATTTCCTCACATCGGCTACTCGTTATAAATTTTCGTTGGCTTAATATAATAAATGGAACTAAGTCAATAGGTAGACGAATATGGGTATACCAATTTATAGATAAATCAGTATTTATCACCCTAATTTTTTATACACAATAAAATAATGTTCGGGATTAAATCACGATCTTTCTGCGAATATTATGCAACACTATATAGTATACATGGGCCATACGATTCTAGCTTCATGCCGTTCTTCGTTTTAAGGAGTTATATGGGTTTCCGGGCTTCCAAAAAAATTTTATTGTCTACTTTTATGCTATGATTAATAGTGTTGGAGTTACTACCTTGAAAAGTTGCGCGCTCGAACTCAGGTACATGTAGTCATTGAAAACTTGAAAGACGCTTTTCTCGAAACTGTGTGTTTCAACGTCGGTTGTGAAGATTTCCCGCGAACTGCTCAACCGACTTTAATGATTTTTTTTGTTCAATTACATCTATTTAAATAAAAAACAAAAACTATGAAAAATGTTCTCCAAAATTTGTTCTCCGTAAAACCGTTTGTCAAAAATTTTAATTTTTTTTGTTTTTCCTTCGTACAATACCTACTGGGAGGGACTGCCGGAAATGACGTCATAGTGCACCATCAAACTGTAAAAAGAAGTCAAATCTGCTGATTATGTTTTCAAATAAATTTTTTAGTACCTATAGATTCCATAGCAAATATATTTCTATGGTATAAAGATACTTTTGGCGATATGAAGTTTATTCAACACAATATTTCGAAAAAGTTGTCAAAGTCAATTACCGGAATCGCCTTCAATGCGCTTAGCGAATCACGTTTAGTGTCTATAATTTACTCCAAAAGGTTTTTCTGGAACGGTTTTTTGAGTTTGCTGAATAGCCAGAAGTCGGAACGAAGCTAAATCAGACGAATATGGTGGTTTCGGCACGATTACTGTTGAAGATTTGACGAAAACTCACGAAGAATGAATGTTGTATGCGGCGGTGCTTTATCGTGGTGCATGAACAAAGTGTTGTTGGCCATTAATTGCAGCGTCCATTTTCGAATAGCTTCACGCATACGACACATAACACTCAAATAGTATTCCTTTTTGACGGTTTGGCCAGAGTGCCAAAGACAAGAGTTCGAATTGTACCACAACTCGATAATCGCAGAAAACTGTCAACATAACCATGATTTTTGACCTGCTTTGACGTGGTATATACTAAACACTAACGACTTGTGGTATAGATATCACTAACAGTCATACCAATCTAAAAAAAAACAAATATTTCGACGAATGGGGGTTCGCGCCAATTTAAAATTAAAAGTCTTAATATGTATTATTTGCCCTGAGTTTTTTTTTTCAAAGTTTATTATCTTCTTATTAAAATTTTCTTATCAAACGGGTTTAACAATTATCTGACATATCGTTTTAAATTTCAATAGTTCGTAAAAAAATATTCAGAAATTACGCACTTCGGCCAAGTTCATCTAGTAGAAGTTTAGGCTGGATTTTCTACAATCAACATTTCGATACTTCTAGGAATATTCATTATAAAAAAAAAATTAAAAAAATATAAAAATTACAACAAATATTAAATATTGGCCACCACCCTAATGTGAGCATTTACATATAACTAAAAGTGTTTTGCTTTGTTATGAATCTTTGATATTGTTATTTACAAACCAATATTGCCCAAATTAGCCTAACATATTGCGTCAGGTGAAAATTTTACGAGAGGAACGCATATTTATTCACAAACAAATTTTCGATAAGATAAAACCAAATTAGCTCTTCGCCTACGCGCCGATAAATACGCCAAGTGCACTTACCACTCTAGCCTATATACATCTATACATATGTACATATGTGTATATACATACATATGTATGGGTCTGTACATTTGTACACGTATATGCAACTATGCATGCCTTGATTGCTAAATTACAGCCGATATATAAGCGATTAGATAAAATTTGGTATTGATAAAAAAATGCGAAAAAATCATTCATATTTAAAAGAAATAAGAAAAAATATACATACATACGTATATAAGTATGTACATAAGTATATAGATTTGTTTGCATATTAGATAACTAAGCCCGGATATTGCTGGAGATCCATTATAAAAATTATGGTAGACAATAAATTCGCATGCTAGCCAACCATTTAACAGGCGCGTAATTACCCAACACCATTGCTAGAGGCACACCACTACCAAAACACTGCGCGCAAAAACACTAAAAACACCAAACAAATGTCACTTTGCGACACTGCCGTGGAACTAACTCTGCGTTGAATTAGACATGCAATGTTTGTTGTTTGCTTGCTTAATGTATGTAATTTAAGCAAAATGACAGCACCTACACGAGGGAGTCAAGAAAAAATTAAAAAAAAAAAAAAAAAAAAAAACGAAGAGCAAATTAATAACGCCAGCTATGCATATTTGCTGCAGTCTTAAGTAAGCTTTATACATTGCTTTATTACACGTTCAACATAGCTCCATTCAAAGCTGTAAATATGCAAATACATACATACTTACATATTTATTTTATGGTATATAATAGTTGACAAAATTATCGTATGTGGGCAGGCTTTTTATTGTGGGTGTATCAGTTAGTCGTCGCAAGTTTTTTTTTTTTTTATTACAGTTACTTATTTTTTACAACTGCATTTTTTATAAAACCGGAAACAAGCCTTAGTTGTACTTCATTTACTAAAACAAGTTAAGCCGCACGAACCACTTTGTGTAAACTTCTTATATAAACGGCAGCTTTGCTCAAGAATAATCGCACATCACTAATCGTAATAACAGCTGACTTTGTTAGAAATGAAAAGTAAACAATGCGCAAATTGTGAGAAGCGTAAGTTTCAGTTTCAGTTGAAATGTGAAAAGCAATAAAAGAAAAATACCTGCGAAGCAATAAAATGTATTTAAAGTAAAAGTGAAGTAAAGCACATCCTTTGGGTCGTAAATATTTGTGTTAGTAGGTGCAGTGCAATCTATTAGGGGTAGTGTTTCAGGCGAAATACTCGGCAAAGTCGTAAACTTAGTACTGGAGTTCATAATGAAAATGAGAATATGAAATCCAGTATGTGGGCAAAGTTTTAAATATTTTGAAAAAAAGATGAAAAATCTCTGACAGCTGTTACAAAAACTGAAGTCGCTCGATCTTCCCAAGTAACATTCCATTGCTCTGAATGCGAACTTGAAATGTTCCAAGTAGATCCGACGTTTTCGCATCAAATTTAGTTCAGCGGTAAGACTCATTTCGCGCTCAATGGGTATGTAAACAAGCAGAATTGCCGCATTTGGGACGAAGAGGAACCTGAAGACCTGTCATTTCACACAGAAAAAACCATCGCTTGGTGTGGTTTTGGAGACCGGTGGTTGGTCCGTATTTGTGAGAACGTAACCGTTAATAGCGACCGTTATTATGTCATGATACGTCATGATAACCGACTATGTGATGAATGACATTGAAGCTCGTTATCTCGGCGACGTTTGGTTTCAACAAGACGGCGCCACTTCTCAAACATCGCCTTAATCGATGAATTTATTGAGAGAACATTTTGATGAGCAGATAATTTTACGTTTTGGGCCAGTCGATTAATCACCAAGATCGTGTGATATCACACCGTTAGACTTATTCTTGTGGGTATATGTAGTCTAAAGTCTATGCGGTGAATCGATACGGGCAATGGAGCAAAACATGACGCGTGTCATTCGCCAGTTACCAGTTAAAATGCTCGAACGACTCATCGAAAATTAGAATGAATGAATGGACCATCTGAAATGAAGCTACGGCCAATATTTGAAAGATATAATCTTCGCCCTCAAAAATTCTACCACGCACCAATTTTCTGACACCTCCTCTTCTTCTGACTAGCTTCAGATTTTTATGTTCCCTTTCATTTTTGTTATACCATATTTTTTAACGATCTTCACCTACTATGAATTTTTCTGACTTTTTAAAATTTTCAAAGACCTCTGCACTAGTCTATAAGCATCTTGAGGAGCTATCTTGGAATTCTTACCAATAGTATTTGACAAACGGTAATGCTTCGTATACTTTTTATTAGTAAATATTGCAAAAGTTCGTTTACTATTAGTTACATTAGACCTTTTGCACCGTTTGAAAGTACAGAGAGGTTATATTTGGCGATCTCTTTCTTTCTTTACTCTAAGCTTTAGTGTTGAACGCATCGTTAGGCCTTCTCTAGATTAGTTAAAGTAGGGAAAGCAAAGCAAGAGGTCTAATCAAACAAATTTCTGATATGCAATAAGCAGTCAGACATACCTACAGAACTCCCCGTTACTGCAAATAGTCATAGCCTGAAGGATATTCACAGGTAATATTATTTTAGACCCAGTAACACCGAAAACAATGTTCGCTTTGAAAGCCAACAATTTAGCATTTTCCACCGCAGTCAAGGTCGTTTTTTGAACTCTCAAAGCTTACAAATATTCAAGAAATTTCCAAAGAAAATTACATATGCATATATTTTTAAGGTGTGTAGACGAAGTAACCACCAATGCCAAATCCCTATCCATCAGTTTGTCATACTAAATTAATTCTAACATGTGGTATTAGACTTACATCATAAACATACTTACATAAGTACATATGTAAATAATATTTTAATAGTATTTTATACTATATTTTCCACAAAAAGCTTACCTCACAAAAACACGAAACTTGAATCGTTTATTAAGTCCTGACCATGTGCCGTTGAAACGCCCACACCGCAAAAAACTAACATTAGCCAAATTTTAGGAAAAATTGAGTTTTCCTATGAAAACAAATTGCTAATGGAAACCGTGTTAAATGGACATATGTTTGCATATCTGTACAGTGAACTACATGTTTGTGACTTTTGTAATCCGATTGTAATTATTAGTAAAACATAGGTCGAGTGGAACACAACAAAACATGTATATTGAAAAGTACATATGGACATATGCGCTTCGAAAATACAGATACTTATGATCTTTAAACCAATATCGCCCTATAATCTTTGCAATTATACATATATTATATTATTATACTGATTTTTAATCCTATTCTTACATATATCTCATACTATGGGGTTCCACTAAGTATTGTTTAACTATGACCTTGAACTGTATCTTATTTTCAACTGTTTTGGGCTATAAAAGGTTTATACCATTCATAAGCGAGGGGAAACCGCCCTAACCATTTGTTTCTCTAATTATCTTGTCTCTCTAATACGAACGGGTCTGTCGAGTACATCTACATGAGGCCAATGAAATAAGATCAATGCTGATGTAGTTTAGATGTAGAGCGGTCATGCTTCGTGCCTGTTGTCGGCGATGTTGAACAAAAACACTTATTAGCTAGGCAATTCGTTTGCTATGGTCGCAGAGGCCACTATATATAATTACTGTGCCATAATTTTGTGTAGGAGGTCCTGTAAAACACTTATAATTCAGCGAACCTTTAAATCGAATATGTCAGAGTGGCTGTGCTGAAGCTTCCTTTCTTCACATGTTGGCTACCACTTCTTACACAAGGGTTTCCAGGTTTCGCTGCGGGGACGCAAGAGTAGGAATATAGCCTTACGACTCTAACGACTCTGCTTATCCAGAAATATGACTATACCCCTTTACAGTTAAGTTCTGGTTAACTTAACCAAGACTACTTCTTTCGGTAAATAATTTTTTTTAACCAGAACTTAACTAAAATTTATTCGACATTTGTTTGAAAAATTTAATCCACAGCTCACTTAAAGCTGTTAATGAATATAGAATTGCTTTGTTATTGATTTCCTTATAAAGTCAAGTTTTTGATTACAATTCTTAAGTTCCTAAGAATTCGCAGCACAAAACTTGTATAGATTCAATAAGTACCATTATTTTCAACAAAAATTGTTTTAAAGTGTGCTTAGTGTTTAATATTTACCTGTTAATTCGAGATTCGCGATAGAATTGTAATCGGCTCACGTCATTAATGCCAAATAATCCAACACACCGTGTAGTGTTGAATACTAAACTTGTCAAAATCCAGTTCTGAGCGTAGTATTGGTTTTGTTTTTAGTTTCGTGCACTTTGTTGTATTTTTTTTATTCGCATAATCCATTAACTTTACAACAATAGTGAATACGCACGAATACCTTTGGCATGAGTTATGTTCGCATATTTATGAAAAGGCCAAAGGGTGTTCAAAACAGGCAACTTAAGAAATAAGAATTTGTTGTGGTTTTACTGGTTTTTTTACGTTTTCTTGTAAAGGTCGTTTGTAAAAATAAAATGGAAGCAAAAGCAACAGCAACAAGCTGCTGTTCGACTTTGAATTGCACTTGAATTCGCGCGAAGATTGAAATAAATCTACACTCTCAATATCAAACACGAATGCGACTGCTTTTTCACTTTTCACATTTCACATTGTTGTTGTTGTGCACTTTTTGTTGTTATTTTTCAGTACTTTGCCACTGTCACTTTATTATTATTACGCTCGAGGTACTAAGGTACACTTTGAGCAGATATTATTTACATCGTACATTCTTATTAGCGAGTATTTAACTTAATTATTAAACGAGTATATAAATTTGCAGTGAAATATATAACACAGTTTACATACTTACATGTCTACATATCTACATATGCATATAAATATAAAGAGAATTTGTTGTTAAGGTACGCGTTTGCGACTTGTGTCAACAAATAAACAACACAAATGTATGCGCAGGAGGAGGCGGGCGAGAAAAAAGAAAAGTAATAAAACAACCCGCAGAAATTACCTACACGCCAATTGGCGATAAGCTGCAGTTGAAAGTACTAAGTAAGTAGGCAGCTGACAGGCACAGTGGGTTTGGCCCTTATATTATTAATATACACAAATAGTGAACAACAAAAAATATATATACAATTTAAATAAGAAAAATTCACAATGCTGGCGGTAATGTAATATGGAAGATGAGGGAGAAAGTAAGAATGTCAAAAATACAAAATTAAATAAAATGAAATTAGTATATACTAATATATAGTATATGATAAATAGATATAGATCCCTCAATGCATTCGTTATCAATAAAGAGAAGAAGAAGAGTTCAATTAACTATCGTCTTATCGCCTCACTAGACAGCATATTTTGCAAAAACAAACAATAAAACAACAACAATAATAATAACTTATTTTTCGAAAATTAATAATTCGTTTTTAAAAATATAATTTTTGCAACGAAATATGCTAATAAAGAAAATATACTGGCTTGTAGAAAAATACTTATAAGAAAAATTCTTATATAAAAATTCGGCAAAAAAATCACTAACATGTTGGCCATTAATTTTATATTCCAGAATAATAATATTTTTATTATTAAAAAATGAAAAAGTCGTAAGCTTCGGCTGCACCGTATTTTTTATAGCAACTATAATGCAATGGGTTTTATTAAATGATTTTTTAATACGAAAATTATAATTTTTATGAATAATGAAATTTTATCTTGATAAATTGATTAACTGACTGATAAATTGACTTGATTAATATATAATTTAATTTCATATATAAATAATAAATTAAATTTTGTTAAAAAGATTTTCTTGTACATAAACTAAATTACGTTTTTGTGTTAAAAATATTTTAGATGCCACAAAACATAAAAATATGTTTTAATTAATAATTTGTTATTAATATTTTTAATTAGCTTTGGCCTTTCTCATTAAGAAAAATATTTAAATTCAAATTCAAAGAGGTTACATGGGTTTCAGGACATAAAAAATTGTTTATTATTATGTTATTTAATTCTTTAACTTCTGTAGAAGATTATTCTTAATGCTCAAGTTGATTCGAGTAATAGGTCTGGAGATATATAGTATTTAGCTTTGAAATGCTGCGCGCTCAAACCCAACTACATACCAATAGTATACTACATACGAGTACCAACTGCATACAGTCTCTTAAAGCTTTAAAGGCGTTCTTCTCGAAAGTATGCTTTTAAAGTAGATTTTCAAGATTTCTGGTGAACTACTGAACCGATCTTAATGAAATTTCACAGCTATAATTTACAAGATCTTGAATGAAATTTTTTTAAAGTTATATTTTGTCGGGAAGTGTTCAAAAAAATATAGATTTTTTTGTAAAAACGCTTGCTAAACTACAATTTTCATTTTTTTCGGGCAATACCTAGTTCATGGTCTTATTTAGTAGTTATTTAAGAAGTTCTGCTGTCAACGCGATGACATCTTTTTTTCGAGGGACTGCCGGAAATTACGTCGTAATAGTCGAGTATTCAATATTATACTTTGAAAATTTCAAAAAAATATTTAAAAAATATTAATATATTATTTTTGGAATAATAAACGGTTTGAATAAAACATTTCATTTTTGATATAAAGAAATATTGAAAATAAGCCGTAAGAAAACCCTTTGAACTCCTAAATACAATAAATAATTTTAACTTCAACATAACCAAGAAAAAATATTTATACTAAAACCAATGTATAGGGTGGGCCACCTAACGTTTTAAATTAGAATTATCTATATTTTGACATTGGAAACGTCAAATACCATTCGGAAAGTGACAGATATTCAGTAAAAAGTCTAAAATTAACGAAATTCACTATTATACAGTTCGCAGATTGGGCAGAAGATCGTTTGACCGAGGATGGAAGAAGACTTGGAAAACATTTGGTTCGAGCAGGACGGCGCTACGTGCCATACACCAAACGCTACACTCAATCTTTTACGCCCTATCTTCGAATTTTAAAACGTTAGATGGCCCACCCTATATTACGAAAAAATTAATGCTTTCAAATTTAAAAACAAAAGTTTTAAAATTTAATCTTTTAGAAATTACACAATTCATTGTCATTTTATTGTTTCTTTTTGTATAAAAAATAATTTTGCACCGATATAAAAAAAAGTAAAAGAAATTATGAATTAAAAGAGGACTAACTATTTTATTAATTTAAAAAAAAAAATTAAATTTCTAGAGTGTGATTTACAGAAATACTTTTTTTTTACTTTTAAATAAATTACTAATAAATAATTGTATGTTAAGGAGATCAAAAAAAAATATATATATAACTTGCATAAATTATTTATAAGTCATTACATTTTTTATTATGTACATATATGTTATAAATAATTATACTTTTTATTCCGTTTTATTTAGTTTTTATTTAGTTTTTTTATTATTTATTATTTATGTTTTACTTTTATTAATTTTTTTTTTTATTTTTATGTAATTCAATTTAATTTTTTGTTTGTTTGTTACAAAACCCAGCAACCACAAAACCAATAAAAATCTATAATATTTAAAAACAGCTGTTGATATCAGATTTACATATATTTTATATTTTCATACTTGCATGTCTCTTGCATTTCTGTGCATGTATGTGTGTAAATAAGTATTTATGTCAATACCGCAAATAATGCGATATTTCTTTTTTATATTTCACTCCTTGTTAAGCGTATTCTCCATATGTTCTCGCGTTTAATTAATCACAATGAATGCATTAAAATTTAAAGATCACCTTTTCATTAAAATTTTCTCCGCAAATCAACGGCTATTTCACACTGTCCTGCATTATCACCTTAGAAATACTGCAATGTACGCGTATGTTATATATTCTAAATGTCACTCACAAGACTGCCCGATTTGCTTAGTCAAACTTTGCGCACTGCGGAGACACTGTCAGCACTAAAACTACGACGCATCTCCTTTGTATAGTACTTATGTGTAAAACTTTCAAATATTTTCCAAATTCGTTTCAAAAATCACTGCACTTCAGTTTTTCTTCGCTTCCTGCGCGTGTCGAAGCACCACAGTGCAAGCGACAACTACAAATATGAGTGTTTATTGGAGTCACACGCGCCGCATTTTGGTTTCCAGAATATCACATGCAATACAACAAAACCAATAAATTATAAAAAAACGCAGCGAATGTTTCAGTTTTTTTAATTTAAATTTTTTGGTTTTTCACACTTTTTGCTTGAATTCTCCACACAGCACTTGTGTTTTGTTTTTGTTTTTTTTTGTGACACAAACTAATAACAAGCCAACCAACCATTCGCTGCGAACGTCACTTCACATTTGAAGTGGCGACATTATGGAACGTTTGCGATTTGCCGCTGCTGGAGTCAGACCCCGATGTGCGGTTGCTTAGTTGACTGTGTTGTTGTTTTTGGCTTTTTTTGCTTTGGTCAAAAGCAAGCGGATAACAACACGGAGCGGAACGGAGTGGCAGAGCGCTTGTGAGCGTTTCTTGTCGTGAGCAATGTAGTGTGAGCTGAGGTATGAACTGAGGTGTTGACTGAGGTAAGCGCTGCGAGTAGTGACTCAATAAAGTGGGCTAACACTATTTATGAGTTCCTTAAATATGTGCGGTTGATTGTACATATTTGTAAGTTGTTGCTGATTAATTGTAGCTTTATTCTATGCACTCACTTATGATCAGCTGTGCGGATTGACACAAGTGACAGTTGGTTATACTAATTCGTCTAACCAAATCGGTGAGTTTTCACTATTGGCTATGATGTCACAGCAAAAGTTGGTAACTCAAATTTCAGTTTGTTTATGTTGTTTGCGCTCAGCAGTTACCAGACAGTTTGTTTGCTCACTAAGACTTGTCGCTCAGTGATTGAGTAAATCTGTACTTAAACGCTTTTACTCATTTGCTCACCTGGTTAAATAACTGCTCATTAAAGTTTGATGACTAAATCGGCTGAAACAAGTTTTGAAAAGAGAACAATAAGTACGTTGTAAAAATGGAGAGTTTCTTTAATTTCGAAAAAATATTTTGAAATTTTTAAGCGTATATTATAACTAAGTACTAAAAATAATAGAATAATGTTTCGACATTATTTCTTAAATAATAAATATTTTGTTCGAATATTGATAAAAGAAAACTTAACACGTTCCTTGGCAAAAAAAAAAAAACTATGAGTTCGTAGATGGGTGTAATCATATGTGAGCACTAAATTCAGATATAAAATTTGAATTTTTCACAAGGGATTGTAGTAGCAAGGGGCACCTGTAGGCAAAAATTTTGAAAAAGTTTAATGTACATACATATCTCCTAAGCCACCAAAGCTAAAGCAGCCACAATTACCCAGATCAAATATTATAAGAATTACCGACAGTGTGAAAGTTAATGAAATCGGATGATAACCCCGCTCACTTCTCATATAACGATAGTGTTAAATCTACTAAGAGCGCGATAAGACAATAACTTAATACGCCAAAGATGTTAAAAATTATCTCCGGTGGTAGTATGAGAAGGTTTTATGGGAGCCAGGTTAAAAATTGGACGATGGGAGTAGCATCAGACACTTTTTGGAGAAATTACATAAATTTTGTATGCGACATTCTTCTCATATTTTTATGTCACAGGGCGAAAATGGGCGAAATCGGACTACAACCACACCTACTTCCCATATAATACAGTTTTAAATTCTTTTTGATTCTTTAAATTTCCAATATATAAATCAAGAAGTAATAAAAATTTGCACTAATAATTCTTTCAAAGTATGCCATCTTATGATCATAAATTTTCCAAACCAAAGAAAAATTGCTCAAGTCCCCAAATTACTCAAGTACCGAAAATGTGGACTCCAGTAGCTATTGTTGATTTTTGGGCGAAAATATCGGTCAATGTATGGGCCATACAATTGAAATTTAGAGAGAAGCTTTTCCTGGAAATAGTATCTCTGTGTTTCAAAAATGGGTTGAAGCGTGTCAATACTTCCCGGAACTCCCATATACCTAATATAAAGACTTTCGAACTTCCAGGTGAGCTTATCGGTCAATACTTGAGTTGTCTTAGTATACACAGTATATCTTTGTGCCTAAAATAGATACAATTGGGCTAAAACTTGACCTAGCCCTCATTTAATACATATTACCAGGATTTTCGAACATGTAAAATTTCGTGAAGATACCACGTCAAATGCGAATGTGTTCCATACAACAACTTGATTCCAATCGTTCAGTTTGTATGGCACCTACATATATGTTATAGAGGTCCGACATCGGCAGTTCCGACAAAGGAGCAACTTCTTGAAGAGAAACTGAGGTTTACAAAATTTCAAAACGATATCTTAAGAACTGAGGGACTAGTTCGTATATACACCGACAAACGGACGGACAGACGGACAGGCGGACAGACAGACAAATAGACGGACATGGCTAAAGACTCAGCTCAACATACTGATCATTTATATACATATGTATATACTTTATAGGGTCTCCGACGCTTCTTTCTGGGTGTTACAAACTTCGTTACAAACTTACCCTGTTCAGGGTATAATTAATGTTGGGTCTTTGTTCAAAGCTCATTTTCGCACCGGCAACACAAACATACTGATACTTAAAACGCAATAACTTCACTTCCAATCGATGAAATGTCATGAAATTCTCACTGGACATGGAATTTTGAAAAAAAGTTGATGGAAAAGCACAAAAAAGTGCTTTTTTTTTGGAATTTTTTTTTTTTTGATTTTGAATTTTTTTTTTGGATTTTAAAAATTTTTTTGGATTTTGAAAATTTTTTTTTTGGATTTTGAAAATATTTTTATCAGAAAGCTGAGGTTTTTTTTGCATAAAACTGTATAACTTCAAATTTTTTTTTGCACTCAACTTTCAGGTCGTTAAAAAAATAAAAGAAATAATAATTTTTTTATTTGATCGGAATACGGGTACAAAGCCATAGCGCCAATTGATGGTATGGCCCATGTACATACATATGTATATTTTACTTTGTATATTTATGTAAATCTAAATGAAATTATTTTATTTTCTAATTTCATCAAATTTATTCTTTTTCTGAATTTTTGCTGTCAACAGACATATATATCTCCATTAATTGTTCGTCTTGTTGTTGCAGCTTCATCTTCGTTGTTGCAGATGAATGGCTTTTTTATTTTATTTTTTTTTTTTTGTAGTGTGACATTTTGCTGAGTTTTTGGCGTTGCTGTGTCTGCTGTGCTACGCTTCGGTGCTTTACGTCAATTTTTGGTCTGTGTGGGTGTTTTATTCTGTATTTAGCCGGTTGCCATCTTCGGATGTTTTATGTTGTTCGTCTATAGCGATGCTACTTTGACAATCATCCATACAAGCATATGGAAATTTATATCCACATACATTTGTTTTTATATACATATGTATGTATATACATATGTACTTGTGTATTTCATTGTCATTTACTGTTGACTCCTTGATTTCGACGTTTTATACAGCACTTATTTGAATTTCGTTTGATAAAATCATTTTCATTCTTCTTCATGTTGTTATTAATAGCCGAATGCCAGATATTCCCCAGAAGTCAAATTCTACAGAATATGTTCGAAGTAGGATATGTTTTCATTGCACAGACCCAACTATCTTGGAACCATCTTCATATACCCCAAAAAGCGTATTGATTCTTAACAAGCATAGAGTTTCCATGAGCTAAGTTTATGAACTTCTTATCTCAACTGGATTTGATTGTACAATTCAACAAATCAAAACTGTTGTCGTCGTTTTCCTTTTCCTTGACCTGTAACCATTAGTATGGCAACTTACAAGGCAATCGTCCACAGGTTACAACTGTATACTCGCGTGGATGTACGGATGCCGGAGAACACTGCACTCTATACAATACCACGACGCCTCTTAATGTTTCCCATCGAACACCTGCGTAGTGAGGTGTGCATGTTTCCGGTTAGAGAACACAACGAATTGCTCTTAAAGCAGCTTCTGTTAGTAGCATTCATTCCTTGGTTATGTCGACGACATTGAACAATTTACGGAGCAAACCACGGACGCAACTTACTTCAAACACGCACTGGGCGCCATTTACAGTGGAGCTATTAACCTTCGTCGACTGCCTCACAGTGAATAGGTTATTTAAAGTCAAGCCTCCACCCATTGCTAACGAAGAGCTTGAGTTGCCCCGCAAATCTGGAGAGTCCCTTACGTAACTTATTTTAGCAGGTTAAGCCATCCAGAATCGACCCCCACATGCCAGATATACTCGTATGTATGTCCTGGATGCAATAGCTTGCACTTTACACACCTCCTTGCTTGTGCAATGAATCCCACTTACCTAACACATCCCACCCTATTATCCGACCCTGTCGAAACAGCACATTTCCAGGGCTTCCAGTTAGATCATTTTTGATTTCGACAACTAACTTGTGCCTTGCCGTCTAAATTGGGGCTTGATAACCGCGTACCGAGTATAAGATGGGCAGTTTATATCAAAATCTTTGGAAAGCAGCCGTCTGCGATTATCGTTTTTAGGCGTAGAGATTGTAGGCATCCTGCAGAATCTTTTAATATGCTAATAAGGCGCAAGTGATATGTCAGTAACTGGAAGAGTAATGCCTCAGTAATCTTTGTTCCAATCAGATAATGATGATTAAGTGATTCAAATTTGATAATAAACTGCATGTCAGATGGTATTTCATAGTGTCCTTTATCATACCTTTTATCATATTCAAGAGAGTAGTAATTCTCCGGTTTTAACAGGTAAGCTCGTATGCTATTAAAGAAAAACAAATATTTTAACAAAATTCGATCTTTTATTTAACATAGTTGCCATCGAAGGCTATACATTGAGTATACTGATATTGGATCTCAAACTCTTCGATTTCCTTTCTATAATTTTGTACTTGATTTGAAAAATTTGTAACTGTAGATTATAATTTTATTTTTGGTACATTTTTCAACATTTATTTTACAGCATCAAATTCACACGGTTGTGCTCATTTAACTAAATCTATCGCGGTTCCAAAGAACGAATATGTCGAGAGATCGTTGAAGACATGCCTCGTTCTGGATGACTTTCGACCTCTTCAACTGATGAAAATATTAAAAAAGTAAAGGATACGGCGCTTGAATATCATCAGACAATTGTTAGAGAGATGGCCAGAGAGCTCGACATCTCTCGCGAGTCCGTTCGAATGATTTTAGTGGATATTTTGGGTATGAAACGCGTTCTTGTTTCACTTGTCTCGATAAAACTGATTTTTTTTCAAAAGAGTACCAGTTTACGTCTCTTTGAACATGATTGTTCGTGCGAATTTCGATCCCATATTCATGCAGAGCATTATAACTGCCGATAAGACATAGGTTTATGAGTTTGACATGTAAAGAAGTCAATGATCATCGAAATGGAAGGAAAAAACGAGCCGAAACCAAAAAACCACACCAAAGCTGCTCAAAATTTAAGGTGATTCTCATTGTTTTTTTTTTGATATTTTTATTTATGCATTTGTTCGGAAGGGAGAGACGATCACTAAGGAGTTCTATTTAGCAGTATTGAGGCGTTTGCGTGAGAACATCCGTCGAAAACTACCAGGATTGTGGAAGAAAAACGATGAATAAAATCGATAAACCACCGTATTCACCAGATTGTTCTTCGCGTGATTTTTCTTTTACCCAAAACAAAATTCGCTAAAGGCCATCCCAAAAAGTGCTTATGAAAAATATTGCGAAAACTGGAATCATTCGCATACATTTATTTCATTAAAAATTGATTCAAAATATTTTCCAATATTTTTACTTGATTTTTTTCTTTCACTATTTGTTCGTAAAACTGAGTAATTATTTCATTGATATTTTTTTTAATATTTTAATTATTTTCTTGAAAACTGCCCGAACTTCGCCACGCTTATCTTCTAATGAGTCATGACTTTTTTGGTCAGAACAAAACGGTTGTGTACAGGGTTTATACGGAAATTAATAGCGCTGAGTTGTTTTAAAAAAATTTATTGAAGCAATCGTTATAATTCTTTAAAAACTTTCAAAATAGGCTCCTTTTGCGTCGATGCAGCGTTACCAGTGCGGTTTCCGAGCCATGAAGACGTCACGGATTTTAGTGGAGCTCCTAATTCAAACGATTTTTACGAATTTTGTGGCTCTGATCTCATCGCAGGCGTTGTTGTTGTTGTTTTAACGGGATACTAATCCCCGTTAGGGTGGTAAGTGTCGTTTGTATTGTCGTCGACGTCATCTAACGGTAAGCCCAGGAAACGCGCTGTTTCGACGGGGTCGGACCAGAGGGAGGGGGGTGTTAGATGTGTAGGGTTTGTAGGGCATGCAAAGAGGTGGTCAGTGTCATGCGGAGACTCGTTGCATGCAGGACATACATTAGGTATGTCAGGGTCAATTCTGGATAGGTAGGAGTTTAACCTGCTACAGTATCCAGAACAAAGTTGCGCAAGGGTCACTCGCGTTTCTCGCGGCAGCTGGAGCTCTTCGTCTGCTATGGGTGGTGGTTTGACTCCAAGAACGCCATTCACGGGAAGGGAGTCATCGCAGGCGGCTGTTTTATGTATAAAAATATGTGCGCATGCGTGGTGTGAGCAATAAAATATTTAAATTGGAACAACTTAACTTTAATTAATAAAAATGCTTTTTTTATTTTATTTATTTATTTTTTTATTTATTTATTTTTTTATTTATTTATTTTTTTATTTATTTATTTATTTATTTATTTATTTATTTATTTTTTTATTTATTTATTTCTTTTATTATTTTATTTTTTTTTATTTATTTATTTATTTTTTTCTTTTCTTTATGGAACATAATTATAATATTAATTATTTTTGTTTTCGTAATTTAACTCACAGTAACTTTTATTAAGTCAAAAAATGTGTACAATCAGTATATATAAATTTAATTTTTTTTTTGTAAAAAATATTTTAAATGCTACTGGTTTTGTTAAACAATATTCTTTCGTTATGCGTTAACAGTAATGGTGGTGTAAAGATGTGTACGAATAATTGGTGACTTTATATGAAACCAAGTTAAGACTGTTGCAACAAGTGTATGTACAGTTATGTAATAATGCTTAAATGAAATAATTGTAAAGCAAAAACAATGCAAAATATAAATTGATATGGAATACTAAGTACTTTGCACTTAAAATTAATTGTATGCAGCTAAGTAAAAAATAAATTGAATCTCTTTACCAATAATTTGCAAAACTTTTAACTTACGACAATAATTTTTTGATAAACTCATCAAAAACTACACTTTTTTTGAATAATAATTTCTGCATATCCACGGTATTGGATAAACTACTTAAAGCAAACAGATAACATTTCCAAATAAAGAACGTCAACAAACACTACACTTGCTATTAATTTGACACACAATTTTAAAGCATTCTTCTAATAAACAACCAATGCTTATGCACTCTTCAACGGCGCACCACTCAATTTTTGGCTGGCGTGAAGTACATGCTGTTGAGGAAAGCACGCGTCACATCGCCCACCACCGAGCGATCAGGTATAGACTGGGCCATGCCATAAATTGCCATTTTACCCTCGACGGGTTGACCGGGATCCTTCATGATTTCAGCGACACTTGCTTTGAAGTCAGCTATGAACTTGTCGGCAACGCCTGGTTGAGTGTGCATGTCCGTAACGCATATATGTATACTGAAGGAAAACGCAAAATTAGTATAAAAATTAATGTTTTTGATTTTTTAAACAACAACACACCCTGAGGGAAATTGCAATGCGTTCAAATTCCAACCCAGCTTGCATAGCGCATCCGACAGACGGAAAATATCGAAGACCTTAGAGCCAATAGCGACAACGGATGTAGCGGGCTTGCCAAAAACGAAGACACCATCTACTTTGCGTATGCTGTAAAACAAATTCACAGAATTTAATTTAATTCCTTTTCAATAGAAATGAATTGCTTACGCCGCCTCTATGTAGCGCGATGTGTCGACAATGCGTTTGGTCGCCTCCAGATAGCCTTCATGGCCGAAACTCATCATAGTTGCCCAACAAGCTGCAATAATGCCACCTGCACGCGAGCCATTCACGGTGGGTGAGCCATACACGCCGCCCGGCCAATCGGTGGTTACGGTAAATTGATGATTCAAATACTTCTGATCGGAGTAAAGTATGATGGAGGAACCTTTGGGTGCAAAACCATACTAAATGACGCAGAAAAAAGGATAATTTATTATAAAAATACTGTACAATAGTTGGCAAAAAATGTTATCTGCACACCTTGTGTGTATCGGCTGAAATACTGGTGACGCCGTTGATGGCAAAGTCGAATGGCTTGATTTTATAGCCAGCTTCTCTGGTTAATGCAACAACAAAACTGCCCAGGCAAGCATCCACATGCACCGGTATATCGTATTTGATGCCCAAAGCGGCAATAGCTTCAATATCATCGATGGTGCCGTAAGGGAAATTCGGCGCTGAACCAACCAGCTATGTGAAATTTATAGTTAAGTTTTTTTTTTTTTTGTTAAATTTCAAATAGAAAATCGCATGGCTGGCTACATTACCAGTATCGTATTGGAGTTAATTGCACGCTTCACTGCCTGCACGTCCACCTCCAACGTCTTCGGATCCACATCTACATAAATTATATGTATTTTGAAGTACTGAGCTGCCTTGTCGAACGCCGCATGTACTGTTCTCGGCACAATCATGTTGGGACGCCGCACATTACGCGTTTCAAGCGCATAATCACGATATGCTTTACACGCCATCAATATGGATTCAGTGCCGCCGGTGGTCATCTGCGAAGACGTGAGAAAGGTAGCAGATAAATATGTGTGATAAAAATTCAAATTTGCATAAAACACACCGTGCCGCAACTATTCGCATCACCGTGGAAGAGCGTACACGCCATGCGCACCACTTCGGCTTCCATTTTGCACACGCCGGGGAAGATGTCGGGATGCAATGGATTCGTGTATGATGTCTTGCCATATACTTCGGTTATCAATTCGACTAGATCCGCTTTGAAACCGTACACGGCGCCCGAAACACGCCCTTCACGCCAATTATAGTGTCCAATATTTAAATGTTTATCTACTAGTTGTAGAATTTCATCGCGGCTCAACCCGTTAGCCGGTAATTCCAGCGACCAGCTGAGATCGTTGCAGCTTTTACTTATTTCACTCTCAAAATCCCGCTTGGCCTTTGAGATTTCAGCATCGATTTTGCGACTCACTGCCGGCAGTTTCTTGACCAAGCGGAAAAATTGCCGTTTGCCACGTACGAAGAGGCCTGAAAATTAATGAAAGCGACTAAATGAATGGTTGTGCCGAAGGAAGAAAAGAAAATATTTACTAGGTTGTAGTAGCTCGAAAAAATACGAAAACGAAATTTTTCACACTCTGAAGGAAAAAAATGTCTGAGGAGCTCTAAAGTATTTATAATATTAGGAGCCGAGTCAATGATGTTTCCTTATTGAGTAACCTTAACTTAACTTGAAGATTGTTTATATCAAATAACGTTACTAGAAAGAGTTAGCGAAACGTTTTCGATTGGATGCAAACCGTCGACCGATTACTACAGATTTACTAAATAGTTATACATGTATGGCAAATACATTTTTGAAGAGTGAAGCCTCGTTGCAGGCGGAGTTAACACTATTTTTTTTAAATAATTTTAGGCAGGTTATGTTGCTTTCGCTAGGTTTCAAAGTACAACGACTGTAAAAGTGCATAAAACAACGAAATTAGTTATCATTGTCTGGTGAGTTATAGCATGGACATAGTAATAAACAAGCACAATGGTAAGATAAAACAACTTACTAACTCATGACAACTAATTTTTTATTTTTCTGTTATTTCTAAATGCGCTAATCTATTTTTTTATTTCTTAATTTAGTTAATTTCCACAAAATACCGAAAACAAAAATATTCATTGATAAGCTTTTTTCATAAGCGATTATGAAGGCTTATCAGGGGTAAAGTCATGCCGATTGCTGATTAAAATAAATACTAAGGAAATTTTATAATTTTGCAAAGGTGCATGAGTACGAAGGCATTGCACTAGTGCGTTAGATTATATTGGCGGAAATGGCAGAAAATAAAATACCAATAAATGACGTCTAAGATTGCAAACAATGTAAATGATAAGTTTTTGCAACTGCATAGAAAATTTCTTTGCATGTGCAGATCAATTAGTACTTGATTGTGATTTAATTTATGAGTTTGAGTGCGGAATATTACCAATTGAGCTCGTTTCTTTAAAGTAAATGGAAAAACAATGAATTACACTTTCAAATAATAAGTTTAAATATACATATAATATAATGTTTATTTACTCTCATCCTGATTGATGAATGTCCATAGCCAAACAGTGCCCAGCACTGTTGTCGCTGTAATGGCTGCTACTTGCCATGGTTCTTTATTGCCGAATGCCCGATTCAGTCCACTTGTTATTGGTCCACCAACCTGGAATGGTTTCATGTTTGCGACTTTTTACTCACTATATCGTTGGGTTTGGAATTTGTACTTTTAAATTATCACTTTTCGTTATTTTCCTAACTTATGTATGTACAGTGGATTTTTTAAGCGTTTCTATATATTCGCGGTGACAGCGGTCGAATAATGCTTGCTGGTTTACCCGTTGAAAGCGTGCTAATAACTAAGTGTGAAGCTATCAATTCACCAGAAAGCTTGCCGCACTGCTATACTGTAGTATATATATGTACGTCGTTCCTAATCGTTTAGTTGTTGAGAAAGCACATGAAATAAAGAGTAGAAATGATAAAGTTAATGTAAAATTTCTTTGTTTAACTGATAGCAACAAATATTGCAGCAGCGTTTCGTAAAAAGCGAATACTGGCGGTTTTATTATTTTTTTGTTTTTGTTTATTGCTTTTTTATTTGCTCTTATCTCACGTACATATGTATGAGTATTTATACTGATGTATGAATCAAGGAGTCGTGGTCGCTGACCTGCAGTACTAACATATACAAATGCTGAAATATATGTTTATATAAAAAGGAACAACAATATTAGATAGCAAACTATCTTATTATTTAATATGCCCTGGTTGCTTACCTTTTTTGCTACACTTTAATAATTACGCACATTTGAATTTGTTGATTTGATATCATGTAATTTGAAGATACTGTAAATATTATTTATGTTGTCATCAAATAGTTAATTACATTAAATAGCAATTGCATATTTGTTAAAATTTTTTCTAATTTGATAGTATTTTTTTCAATTGATAAACAATACAACATAAATACATTTCTTGAAATAGAAGCAGCTGTTTTTTTTTGTTCATGTAAACAAAAGTGAACTTTGCTGTAGTTGCGTTCCACAAAGCTATGGTGAATGAGTTTGAGTGTTGGCAACTGACTGTATAAATTATATTTCAAATAATTGTTTATCTATTATTAATCTTTATATATTTCAAATATCTTCTTCTTCTTTATTGGCGTAGACACCGCTTACGCGATTATTGTAAGATTAATATTGTACCTGCTCAATTAAGATCTGCAGCTCGAATTATTTTTTTAATTTCTTGAGCTGTAGTCAAGTAAATTTGACATCAGGTTACGCATTGTGAATGATGCACATTAGAAGAGCAAGAAAAGATAAACATAAGCAGAGAACGTATAATAATATAAGTTTTACGTTCTCAATTTTAAAACAAGTCCTATTGGGCCTTTGCTAGCTATGTAAACATTTGTTGTTATCTTTGCATTAACAGATGATTTACTTATCACTAATTGAGCTGTCAGTGTGACTATTTAATTCGCAACAAGTGTGATTTTACCATTATTAAGCAAAAAATGTTGCGAGCGATTTATACAACGTTAGCCAAGGTAAGAAATGAAAGAATGTATGTAACGCATAAGATATATTAGAATTTGTATTATTTTGTAGAGCTCAAATTTGGCAGCAACCGCCGCGACGGCTTCAATGCAAGTTGGAAGCTTTCGGAAACAAAGTACAATAATTAAACAAAACGATGGTGTTCGTGAAATCGTTTTGAATGATCCAAGAGCACGCAATACACTCTCTTGCGAGGTAATGTCATCGATATTGGAGGGCATTACAAAGGATGTGCATGACGAGAGTTTGCGTTGTATTGTAATTAGTTCCACCGGTCCAGTGTGGTCGGCAGGACATAATTTGAAGGAAATCGTATGTACCTGAATGTTTACATATTAATATAGCTATGTTAACGTTTAATTATCTTAATCAATTTATTGCAGTCAGCATCCAGCGATGGCGGGCATGCGATCTTCAGTCAGCTTGTTGATATAATATTGAACATTTATAAATCGCCTGTGCCAATAATAGCCAAAGTAAATGGCATGGCTACAGCTGCAGGTCTACAGCTGGCTGCTTCATGTGACATGGTTGTGGCATCAGATAAAGCCAGTTTTGCTGCTTCAGGGTAAGTAAATGTCATGTTCAAGGGTGTTTTTGAGTGTTAAATTCAGATAACGTTTATTTGTTTGTTTTATAATTGTTTAATGATCCACTACAGCGTTAACATTGGTATATTCTGCACTACACCGGGTATTGCCATATCGCGTGTAATGCCACGTATGAAATCCTCTTACTTGCTCTTCACTGGTTTTCCCATCAACGCACAGGACGCGCTAACGGCAGGTAAATGCTGCGCAATACTTTTTGTTTTTAGAGTTTTAATAAAATGCATGTAAATTAAGGTTTGGCTAGTGTTGTGGTGCCAGAAGCTCAATTAGATGCTGAAACTGACAAAATAACACAATCGATAAAGGAGAAACCACGCGCTATATTAGCCATGGGTAAAAAGTTTTACTATAAACAATTGGGCTTGAGTATCAAGGATGCTTACGAACAAGGCACAGACGTATGTATTAATATGTATATGCATTTTTTTTTAACATAATGGTTGGTTGGTTTAAATTGCAGGTAATGGTTAAAAATATCGGTATGGAGGATGCGCAAGAGGGTTTGAAGAGCTTCGTTGAGAAGCGCAAACCAAATTTCAATAAGAAGTGATTCGTGATAATTAATTGTTGAAATTAAGTTAGTTGCCTTGATTTCCTAAACAAATGTTGTTAAATCGTGCATTATATGTATGTGTGCGGCTCGATTTGCAACTCAAATGCATTTATTTTGTATCTTAAAGAGTTATAAAATATATATTGTATATAGTTAATAACTTTCTTGCTGTCATCAGCGTAGTACAATAACGGGTTTAACGGTACATGTACTTATTTTCATGATATTGGAAATAATTTTTGTAATAAATTTTTGAGGTGCATTGAATTGTTAAGTGGGTGTTATTAATTTTGAAATATGTATGTTATATATGGTATGTACATACATATATCCAGTGTGTGAATTGGAAGTACGAAAGCAAGTGGTGCCTAGTAAGGCAGTTAGGTTAGGTGGTGCGGGCCTGCAGAATATATGTATGTTTAGTATAACAATATAAAATCTTGGGTAGGTAGGAGTTTTACTTCCATATTTGGAACGAAATTCCCAAATCCGCCGTTCTACGGTACTGAAATTAATCTAAATATTATTCCACCAAGGACTGATATTTCGAAGTTCTATTCCCTACCTAAATCGGTAAACAAAAAATTAACTCTACCGGCTTGACCGTCTTTCACCGTCTTGCTTGAATATATATTGGTTTTACTGTAGTAGTATTTAAATTAAATAATACTTAAAAAAAAAATTAAACACAAACACTCTCCGTATGCTTTCTTTATTGCAGCTTTCGTTATTGTTCGCATAAAAGTACAATTAAAGGAAATTTCATTACACGTTAAAAACGACTGTTTTCAAATTTTCAGTATTTTTGTGTTGTATTTAACATGCTATTTTTGTATCAATCTAATTTGCGTGTTCTTTCTTTCGCTGTTTAAATCTTAAATTGATGTTAACTGCCTATTTGCTGCTTCTTCTCTACGCTGCTTTGATTAACACGAATTTGTTAATATTTTTTCATTGTTGTTAAAATTATTATTTATTCAACAATTTAAGGCATATATTTGCACTTTTTTATTCGCTTAATATTTGCAAATTTATTTTTTAAATTATTTCATTGCCCTTCATCTAGTGTTTTCTTTTGCCTGTTTATTTTGGTAGCTTGTTCAGTGTAGATCTCAATAGTTGTGTTGCTCGTTGTAGTTACGTTGGTTCGTTGTGCAATAATTTTGGCATTTGGATGCAATTTTTTGTTGTTCTTTTAATCATTTGATTTTATGTGTTATTGAGTGAGTGTTTAATGAGGTTGAATTTGAGTCTGCGATTTTAAAATATTTTCTGATAATGAGTGCTTCGTTGATGGTGGCAATGGTGAGCTTGTTTTTATATTGTTATTAGCACTTTTGCAAATTTTTACCGACACTCAAGTGTGCTCATTTGCAACGTTTGTTAGTTTAAAATTAGAGTACAATTTAAATGTGGATCAAATTATTATTATTTTTTTTTTTGTAAGTTGGCACTAGAATACTTGCGTACAATCTATTTATATATGTTTTATATTAATTTTTATTAGTAATAGTAATATATATGTATGTAAACCATTAACCCGTAAGGAGATGTTAATTTATGTATGTAGGAACGTTTAAGCATGCAGACAAGCAGTAATATTGCAAACCTACATAAAATATGTATGTATGTTCATATGTGTGCATTCATACAACTGTGCGTGCATGCTTAGCTTGTTTTGTAGTTGTTTTGCTTGTGGAGCCTATCGCTTATAATAAACTTTTAAAATTTTCAATTTTTATAGAAAACTAATTAACTAAATGTTACTAAGCACTAAAAGCAATTAAGCAGTTTTTTTTAAATTTGTTGTAGCTTTAATTTGCTTTTGGTGTTTTAGTGAGCGCTAATGTGCTTAGAGAATTGAATGCAAAGAGAATTATTTAGTAAGTTATTAATTAGACTAAAAGTATTTTATTTTTAATACAACAAAAACTATCAATAAGAAAAATAGCGTTTAAAAATAGTAAAAAATAATGAGGCAAAAATATTATGGAAATACACTTCTTTAAAATGAAATATGTAAGTTATATAAGTGTTATAGGCTGCACAGGCTTTAATTTGCCATTAAAAATAATAGAAGAAAGGTTATGATAAAAAAGGTTAATATAAAAACAAATAAGAAATAAAAAAATAAAAGTATATAAACAAAGAAAATAAATAAAATAAAAATTTTTAGTGCGCATATGTAAAAAATAGCATTACCTCAATTTTCAATTTTTCCATTTAATAGTTTCAAGCGTTAAAATCATTAAAAAAAAAATTACCATATTCTTTTCTATATAATTTGCCAAATTTGATATAAAAATTTCCATTATATTAAAATGTTTTTGCTTTTTTTTTAACATTAGTTTCCGTAAGAAAAGTAATTTGTAATAAAAATGCTTATTTAAAAATCGAACATTTTAACAGAGGTGTTTGATAATTACAAGTATTTATCAAAAAATTGAAAATTTCAGTTACGTAATTTCAAAATAGATTTGAATTCTCAATAGGAACACAAATTTTTGTCGCACTAATTAACAGAAAATATGTTATAAAAATATTAAAAAAAAATATATAAAAATATTAAAAAACAAATATAAAAATATTAAAAAAAATATAAAATATTAAAAAAATATATAAAAATATTATAAAAATATTAAAAGTTAAAAATATATAAAAATATGAAGAAAAAATATATAAAAAAAAATGTAAAAAGATTAATAATAATAATAGAAAAATAAGATTGTTAAATTAAAAAATAACTGTATTCCCAACTCCTCCATGAAATGCCCCACACTAATGCACATTTTTTATCTAACTAAAATGTAATGTAACAACTTTAACATAACTGTTAATGTTTTTTAGCACAACAAAAACAGTTATTGGCTATAATTGTGTTATTATTTGTTTCCCCGTTATATAATAATATTAGTTCACAATTAATTACCGTTACAAAGTACACAAAAAAAGGAACAAAGTGTCATGTAGATCAATATTGTTTTTAAGTTGTTTTTTTTATTTTTTATTAAATGTTATTGTTGTTGCCTATCATGGAAATCCGTAAAAATGTATATATGTTGGTGTGTGTGTTCAAAAAGCTTGGCTTTTCTACAAATATTATTTATGTGATGTTTAGAATAGTATTTTTTTGCTGTTTTGCATATGTTCTTCTTCCTCACGCCATTTTGTTTACTTTAGCACTTTCTATGCTATGCTAAGTTATGCTATGCGGAGTAAGACTCTCTTCCAGCTGTTTTATAGTTGTTATTCAAAATTATTCAGCTTTCATTTAATTATTATTAAATTGTTATGTTTTTTTTTTTTGCCTTAAACTTCAGTCACGGGTCTCTTCTCGATCCAGGCCTTGATCGGTTCCAATGCGTTGACTTCATCAACGACAGCCTTCAGCGCTGGATATTGCTCCAACAGATCACGCTTTACCATGTAGTTCATGTAATCGATGATACCGGCGAAGTAGACATCGGCCCATGTTATCTGAAATATATATTGGTGTTATGGATACTAGATTTACATATGTATCTCATATATCCTGTCTCTTCTACATAATTTTCCTTTACTAAATTGTATATTCCATCGTAAGCTTGTTTTTTTAGAATAACTGTAGATCTGTATAGTATACGTACTAATTTTTGGGCCCTCGATCAACCTAATAACCATTTAAGCGATCAGACTTGTTGCATACTCTTTATTCATACGCCAACCGACCCATTTTGAAAGCCAAGTATCGCTTATATACGAAGATAGTTACCGAACTCTCGGAGTTTGTAGAGTTAAAATCGATCTATGTTTGATATCGGAGTATACCAACTCCGATACTAATAATTAACCGGTTCGACGACCCTCGACAAACGTTGATAAAGTATTACTTAATTAAATTCATCAACCTTTTGATGGCAATTCGAAGTTTTTAGGACCCCCTAATCTCTTTTATTTCGTGACCTAATATATAATTGTCATGGATGTAATCAAATTTATGTACTATACGAGGTTTGACAATTAAGTAATGAGACTGATTTTATTGCCGTGCTTGTGGTAAACCTGTGACCTTCATACGGCGTTCATAGCCTTGGAATCGTTCACAAAGAATTCGTTCCACCGGGGAAAACTGTGAATCAAGTCTACTATTGCCAAGTACTCGAAAGATTGCGAAAACGAGTCAACAGGGTGCGCCCAGACATCGCTCGTAACTGGATCCTTCATCACGACAGAGCGCCGTGCCACATAGCCCCCAAGGTTGTCTTAGTATTTGGCCTCTAAAGGGATCGCCGTGTTGCAACAGCCGCCTTATTCGCCCAACATGTCACCCTGTGACTTTTTTTGTTTCCTAGAACAAAATCGGTGGTCAAAGGAACCCATTTTGAGTCGATTACGGATATCCAGCCGGCCGTAACGAAGGTACTCGCGAATATCCCAGTCGAAGCGTTCCAGAAATATTACGAAGCATGGAAAACGCGCTGGAATCGCTGTATAGCTGCTCAAGGGGACAGTCTCATTACTTAATTGTCATACTTGTAGTGTGGTCTGAATACCGTCGGAAGTGCTTTTATCCTGTGTTAATGTTAATTGGAAAAGTTTTGCTTATTATATTTCCTCAAAAGTGCCGTTATATGAGTCTTCTGAACTATAAATAGCTTGAACTTAATAAGGTATACTTGGATATTTCTGTAGAATATATTTCCATTAAAATATCGCTGTATGACTTCCATTTTCTGAACTGTACTTTGATTTTAAGTGAGTGTAATCGGATATACCCTCGCCATTAGGGTGCGGTATGTGGTATAACTCAGTCAGTTGTGGGTCAGTGTCGACTAAGACACCTTTTCAAAATCACTTTTAAATCAGAAGTTGGTCAAAAAGAAAAGTTTAAATGATCTGAGAGCCAGACCTACAAATGACTCGAGAAATTGAAACTATACAGATCTACCAATTTTTTACTTAGCCTATACTGGGTCTTAATAGCTGAAAAAATCAAACTCCCTTGCCATTTTGGGGATACACAATGATTCGACTCACCTTTCCCAATGCGAAGTGTCCCTCATTATCCTTAACAGTCTGTTCCAATTTTTCCAAATAGAATGGAATGACTTCGGTATTCAGTGTTACGAGTTTCTTCTCTTTGATGTCATCCTCGGGTTCATAGGAGACGACTGCAATTTCTATAGATTAAAATAAAAATTAATCAAAACAACACGCAACATGCAAGCGCACACATTGTTCGCTACTTAGACGGAAATCGTTGATGGTATCAACAACAATATCGATTTGTAGATCCTCCCACGGTGTGGCACCGTTCAGGCCAACTGTGCGCGCCAAAAAGCGGGCCATCGAAATGCTCTGGTGTACACGTTTGCCATCAACTTCCAGTACTGGCATTTGACCCATGGGCATTGCTGTGAAGACGCCACCACGAGACAAAAGGAGGAAGAAAGAGAAATGAGGAGAGTAAGAGAGGAAACGTATTAGTGATACTGCTGCTAATAAAAGTGGTTGATGGTGACCACTTACTCGGCTTGAGTGCCGGCCACTCGTCACGCGTGACACGCACATCTTCGTACTCGATGCCGCCGTATGCGAATAAATAACGTAGCGGCTCAGCCAATGCTTTCACATTGAAGTAGAAGAGGGTGTAGGAGTGTTTGATGGGTTCAGCTGGTGGCGCATCAGCGGCCGCTTCGGCGGGCGCGCCCTCGGCACCCTCTGCTGGTGGCGCCTCCTCGGCTGGTGGTGGTGCTTGTGCTTCATCGGCCATTATTTATATATTTGTTGATTGATTGTGGTAACTACGGGAAAATGAAGGGAATAAATATTTTATTATATTTTTTTTGTGATTATATTTTGATGTAACGTCACGTGTTAATTACTATTGCTGGAGTGACAAAAAACGCTGCAGTTAATTTTTTTTATTTACAAATATAAGTCAAGTGGTCTAAAATTTAATTGTTTATGTATGTATGTTCTAACATAAATTTTAGGGAGTATAAAGTCTTCTTCCGTTTCTTAATGGCGGTTATAGGCGAGTTAACAACAGCGCGCCAGCCGTTTCTGTTTTTTTCGAGATACCAAGTGCAGTCAGGTCCTTCTCCACCTGATCTCTCCAAAGGAATGGAGTTTAGTTACTTAAAATAACCGGCAAAAGGAAATAGTGCTCGCGCAGGAGAGAAAATTGTCTTGTATTATAATAGATAGCTCAATTAACGGAGTCTCTTTAGCTTTTTAAGACTCAAGCAGGTGCTAGAACCCTGCAATTTGTGTCTTCATCTCTTGTTCCATTTTTTTTTTCTACAAAAACCGATTCCAACCTAAAAAATAGCTTTGAAATAGAGCTGCCAGCTTGATTAATCGAATTTCTTCAGCTTCTGAGAGTTTCATCTTTTTTTCTCCCACTTCCCTATGTTAAAAGGTTTCTGTTGTTTGCAAAATACCATTACAATTTATTACACATAAAAATATGTAATTTCCTGTTAATAATAGTTTTGTGTTCCCATTAAAATTGCTGATAAGATAAGATATTCTGCCAGCCAAATACACTTAATATGGCGCCTGCCAGTTAATTGCGTAAACCCATTGGATATGTGTGATAATAAATTTTCAGATAAAGCACTCAACACATAATAAAAGATGATAAGACATGAGTTAATGTTTATTTGAACTGGGGGGTATCAAGTTTTTTTTTTATGGCGCTACTAATAAAAAGAAATAACTCGGATTATAAATAAAGCCTAAAGCAAGTGGATGGATGAATGTGCGCTACAGTGCATTAGCGATAATAACACATCTCAAGTCTAAACTGTGGGATTATCAATGAAATTAATCGGGATTATATTGGATATTCTTAACTACGAAGTAGTAGTAACGGGCTTTTCAAAACGACGCTATATAGTAGACCTATAGGGACAGCAAACAACGCCATATTTTTTCCGCTCTTTTGACATTTCTCTTCAGTAAAGTTTGCCATGTCATCATGAAAAGATATACGATCCAATAACGAGTCGAAATTATTACAATTTACTAACGAAATTTGGAGTCAGTGGCCTCAACTTTAAGAGCGCTATGTTCAATTTATGGTCGTCATAATTGTTCCCGCTAGCTTATCAATTGAGGAAGACCCAAATCAGTCTGACACATGTCGTTCTCAAGCATTGGGCATTTCTGGGAAGTCGTTTTGGAGAATTTCACGAAACGATTTTGGCACTTATTCTACATCTTTACAAAACCAAATTGGCGCAAAAACTGCAGGCGCTTGACCACCAGAATCGTCGTATGTTCATGAATTGGTCTGAGCAACAACTTGAAAATTATCCGGGTTTTCATTGAAGCATTATCTTCAGCGATGAGGCTCATTTCTGGCTGAATGGCTGGCTTCGTCAATAAGCGTATTGGTGAGGCAGCAATCCACACGTACTTCATGAGTCACCATTACATCCTGAAAAAATTACAATTTGGTGCGGTTTATTTAGACGGCGGTGTCTTTGGGCCGTACTTCTTCCGTGATGGTCAAGACCGACACGTTACTCTGAATGGGATGATATGGACGCCACCACAAGCCAAACAGCGAATGTCACAATCGATTTATTGAAAACCAAGTTTGGTGAATGTGTTATCTCATGTCAATTTGCCGTCTCGGTCGTGCGATTTGACGCCGTTAAACCATTTCCTGTGGGGCTATGTCAAGTCTATGGTCTATACCAAGAAGCCAGCGACGATTGATGAACTTTGTACGAATATCAAACGTGAAATGCAGCAAAATCGGCCCATTTATGTTTGAAAATTGTCGAAAATTGGGTTCAGCGTCTGGACTTTTGCAAGCCAAAAATATTTGTGTCCGCGAACTATCCGAGAAAGATGCTTCTATGCCGCTTAAGTCTAAAGAAAGTGAAGAATGTTTACGTAGTATTTACAGAGTTGGTTAATTTTCTAGAAAGCTGCCTTCTATAGCGCATACTTAGAGAGCTGGCAAACATCAGTCAGTTTAACATTATCTCGTCTATCAAATAGTTCAGAATGGGTGCTTTCAGTGTATTTGTTGTTCGCAAAACCAAAAGAGAACGTGTAAGAGTTTTGCGAAAAAGAATTAAAGACTCTTTTCTGCTTTAGTTCACAGGAAGCTACAGACTTTCAAAGTTTATAATGTTCAAATGTCTCATTGACTTTTATAACATTTTTGACACTACCAATCTCTACTAACAATAACAGTACTTCTTAAACAACAAGAGAGCTAAACACGAATGAAATACGCTCCATTTCTCCTGCTGTCCCCTTCCGTGCTTGCTTGTAGTGTCTACAACTTTAAAGCTAGTAAAAAAATTATTCGCTTCAGCGCGAAATCAAGTCTTATTTACTCAGTTGCTATTGTTATCACTTTGAGTCTTATCGAAACCACTCGAATTCTAAACGCGCGCAAATGGAAGAAAAAACATTTGGAACCTGTTTCATAGCCACTCAACTTGATTCGCAACCATATGTATGCTACAAACTAGCCCATCTTCTGTCATTCAACGAGTTTCATACTTCATGCATGCAAATATTGGGCAGTTGGCACTGACGCACACACACATATATATGTATGTATTCTTAAGCGGAGAAGAAGCACCTCTGACGACTTAAGTAATTGAGAATGAATTTCTGCCGCAAACCGGTTATTTGAGTGGCAAAGTCAAGGCTTTTTGCTGGTAATTAAATCTATATTATAATATAATATATTAAATAATATATACATATATATGCATGTATGCCTGTGTGTATATACTTTTTGTTGGAAAACATAGATACAAACATATGTATACTTGTGCTCACATAATTAAGCCACGCAGTCGTACAAATTCATAAATGTTGAATTTTATTGATAAATCGAAAAACAAAGTTTCACAAATTTAAAATAAATTACTTAAACTTTATTGTATTCATAGTTTTTTAAAGCTAAATTTTAATTTAAAATGAAAAATCTGTTTTCTTCTTCATTAGTATGTATTTTTCGTGCTCATATAATTAAGTCACCCGCAAAAATAAATTTTCGGATAAAAGAATTCGATGTTTTGTTCGAAAAAACTTGCCTTATTTAGACTAATATTTTATTAGGAACCTCTTTTGCAAAATTACTTCCCTGCAGGGTTGGCTCATTGTACAGATAAGTGTGTTACATTGATTCGGAGTAATTTTGCTCCATTCTTCCTATACAAATTGACACAATGTAGCCATATTTGACGGTTTTCTCGGCGCAACTGCCCTTTTAATAATCCCCCATAGATTCTCTATAAGGTTTAAGTCCGGGCTTTGGGCACGCCACTCAAGACACTTGATGCGGTTCGTCGCAAGCCAGTCCTTAACGACCCTGGAGCAGCGCTTTACGTCGTTATCCTGGATGGAAGGTCCAAGCTAGTGGTAAATCATCGGCGTAATTTCCCTTTAAATGTTCTACTAAAATGTCTTTGTACATACTGTCAGTCATTTTCTTCTCTACTTGTACAAGTGGTCCTACTCCGCATGAAGTAAAACAGCCCCATACCATGACTGATGATCCAACATATTTGACAGTTTTTTTTAGTATACCGTGGGTTCACTTCTTGTAGCGTTGGCCGCCTGAGGTCTACCATCGTGCCCAAAGACATTAAATTTGTATTTATCACTCCATTCCACAAAATCCCAGAATTTTGAGTCCTTTTTTTGGTGCTCCCTCGCAGACGATAGCCTTCGCTGGATGTTCTTCTTTGTAACGATCGGTTTCCTTTGTGCAATTCGCCCATTTAAGGAATTTTTCTGTAAACTATGGCGGACTGTCTGTGGTGATACCCGTACACCATGCCTTTACTCCATTTGCGCTCTAATTTCGTTCGAAGTCAAAAAAGCATCCATCTTGCTCATCCGTACTATCTGCCTGTTGTCGTTAAGATTGTCTTTCTGGGTTTTTTACGGGGCAGATTTTCAAAAGACTGGTGTTTTTTTAAATATTATAAAGCATTTTTAACCTTTTCCATAGAAAATGCTAAATATTCCACTATTTTCGCAATATTTTTGAATTTTTGGTAACATTTCCATATGCCTCTTCTCTCACATGGAACTGAACTCTTATTCTTACCCATTGTTTAGAAAACTGTAAAAAAACGCTTTTAAATTAAATTGAATCAATAAATTTTTCACTTTTTTAACAATTTTTATACACAGATCGTGATTGCTAAGATTTCGTTACACCGGCTTAATTATGTGAGCACACCCTACTAGATCACCTGCGAATTTACTTTAATTTTTTCGCCAACCACGATACTTATTTTTCTGATTATGTTCTTAGTAACTTTCAAACATATAACGGAACTTTTTTCCAAACCATTATACAAATTCAAAACTAATTCAATTAATTTTTTTTCTGAAACGTAATTTTGCTATGCAGTGGCTTAATTATGTGAGCACAAGTGTATGTATACTTTTAATAACATCCGCTCTTTGCTGCAGTTTATTATTAAGTACTTGCTAATTTAAAACAATTCTTTGGTTTTTGTAAATATGGCAGCATTTCTCAAGGGTAACGGTACTTTTTTAACTATAAATTAACATATTCTTGCAAGAATTGCTAAACGAGCTTAATTACCACAAACCGGACTGTGATTGTGGAGTGGGGACATGATGGTGGGCGCGGGAAGATGGAATATTGGAAAGTGTGTGTATGACTGTGTGAGACAGTGGTGGGCGTTTAATTGCAACCGCGCAATGTTTGGGGATTGAGGAAATACGCCTAATGCGTCTTGGAATGCGAGCAGGCAGACCAAATCGGGCGAAACCGATGCAACAGAGCAACGGCAGTGGCAACCAAACAACAAACCAGCTCGGCTTGGATAAACAGCAACGCCCACGCTACAAGCAAGCGCACAAAGAAGGAAATAAATGCAATAAGCGAGCGTTTAAGCGGCGCGCCGACGCTTAAACTGTCGCCATAACGGCAGCCGGCACGGCAACGGCTTAGTACAGTTTGTTTGATGTATCACCGGAATTGGTTTTGTCGCGTTGCCAGCATATACATATGTACATATGTTAATGTAGGTGTGTGTGTATTTGTAAGTCTGTGGAAAGTCGGGACTGCGACTACTGCCGGCAAGCGGTTAAATGCGCTAATATTACTCATATTACAAGCCGCCTTTGCTGGCGCTGTTTGTTGTTGTTGCTGTGGCCAAACACCGCGCCCGCTCCAACAACACACTGCCATCAGCAACAACATTGCATTTGCGGTTGAATTTAGGGCGTTGGCGCTTTCTTCTGCATCATTGCTTCTGCAACGCGCTGTTGTTGCTGTTGCCTTCCGCCGGCAGACAGCATGAAATTCGATGCAACGCGTTGGTGAACGGCAAAAGCAAGCAACCGACAAAAATTTGCCAAGCGAAATCAATCTGCAGCCACTACTTTTGCTTCTTGAGTGAAGACTGAACGGCGGCGGTCGGTGGGCGGGTAGATGTGAGTCGGCATGATTTGAGGTGTGGTTGCATTAACTAGCATTTGCTTGCAACACGCCATCGCCACACACACACACATGTACAGTTGTGGCAAGCGACTTAAACAAGCCAAAAGCGTGCGCGACGCGTTTTGGCGGAAAAGTGACTAAGCCTCGAAAAGCCGGTAAAGTGGTGCAGCAACAAAGCTTAAGTAGCCGGCAACGAGCAAAAAAAAAGAACAACTTTTGCCGGTAAATGTTTAAACCGGTTAAACGCGCAGGTATGCTCGTGCTCGTGCTTTGGCGGTCAACGCCGAACTTTCGAAGCAGTGAATAAAAGTAATGGAGGAAAGTGGCAGCAATGTGGATGATGCAAAGGAGGCAAACGAGCTCAAGCAACAGGCGTTTAAGTGAATGCGAAGACCGCTGAAACCTCAAATATAAGGTGTTAAACTGAGAAATCACAAAAAAGGAGGGCATAATAATTGAAATGTGCGAATTGCGGCGTTGTAAAAGTCTAGCTTCAAGCATTTTCTCCCAAGCTTTAAGTAAGTATTTATCAAAAAAGAATTTCTAACGATAGCTGTCGGTGACTTCATCGAATTTTATTTATAGAAATTGATAACTTTCAGGGGATTGAGAGATATTTTATAACTATAAACTCACTACTTTGGAGGGCATTATTTGTTCCTTGATCTGAAATCCTACGAAAAGTTTTGTCGAATTTTTTAAATCTTCAACTGAATGCCCTGTATGCTTAACTCCATTGATCGGCGCTCAATTTTGGCTGATTTATGATTTTTGTATCAACATTGCATTGAACTTAACAATTGAGTAGTGTATTTTCTAAACTGATCATTACCATTTGGCTCTGAACTTACAGTGCTAAGAAATTACGGCCAAAGCTCAGGTTGACAGTTCTATGAAAATTGCAAAGAAGACTATATTAGGTCCGAATTCAGTTTTTATGCCAATGTATTTGTAAGAAATGCTGATATATTTCTGTTTTCTCACATCGGGATTCGCCGATCCAGATCTCGTTAGACTAGCTTAACCGAGATTAGTTACCGTAACTGGTACAAGAAATCGAAAACGGACTTGAACAATTACAATAAAGTTCATTGCATAAAACTTGAATATGGCTTAAGCACTCTTGCGGTGACGAAGTGTCTTCAGCCGAAATCGGCTCAAGAAATCGATCACACTTTCAGCTATCTTAGGTTAGGTTAAGAGTTCGATCGTTACAGAGCTCTCAGTTGGAATGCTTAGAACGCTGGTCTGCGGTGAAACGTAAAACTCTTATAGGACCCTTAAAAATCGACATAATACTTTGATCGTATCAAAAGTTGTGACGGCTAATGTCAGTTTCGCCTATGTCAATTGGGCCGCCGCAGGTAAAACTGCCGAAATCTTTCAATCTCAGTGTTCTAAAAGTTGAACCATGGAGGAGAGAGTGCCTGGTGCTCCATATAACTTTGATAACTTTCGTCCGAAAACATTTTTAGCCTTACCGTATGAGTGCTTATTGGATAGCAACCAGTAATAATCCCTAGATTTTCGACAAGCTCAACTTTGCCCTTAGAGCTGGAGAGCAGAAGAAAGAGGAGCCAAAAAATCGCTGACTCGTAATCGGTTTCAACATGGTTCTTTAGGCAAAGTTGTTCAGAAAGCTCCGTAGAACATTGCCGCTCAAGGGGGTATTCTAGTCTAGAAATTTAAAAAAATCTAAATTTTTTTTTTTATATTTTCAAAGTCTAACTATTCAAGAATATATGTACAAGAGGATTTTTCAAAATTCAAATTATTTTCGGAGATATAGGCATTTTTCTGACCCGGCATCCAAACTGGTTCGGCCGGTACTAATCGAACAAAAGACATTAGGGAAACTTTAAACGCGTTTTTCTCAAAACTGACGTTTTCGGAACGACACCCACGATTTCTCAGGTTCTACTGGACCGGTTTACTTGAAATTTTTATGGAGTCTTCTTTATAGGCTTGTCTATGGTTGGAACTAGCCCCATATCCAAATTTTTATTTTTATTATTTTTAAAAAATTCGAAATAGTCAGAAAAAGTGATCCAAAAAACTTTTTTTTCAGGCAGTCGCCATTTTGTGAAAAAAATGTTTCCCCACTTTTCCGTAGTTCCGACCATTGCGACATTATTCTAGATTAATAATATTTTTTCTTTTTGGTTTCAGATAACTAGGAGGGTTGAAATCATGGGTATGGTCACGTGGAAATTTTTAGAGACCTCCCACTTCGTCAGCTCATAATTTTTGAAATTTCTTACTTTTTTTAGTTTTTAATTTTTTTCGCTACTCTTCTAAAATTAAGAAATAACTAATAAAAAATGTATGGTAAAAATATTAATTGCCTTTTTATACGACACTTTAAAAATTACCTGAAATTCATGTTTCCAGACCAGAATACCCCCTTAAGGGATTTTACAAAAAAATCGACCCACTCTAATGTATACATATATGTATGTGTGCGCAACAAGTGAACCGAATTTCCCACATAGAATTCTATATCATCAGTTAATACGCCCATTAGCGCTGCGTTAAACAAACAATCAATGCCGCCAACAACAACAATACTAACAAAGAAAGCGAAACATATGCCAAATTGTAATAAACAGCTAATTGAGATTAGGCAACAACAATAAAAGGCTAAAAGAAGAAAAGCAAATTTAAATAGTTTCTGCAATGAATCAACGAAGGCGCGCTTTCACATGTGTGTGTGTGTATGTGCGTGTGTATTGTGCAATTTAAATTTAACGAAAAACCGCAAAAATAAAAATAAATTCAATCCAATTAAATGCGCCAGCGAGAGTCGAGCGCCGACAAATTGAATTAGTAACAATTTGCAATGCTAAATTGACTTTTATTGTGAAGTGATTTAAATTTAATTTAGCGCAATTTTGATGCTCCTGCGCCCTTTCGAAAACATACATACATGCATATTTCTTTATTATATATTTATTGCAAATTTTATTTCGGCTTTAACACTAAGCCAGCGGTCAATTAAATAGTTGATTGATGATTTTCGAAATGCAACTGTCAGTTGGAAACGGATATTTCGAAATTGCTTTCTTCGAATTTAATCGCAAAAAAAATATATAAGCAACTGCACATTGCTGACTTAGTGGGCATGCTGCCAGTTGTGCTGTATAAGGAAGGCGCACGTTGAATTGGAGGACAAACTGTTGCGTAGAAAGTGCTTGAATAGCTTTTCAAATAAAAAAAAAAAATAATAATGAGCAAAAACAACAATTACAGTTGTTAAATTATGCTAGACGTCTTCGTTTCGTCACTCCCTATCACTGCTATGTTTGAGATAAGCTATCTTTTCAACGTATGTTTAGGCGACTCACAACTTGTCTTAACGCAACGTAAAATCATAAAATCATAAATTTTTACACGAGGCCGGACTGAAGTACACAACCAGGAAAACTTAATTTTTTGTTGATAAAATGTACATCTCACATGTAAAATCTTACATTATTTCATATAAGGCGCTGGTTGTCTGATGTCATTGTCAGAATAGCATTAGAGTAAACTCTTCAGACTTTTGTCAGTACTTTTGAATTGCATTAGTTTTATTTTCAAAGTGAATTGATACACTTAGGTCTTAACAATAGTTAATACTTTCTACATGTATGTATAACTATTTTTGATAACTCTACAACCTAAACTCGGTTTATTGAAATTATTTAAATTATAATAAAAAGGTAATAATTTTAAGTTTTCGAACATTTGCATGATCTACTTTCACTTCGATTTAAAAGTAAAATAATCAAAATTCATAAAGAAGTGAATTTCGATTTTTCGAACATTCACATAATATTATATATACTTTCGATTGTAAAAAGAAATTTAAAAATTATAGAATGATCTAATTTGGCTTCTAATTAACGAAATTGCAATAAAAACTAATAAAGAAAGAAGAAACTTTCGATGTTTCGAACATGTGCACTATCTAAATTATTTTGGATTTAACATAAAATAATAAAATTTACTAAAGAAGACACTATTACAACTTTTACAAAATTTCACAATGCCTAGTTTAACTTCGATTAAAATAAAATATTGAAATTTTTTTAGTTTTGAATTTTTGAAGAAAGAAGAAACTTTCGATGTTTCGAACATGTGCACTATCTAATTTATTTTTGATTTAACATAAAATAATAAAATTTACTAAAGAAGACACTATTACAACTTTTACAAAATTTCACAATGCCTAGTTTAACTTCGATTAAAATAAAATATTGAAATTTTTTTAGTTTTGAATTTTCGAATATTCGCACAACTTAATTTAATTTCCATTTGATGTAAAATCTAAAAGTTTAAGGTTTTAAGGAACATTTTATGATTTTCATTTGAACTCAATTCTAAGACAAAAAAGAATAGTTTTAAGTTTTCGAACATTGCCACAACTTAATTTAATTTTATTTAAGAGAAAATTTCAAAGTTTACCGAGGTGAGAAATATTTTAGGCACCTTATTTGAACTCATTTTTAAAGAAAATTAAAAAAAAATAATAATTTTAATTTTCGAATATACGCACAACTTAACTTGATTTCGCTTTAAGGGAAATTTTCAAAGATTACCGATTTGAGGAACATTTTATGATTTTTATTTGAACTCAATTCTAAGACAAAAAAATAGTTTTAAGTTTTCGAACATTGCCACAACTTAATTTAATTTCTATTTGCGGGTAAAAATTAATACTATAACGATTTGAGGAACATTTTGTAAGTGCAATTTTTACTCAATTGTAAAAAAAAATATTTAAATACTTATTACAAAACATTGAATATATAATTTGTTTTTCGAAAAAAATAAATAAAAAAATTTTAAATGTTAATTAATTAAATTGAATTAATTGAAAATAATTTGTTTTTCGAAAAAAAATAAAAAAATTTTAAATGTTAATTAATTGAATTGAATTAATTGAAAATATTTTTTTTTTCGAAAATAAAATAAAAAAATTTTGAATGTTAATTACTTCTCGAACATTTTGCCTGCCTAATTTGATCGCAATATAATGAGGAAGTTCGCTAATTAAAAAATTATAAATATTTTTTGATCTTTCGAACATTAGCAAAATCAAAGCTGCTATTTATCAGCTGGAATTGAACGACCGATAAGATATTTATATTTCACCACAATTACTACTTATCAGCGGCCAATTTTATATTACGAACATATTGTATAATCAGTAATTTTAGGTGGATAGCACAACGTAATTCAGCTCGATTTTCGACAAAAATTTTGTGCTTGATACACGCCCACATTAAAAAGAACTTTCGAATCATAAGAAAGCACTAACTTCACTTTGTTCATTTTGAAATATTAATTGTGAAAACCCTTTTGAAATTATGGAGCATATTTGTGTATATAATTTTAGCAAAAATTTCGAACTTACTCGCTGCTTGTCCCTGAAACAGTTTTGAGATCGCACTCGGTTCACGTTCACGCGCCCACTGCGCTAAAATGCGTGCGACTATTTGGACGTTACCTTTGCTGCCTCAGGCGTATCACATTTGCTGTTTTTTATTGCTCTGATACGTTCTAGCGCTGCACGGAATCAATTGAGTTCGATTATCGAAATTTCAATTTGCACAAACACTGTTTTTGTACACAATTGCAGTTGGTAGTTGGTGGTTGGTGTAAGCTTTTTATAAATTTCGAATTGACATCAATTTCAAGTAGGTGCATACACACAAGCTCACAGGCACACATACGCACACATGCACTCCTAGTAATTGACTTACAACGAGTTCCTTTCATTGTTTCAAATTGTTGTTGGTTAGAATTGCTTTCGAACACACTTTCTCGATTTCGAAAATATAAAAATAAATTCGCAAAAAAGTAAATAATTTTTTTTTTTTTGATTTTTTCGATTTCTGTTTAGTAATATTACATCATTGAACACTGTCTGCTTGAATGCTAAAATATTTTTTTTATGAACTAACTCTTTATTAATTATGATTTTTAAGGTCTGCCAGATAGCGCTGCACTCCAGCAACAAGCATTTTTATACGCTTGTTTTATTTTTTATTTTTCATAAATTATGACTTTTATTTCAGCATATTCTTACCTTAAATCCAAATTTTCGTATTTCGTTTTCACTTAATTTGCGCTAAATTTTTCTTTAAACTATAAAAAAAAACATGCAGAAAATAATCAAAAAATTAAAAACTGAATCAAATTGGAAAAGCAGAAATCTTCTTTGAAGCTATGAACGCACATTAACCGAATCCTCTGAAGCCTTTTGCTACTGCACAGCTGAACCTACGAGTGTTTCTGAACAGACTACGAAGGTTGGGTGGTGCGCTCAGCGCTTAAATACGCTGAGCAGAGCGCGCCGCATCGCAGCCGACAAGCATTTTGCCGGCAGCTACGAGTATGAAACGGTGAGCGCGTTGCTACCGGCAAACAGCGTACAGCAATCAACCGGCAAAATAATTGCGCGCTATTCGGGAGCACAGCGCAGCGCAGCGCAGCAGCGTCGTTCGTGGTGGAGTATGGGAGAGCCGTTGGGTGCGGTTTGCGCTAAGAAGGTTTGGAAGTCGAAGGTTGCTCTGGAAGAGCAACTATTCGCATATCTAAGTAGGCAGACATACTTATCTATGTACCCATGTAAGGTCTTACTGTAACCAGGTGCTCAGGGGGATCCCAGATAACCGTAGTGATGCGTAACTGATTTGGAGGGCGATAGCAGTTGTCAAGCGATAATGAGAAGTGCTGAGCGTATTAAGCATAGGCAAAAGTTAGCTGCGGCGTGGAAACAATTTAGAAATTCCAGTACTTTGGAAGGGTTAGCTTTTGCACACTGAGAAAAAAGTTGAAAATTGAAATTAAATTACTAGAAAATAAAAAATTAATAAAGTATATAAAAATTGATTTTGAGATGTTTTAAATTGAAATGAAAAATCATTCGAAGTTGAGTTAACTTGCATTAATATTTAATACTTAGCTAATTATAATTAGAAATAATAATTAAAATTATAATTATCAAACGAATTTTATTATTATTACTATTTTTAATATTCTTCAAAAACAAGAGAGAACAAACGTAAACTTCGATTCTACCGAAGCTACAATACCCTTCCTTGGGTATTCTGGTCTAGAAGCATGAATTTCAGGTAATTTTCAAAGTGTCGTAAACAAAAGGCAATTAACATTTTTATTATCCGTTTTTTTTATTAGTTATTTGTTAATTTTAGAAAAGTAGAGGAAAAAATTGAAAACTAAAAAAAGTAAAAAATTTCAAAAATTATGAGCTGACGAAGTGGGGGGTCTCAAAAAATTTCCACGTGACCATACCCCTGATTTCAACCCACCTAATTATCTGAAACCAAAAAGAAAAAAGATTATTAATCTAGAATAATGTCGCAATGGTCGGAACTACGGAAAAGTGGGAAAAAAAATTTTCACAAAATGGCGACTGCCTGAAAGAAAAGTTTTTTTGGATCACTTTTTCTGACTATTTCGAATTTTTTAAAAATAATAAAAATAAAAATTTGGGGATGGGGCTAGTTTCAACCATAGACAAGCCTATAAAGAAGACTCTATAAAAATTTCAAGTAAATCGGTCCAGTAGAACCTGAGAAATCGTGGATATCGTTCCGAAAAAGTCAGTTTTGAGAAAAACACGTTTAAAGTTTCCCTAATGTCTTTTATTCGATTAGTTCCGGCCGAACCAGTTTGGATGCCGAGTCAGAAAAATGCCCATATCTCCGAAAATAATTTGAATTTTGAAAAAATTCTCTTGTATACATATTCTTGAATAGTTAAACTTAGAAAATATAAAAAAAATTTCGATTTTTTTTTAATTTCTAGACCAGAATACCCCCTTACAGGAACTTGATTCCGATTGTTCAGCTTGTATGGCAGCTCTATGCTATAGTTAACCGATCTGAACAATTTCTTCGGAGATTACATTGTTGCTTTAGAAAATAATCTATACCAAATTTCGTGAACATATCTTGTCAAATGTGAAAGTTTTCCATACAAGAGTTTGATTCCGACAGATGAACAGACAGACAGACAGACGGGCATGGCTAAATCAACTCAGCTCGAGATACTGATCATGTATATATATACTTTATAGGGTCTCCGATCCTTCCTTCTGGGTGTTACAAACTTCGTGACAAACTTAATATACCCTGTTCAGGGTATAAAAACATGTATTTAATGTTCATGATAATATATTTTTCTGAGTGTAAGCGAAGTCTTGAAATTGATTCCTTCGTTGTGAAATTAAAATCTTTTATGATTGATGAGATAAAGGGAATATCTGTTAACCAATGGAAAAGTACCGATAGGTATGAGAAAAGTTACTCTGATTGCTCTCAAAATTATTGATAACAAGCATTTTAAAATAATAACTTACTAATTAAATAAGTAAAAAAAAAAAAATACTTTCCTAATCAATAAAGAAATTATTTAAAAATAGTAATATTGATTGGTACAAATTGAATTTTGATATTCTGATATCAATGACTGGAGTCGTTGAAGCGACCAAAGAAGATTTATTAAGTGAGCTGAAGGATAAGTAATCAGAGCTATTGAAGTATCATGGAAACATCTCAAACATCTGGTCTCTCCAAACAAAAATAATGCGCTGCAGATGGAGTGTTTATAGTATGACTCGATTTTTCATAAAATTATAATTCTTTTTTGCAAGACATTATCCAATCCCATCATTGGCTCAATCATTACACTTCACCCTTAACCTGGCGTATTATAAAGAAAATGTAATAATTAAACCTGAAAAATTTTGTAGCGATTTCAGAGAAAGTTAGACGGGAAATTTCGGGTCACTTCTTTAGTTCAAAAATTATTGAATTAAAAAAAAAAAAAAACATCGATACTGAGAATGTTAAAAATATAACACTTTTCCAATGGAGCAGCTTCACATTATGTATAAAAAATGATATAGCATCGACTGCATAAATCGCACAAATAATTTTGGTGTTAAACGGTTGGAGTGGAAGTTACAGATTTCTAGCTTCGCTCGTTACCAAAATTATTTCGAGCAATTTTGTATTCAGTTCTGATAATAGATGCAAACTAACACATATTTTGAAATATTGATGACCTGGACAGGAATATTTTTCATTTCGCTTAATATATCCGTTAGGTCGATAAAATTAAATTAATCCTTTTCTCACTTAGATCCAACATTTTGATCCCAGGATCCTGCTGCGTGCGTTTTAGGAGATGTGACTACTATTCGACTATATAACTTTAAGGGTCTTGATCATGCCTTTACAGCACCACGAAGGCTTTTGTGGCATTGTTACAATCCTACAATCTTAATGTCGCTTTGCCAACCTCTTACACGATATCGCAGAGAGTGTTATCGTACTTCCCTCTTCCTATGTTGGTTAGCAACTAAAGGAGCTCATTCACGACTAGGCTCGATGATAAAAGGGCCAATACTTCGACCTGATGGTAATCTCTCTTCGTACGGTAACCAATCTTACTTTCTGCTATTATGATCTCAGCTATCTTAGGGCGCAGAACTACTAGTACGCAGGAGCTGTCACTTACTACTACTACTTCTTACTTTCTTGTACTTTTGTAAAATTTTCTAAGTGTGATGCATTGCCAAAAGCAGCTTCGATGTTCGCTAGTTTTTAGAAAATTTGATATGCTATATACACATGGAGCTTTCAGCTATCTCTGAAGGCTTGGTAAACTTAAATTATATATTTTTATAAACTCTGGTTACTTCTGCTTAGCTTAAAAACAATTGATTTTAAAATATACATTTTCTTCCACATAGATCATTCTAAAATGAATTGAGAGCTCACCTTTCTCGACAGTCGATTTCTATTTGAAACTAGAGGTGTAATTTGAAGATCTGTTGTCGGGACCATTCCTTAATAAACTAAAAAAAAAACGCTCCAAAAAACTTTGAACCCTAGAATGAGGTTATTAATTAGTGTAAAGTCATAGTTTGAAACAAAAATAAAAGTAATACTGGTTTTCTGGATTTAGAGGGTCTTAGCAGAAAATATTTAGTTAAGTTTACTGATACTTAAGAAGGTTGAAGATGCCAAGGTATATGAAGTAAAACACATACCCGACTTTATGTGTGCCAGATACTTGGTAAACAAATAGCGGAACATAAAATCAAGCTTGGCGATGGAATAAAGTAAAGAGTAAAATAAAGCGACTCCTTCCGTCTCGCCAAGTTCATTTTCACAAATATTGACCGGGTGGTAAAAGCAGGCAAATAAAAAGTATTATTTCAATACTCCGCCAGCCGCTTACATATTCTCAAATACAAAAGCTTCAGTGATATAAATAAACAAAACATTAACCATAAGTGCTCCAGTTCTTTGCATATAGTTTTGCTTTACGTTTGTTTGTTTATTTCTAGTGCGTAAAGCCTTATAGTCGGCAACAGGTGGTGACATGCGCCCGTGACAACAACATAGGTAAATATGTTAGTTATTATTAACTTTCTTGCCTACTCCTATTGCCAATTCGTTGGAAAAAAGGAGGTTCGCTGACGGCCGTTCGATAATGTCTAGATTATGTTTCCTTTTAATGAAAGAGACAGTATTTTTGTAAAAAATAATTGTAGAAATGTCATATTATATATTATCCATTGCGCTGCCGGTGATGTGAATAAGAGAGCAAGTAAAAGGTGAATTTTTTAGACAACGCATATAATTGTAATTTAAAATGATTTCCGCTTTTGATGACCAACACCAAAAATAACCAAGCGGTGTTAATACACCAAAAGTTTCTCTCAATAAATTAATCCAATCACGCAGGTCATCCATATAAACATCTATATCTGGTTCTATAGCATTCCTGATCCAAGATCTTAAAACCAGATTAACACCAACAACAATGTCGGCCTCGAAATCCAACGTAGAATAACTCTTCACAACAGATGCTACTTCGGATTTAGTAGACAATTGAGAATCAATGTCTTCTTTCGAAAAAATACTACTGAATTCCACAAGTCAGAGACTGCGGCTCCGCTGGCTAGGTCAGGCCGTGGATGAAGACATTCCAGCTCTGAAAGTATTCGACGCAGTACCCGCTGGGGGAAGCAGAGGAAGTGGAAGCCCTCCACTCAGTTGGAGAGATCTGGTGAAGAAAAACCATGCAGCATTCGGTATCTCCAATTGACGCCAAATTGCGAAAATCAGAAAATAGGAAACGACTGCCGCGCGCTGTTGTTAACTCGGCTATAGCCACGTACCAGTGTCTACGCCATTAAAAAAGAAGGTAGTATTCCTCATTGACTGTAATACTGTGGATGGTTTCATTTTTGAAGAAATATGGGCCAATGATTCGCTCTGCCCATAGATCTCACCAAACTCTTTTTAAGGATGTAACGGCGTTTCAACAAAGGCTTTTTACCTATTACCTATCTCTCAAAAAGCGACAATTTTCTTCACTAACGCACTTAATCAATTAAGAGTGAGTTTCACTTTCTTGAGCAGAGGGATCGGTGGGCATTTGGATCCATTCACCGAACGTGCGACTTGCTTGTTGGTCGTTCGGCTTCAATTGTTGCACGAGTTGAATTTTTTAAACTTCCTTCCACAAAATCTTCCATAAAGATGATGGACACAGGTTCCAGTGCGCCGATGCGGATGGACTCCTTCCGGTCTTTCCGGTGGCTGCGGTGCTAACTGCGCGGCGTCTCTGTGAATGTGTATTATCCACTGAAAGTGGTGTAACTTCGATCCATGGTTGTTCGAATTACAGACTCTGCTAAACGACTATGTCGACCGAATATTGCAACGTGCGAACCGAACTACTATTTTGGCAATAAATTTACAAACATCCGGAGTAAATCATGTAACAGCTGTTGACTAAAAAAATTTGGAAAATCGATTATTACATATATAGCGTAATCTTTTTCGTTTATACCAGAGAGGTGTTTATGTAACCGGTATATAAGCGTATTTTTATCCTGCGAATAACTCTTTACTCGACAGCACACCTCAAAATTTTATTTTGTAGTTGCAACAGCAATAAGAAAACCTCGGCTTGATTTATTCTTCCATTCTTGCAGTGCTGAGGAAAATATATATGTATGTAGCAATTTCTGGTTTCGGCTTTGGCGATATAATAAGAGGAGCAGCAATAGTTTGTAAGCTATAATTGATGAAGTTTGTTTTTTAGATATTTATGGTCAGGGGTCCCTTACATGTCATTATCCAGAGTGAAAGAAAAGACGATGAAATTACTCGCTGCTTGATGTTTGATGCGCCAATTAAGAGACTTATTTATTGTGTTGCCCAGCTGAGTGATGGGGTTTCTGGGCTCAAATTATACAAACGAGTAGTAAGAGACCAGATGGTCAAAGAAGTATTTATTTTCGAGTTTCGGCAATTTTTTGCAAGTCCAAAATAGTTTAAATACGTAAGACCTCCCTTCTAATTGAAAACTATGCTTGTATATATGTATGTAATTTACTGGATTTTAGAAAGTAAGTTTTTACAAATCGCACCTTTTAATAGATTCCACAGAGTGCGCAGGATGTTGTTGTGGCTGGTAATCACATTATTTAAATGTTTGTAAATAACTGTTTCCTTAGAAAAACTTTTCGTTGGAAAGCTTCGGCATGTGCTTTTTTGTCTCTACTTTTATGAGCTTCATAATATATCTTTGTGCCATTGAGGTTTGTTGCTATTCAGCGCTAGATGTCGCTTCTGAGAGAGCAAATTATATTTTTTTGTGAAAACGGCTATATTAATTTGAAACTCTTTTATTTTTTTTATAAATTTTTCAAGGATTAATTAAATACACAATTTTTCTACCTTGATCAATGATATGATTATAACATCTTAAATATAATATCTCTCCCTGACATCGCAATGTAAAACGGCTCCCATTGCTACGCCCACCTTAATCTCAACGTCATTTGCTGATTTGCCAGATTAATTTTCAATACAGCACGAGCATTTTAGATTAAGCTTAGTAGATGTCTTTCCAAATATTTAAAATAAGAAGGACCCTTCACCAAGTTGGGTACATTACTGGTGTATGAGTAGTCTCTATTCCGACCGAGGAAAAATGAAAAATATGTACATATATTAGGTTGTCAAAAAATTCTTGTGGTATTTTAGCTTGTTGGTGCTGAGAGCGCGTAGTTCTAGTTTTATTCGTCGCATCGGGTCATGCTATACCTTTTTGGAAAGCTCATTTCACGCGCTAACACGTGTTTGATTGATTGTAAATATTTTTAACTCGATAAGAATTAAATCATTTGTGAAATAAAATGATTATAGAGTTGCCATATGTACTAAAAAATATTTTTGAATAGCTTAAGGGGTTACATACGTCCAGAATTTTCAAAAAATCTTATTTTTTTATAGGTTATTAAAAAATTTTATAAACATAATTAAAGTGTGACATTCATGAAGTAAAACGCATAATTTTTTTCTAAATTCCGTAAATTGGAAAATTTTTCGCAATTAAAAAATTCGGCTCGACAGACTATAACAACGACTTCATTTTAAAAGATTTTTTTTTCATTTTTAAAGATCCATCAACATTTCTAGGATACGTGATGTTTTATGTACTAATTTTTGTAAAGAAAAATTAAAATACATTTTTTATAAACCTTATATAAAATTTCTTTGTATTTATTTCTATTGTTATTTCCTCTGAAAACAGTTTTTCTTTTAGCGCATTTTTGGTGCTGCTGAATGTTTCGGTTGTATCGAAGCTAGAATACCGTTCAGAAAAAAAAATTGTTAAAAGAATAATTTTTTCTTTCTTTCTTTATAAGAAATTGTTTTGTATTGTTTGTATAGCGCTATATGCTATGCTGATACGAACTGAAAAATCTATTCAGATAATTTCTAAAATATCTGATATATAAATTTTTTAGATCAGACCACTGTAGCATATACTAGCTGCCTTACAAACGATCAGTTTTAAAGGAATATTTTTGGAAACAATTTATATCAAATTTCGTAAAAACAGCTCGCCAAATAAAAAAGTTTTCTATACAAGAACTTGATGCTGTTTGTTCAGTTTGTATGTTTATGGAGAATTAAAGTGTAGCTAGCATTTTACAACAACAAATACACTAGCTACCGGCAGACACTAACTAAATGCACACTAAGCGTTTTATTGCTTTCATTAATTGTCGCATTGACAACAACAAAATGTGAAAAAATTAAACGTGTGCGAAATGGAAGATATAAACAAAGGGAATAAGTGAGTGAGAAATACGAGAACACAGGTGAAACATTGGAATAACAATAAAAAAGAAAAATTATATTAAATATAAGAACAAAAAGGAAGGAACAGAATATTACGAGTTTGAATGGCTGCTAACACAGGCGAAAGGGCAATGTGTGAGCAAAAACAAATTCCACACAAACTAAAAAAAAAAAAGTAAAAAAAGTAACAACAAATTTGGGTACCAAAAAAACGCATATCAGCAATGACGTGCCGATAATACGACTGCCGCAGAAGATAAGAATCCAAATATATAATTTTATGAAGCAGAACATTCATATCAAAATAATTTTTGAGACTTCAAATCGGCGTTTGCAAATTATTTTCACAACAGTACGAATTCACAAGGGCAAGTGTGTAAACGTCGCAAGCATTACACGGGCGGCCGAATGAATGAACGAACACGCACAGACGGCCTGAGTAACAGAACGGAAAAGTGAAGAAAGATTTTTAAAAAAGTGTCACAAATGTGAGTGGCATGCGTGGGAGGGTGTGAAGGTGAGAGCGCACAAAAGAGGAATATTTGAGTAAAAAACTGTGTAAAAGTGGCGAATTTTCGAAAAATGAAGTAAAAATCTAAATGAAAGTATTGAAATTGAGAAAAAAAGATAAAGATTAAACGCATATCAAACTTAATTTTTTAGTTAAATTGTTTTAAAAAACCTATAAGGCAAAGTTTTTGTAAAAAAATTATTAAAAGTAAAAATAATAAATATGTAGAGAGATAATAAAATAAAAATAAATAATAAAAATGATTCTTAAAGATTTTGTGATTGCACAATTGAATGAAAAATATTTAAAAATTTCTTGAATGAGAAATTAAACAAAATATGTATAATTAATAAATACAAAAATAATATAATTAATAGATACAAAAAAAAAACCATTAAATCTTGTTGCATTGTAGCTATAATACTCTTCACAAATACAAAAGATTCCTCACAAGAACCTGATCTTGATCGCTTTTATATAGCAGCTACATCTATGCTATGTTTACTAGCACATCTGAACAATGTCTTTGGATATTATAACGTTCCTTTATGTTTTAAAACCTGTACTTGCCAATATTGGTGAGGATATTTCCTCAAATATAAAGGCTTTCTATACAGGCATTTAACTCTGATCGTTCTCTGTGTATGGCAACTATATATTATAGTGATCCGATGTGAATCAATTTTCGGAAGTCGCTTTATTATTTTTCTAAATATTCTCCATTAAAATCAATATATTTTGCATGCGTTTGAGCCAATTTTCGAAGCACTTTTGCCGCTCTGATTGAGGTATCTCCAAAGCATGCGTTCTGAATGTATCAACCGCCTCTTCAGGTATCGAAAAACCTTGATCTCTTAGTTTATTTTTTTGTACAGGAAAAAAAGAAGTAATTCGGTACCAAGTCAGTGCTTCATCGGCTCATCTTAAAACACTCATAGAGACTGCTCTTTACTTTCAGGTTCTTACGTATAAATCTATGTATTACCATCTTTCTCGATAAATGTTTTTCGAAGCACCGCTATAGTACTTTTCTTAACACTTCTCTCGACCAATCGACACGAGCGATCGACAAATTGTGTGGGTTCCAACGTGAACAAATATATTTGTTTTTATTTCAAGTTAATGTAAACAACACAAGTAGCGACCGTTTGTCCAAACGTGTTGAGTATTTTTAACCTCAAAAATGTCAAGCTTTAATATAAAGTTGACAGTTGCCAGATTACAACACTAGGGTTGTCATATCCGGAAATATAAAATATAATCTACTTTGTCGCATGATTTCGTCGGTTCCGCCCTGAAGGAATAAGCTTCTTAAGGAGAAAAGGTCGTTTGCAATATTTCAGATCAATGTTTTATAAACTGAGTGACTAATTCGCGTACATACAGACAGACGGATGAACGGAGAGACGGCTATATACAATGGTCCAATCTGAAATTGGGAAATAAAAAAGTTCTCCACACATCTATTCTCCAGGGTTTCCGACGTTTCCTTTAGAGTAAAATAGTTGGTTTGGTTTAATATAGCCATTACAAGGAGAGTTCCAAAGTAAACAGGACTTTTAAAAAACTTTGGAACTCACCTTGTACATATGGAGTAGATAATCCTACAACAAGGGATAATCTAAAGTCTTACTATGTTGTTTTGAAAATAACTACAGGACCAATAAATGAATATTTATACTGAAGTAAAAGCCTTCCGGCTAGACATACTACTGTGTCCAAAAAATTAGGTGACATTTGAATTTAAACTGCGCGCGTCGAAGGATTTGTAGAATTATTTTTTTTTTTTTAGGTTGGTAGTACTGTCAGTCTCATTTTTGTCAAACTTCATGCCAAAATATTCATTAGTGTTTGAGATACGTATCGTTTTGTGTGCTGCTAAAAGTGAGTTTTTCGTTTTTTGCGATGTCGAAATTTGTTGGGCAAAGAATTTGCATTAAATTTTGTTCACGGAATCAATTTTCTGCTGCGGATACATTGAGGATGGTGCAGAAAGCATTTGGTGATGAGGCTATGTCTAAAAAAATGTTTACAAGTGGTATAGTGAGTTTCAAGCCGGCCGAAGACGAAGCTCACGTTCAACAAATCAAAGATTTGGTGTCGAAAAACCGTCGATTAACAATTAGAGACCTTGCTGATGAAGTTGGCATATCGAACGGCTCAGCCAATACCATTTTGAAGGATGTTTTGGGTCTCAAGCGCGTCAAATCTCGACTGGTACCGAAAACATTGGATTTTTTGGAAAAAAGGTGTCGCGTTGAAGTGTGTGAAACGATGCTTTCCGACTACGAGCGTGTCATGAAATGCATTATAACTGGCGATGAGACTTGGATCTATGCTTACGACCCCGAAACAACCGATCAATCGAGCGAATATCGTGCCAAAAGAGAGCCGAGACCAAAAATATCGCGCCAAAGTCGCTCAAAAATAAAGGTCATGTTGACTGTTTTCTTCGATTATCGTGGTGTTGTGCATTATGAATTCCTTCCAACCGGTCAAACAGTCAACAAGGAATATTATTTGAACGTTATGCGTCGTTTGCGTAACGCTATCCACCTAAAAAGGCCGGAATTGTGGAAAGACAATTCTTGGTTTTTACACCACGATAATGCACCATCCCATACTGCCCTCGTAATTCGTGATCATTTCGCCAAAACTCAACCAATATCGTTTCGCAACCACCGTATTCATCTGATCTGGCGCCGTGTGACTTCTGGCTGTTCACCAAGCTCAAAAGACCGCTCCGGGGACACCGGTTTTATACGATAGAGGAGGTTCAAGCCGCAGCGAAGACAGAACTGAAGGCCATCCCGGAAAGTGACTACAACCAGTGTTTCGAAGATTGGAAAATCCGTTGGCATAAGTGCATTGCATCGGGAGGGGATTACTTTGAAGGGGATGAAATTGATTTGGAAGAATAAATAAAGAATTTTCAAAATAAATACAATGTCACCTTTTTTTTTGGGCACAGTAGTATGTCATTAACGATGACCCTCTATCGAAGCTATTACTGTCAATTACCGCTATCTTAATTTTGCTCTTTCCTGAACAATTTGAGACGGAGATTCACGTTAACATTTGGAATTGGAATTGAGTATTAACTATAAAAGTATGTCGAAAATTCTACGGAAATTGCTGTCAAAACTCGGTATTATACCAGTTTATTTAATTTACACCATATGCTTCATCGTTACGCTACTCTTTTCTATTACTACATGTGAGCTCTGATAGTATATTTTGTAGCTATTCTATTACTATATGACTTATGCCAGTATTTTCCAGTTTTATGTCACTTGTGTCTTCGTCTCGTTACACTGTGAGATTTATTGGAGACCAACAATTCCACAACGATATTAATATTTTTCTAGCAACCACAAAACGTACTTACTGTTAAAAATTCACTACTCAGCCTCATCTTCTCATTAGCATTAACATGAACTTCATTTTGTCATTTTGTCACTTTGTCCATATTGACAGATTTTAAAAGGCTGCGAAAGTGACACACTTTACAATTTGGGTTCCAAAGCACCTTAATTTATTGCTTTCTTTATTTGCTTTGAAATAATATTTTTTATTTATCGTTCAAATGCTGGAAATACACCTTTTGCCAATTACCTTTTCATTATTCTAACGCCAGTCACGCAGCAGAGAACGTGTTTTATGCGTTGTTGTTGTAGCTGGAACTTTGACTAATTATTTCTTGAAGTACGTACTTTACATAGTGAGATAAAAATATATCTGTGCCTTAACAGTTCTGGGAACTCTCGTGTTGTGAAAAGTTAGTATCAAATCGTGAAGTGAAGTTGTGTGTGTTTTTATACCTTGAACAGGATATATTGAGTTTGCCACATAGAATGTAGGATACTCTGTAATATATGCAATAGATAGATACCCTAACTATATCGATCAGATATTTTGTTTACTTTCTTTTCTCTCAAAGAAGCTGCTCAAACTGATCGATCCTATCAAGTTCTTGTATGGAAAACTTCGTGAACTGACAAAATATCTTGCCGAAATTCCGCATGGGTTAGATAACGGTAAAATCTCCAAACCAATGGTTCAGATCGGACCACTATAGCGTACCAATCGGAATCAACACAAAACTCTTTATACAACCTTCTATGCTATAAGAAAGTCGCCTGAGAAGGGTATTTTAGCTTTGGTGTGGCTGAAGTTATCGTTTTATTGTAATTCTCCCATCGACATTTTATAAATAACTTTTCATATCGTTCATTTGCTATCAGTACACTTGTTCGCTATAAAGTCCGTAATCGTGAATAGTTAAAATATTCTTAGCCTATAGGGGATTTTTTTCAAAATCTTATCTGTGATTGTTTATTGGAATCGTTGTGAAATGCTTTTGGTATAATACTTTTTTTTACTTATTATCCAACGGCCATCTAGTCCATTTCAAAGCGATTTTGTGTAATTTTTAAGTATCTTTACTAAGACTAGGAGCTTGTTGAACAATTCGCAAGAAAAGAAAAAAAAGAAAATTTTGTTCGGGCAGAACCGATTATTAAGGACTAACTTTAATTGAATGAATATCGAAAAACTTGCTCAAATTTCGTACGTACTAAGAATAACTTTCGGTTCTTATGTCGCTAGTTCTCTTAAGTTTGAGAAGGATTCCTGCAAAGTTTTAGAAAGTTAGGTTAGTTATAGTGCCCATAAGAAGCTGGAAGATTCTCAAGATTTTATCAATGCCAAGTAATTCATCAAGCAACATTCAAAAATGGTGGTCGAATATTACTGATCAAGTCTTATATCTTCGCACTCCGGCAACTAAGTCAAAGTCTTGCATAGATCAGAAGGTGCTAACACATTTCGATAAACCTAATCACAATCCTTTTATTTCAAGTAAGAACAAGCGTTTTATTCATTGATGGTGTAGTTATCTCAGAAAGCCAAATTATCATCAAAAGTTCTTTGAAGACTACGATTTACAAAAATCAATAACACTTTGGTTTCCAACTGTAAGTGATTTAGATACAAGTCAAGCAATAGTGTTACCAGTGGTTTCATTTAAAATTATTCCTTTGATTACCAGCGTATTTATTATTATTGTTCCCTCTTGTTCGATAAGTTAAAATACATCTTTGAACACATTTTCGATTTGTGGGAGCGTCTGCACACGGACCACTGCACCACTAAAAGTAAAAATACTAAAAACAAAACATGGCGACCCACTTCATAAATTTTGTAATCTTATCTGGACTCTGCTGATAAAAACAGCTGACAGACGTTAGTCTACTGGATGAATTGAAAGTTCGTGAGCTCAGTTGTCGTAGAGAGAAGCTAGAGATATGTTTTATATAAAGTACATATGAGGTTATATAAGGATACTTTTTAGTCTGAATTCTTAAAGGGACAGTGGTATTTAGTTTTCTTCGATTAAAACACATCAAAGTTGAAGAAGTATGCCATAATTATAGTTTTCCCGCAAGTATGTGTCATGCGTACTCATACTATTCAACAGCACTGTGGTATAGTGAAGGTATTGTAAATTTTATCTGCCTCTCCATTGAAATACGCAAATTGATAAGTGAAAAAAAATGTAAATAAAGTTGAAAAATTTAACAGGAAAAACAACAAAATCATTACAATAACTTAAATACCACGTCAGGGTTCCGGCAACAAACAAAGAAAATCAGCAATAAAGCAGAGACAGCAAAGAAAACAACGCGTTAATAAAGTTGAAATACGATAAAAATATTATAAGTGATTTTTTATATAATATATAGGAAAAATTAATGCAAGCATGCGAATTCAAGTTAATTGTCAAAAAGTAAAAAAAAAGTGAAAAAAGTGAAAAAAGAGCGTGAGCAGCAGACAGATCGCGAGTATTTTAAGGGTTAAAGCTTGCGAGAGAATGAGCGCTAGAGGAGCGCGAAAATTGGCGAATTGAAGAAAATAAAGAAAATATCTGTTGGCCAATATATTAGAATCGACCGAAGTACATACAAACGCTGGTAGATTCGTGTGAGCAAATCTATATTTCGGTTTCTTGCTTTTGAACATTTTAAAAAATTCTCCGCGATATTACCAATTTACACAGCTGCTAATGACATATTCACTTGCTAGCGTCTGAAGACTGACTATCTCAGTTTGTGTGGAAGTTCTCATGCCTTCTTTTAGCCGTGTCTTGCTGCTTTGCTGGTTAGTTGAGATGTTTACTCGTGGTTTATTGGTTAGTTAGTTACTTAGTCGCTTGTCTGTCGGGCGAATGACGGGAGGAAATTAACTAAATTGCTTTAATTATCCGGCTAATTTTCTGTTTTGTGCTGTTGTGTGAAAAATATTCAGCGAAGGGTTTTTTGTACGCGAAAAAAAATATTGTAAGAATCGTGTTGGTGTTGCTTTTGTTGTTATATTAATAATTAATTTATTTTATGGTGAATTTGATTACTCAATCAATAAACAGTTGTATATTGAATAGTATTGTTAGGATAATTTAAAAAAAATGTAGATTTTCCACAATGTAATTGAAAAAATACTAAAACAATAAAAAAAAATTAAATAATAAAAGTTAGAAAAAAATAAAAAACTGCATTAATAAAAAAATAAAAGCAGAATCGAATACACAAATCATATTTTAAATATAAAAAATATTAAAATAAAAATAAAAAATTGCATTAATAAAAAAATAAAAATAAAATAAATAATAGTTGAAAAATTATAAAATTATTAACCCTTACTGAATGAAAACATTTAAGTGTACGATGACGCCGGGCCTCTTTGAACTTTAGTGCCTTATAAAAATCTAAATTTTTTTTAAGAATTTAAATTAAATTTCAATGGTACTAAAGCATACCAATAGGCTTTTCAGACAGCGCGTATTATGTGTGATTTCTACTATGTCAAATTCAATGACAGTCATTGCCGGATTGCTGAAAATGGTTGTCATTCTATTTTTAGAACAATTTATGACTGTTATGTATCAAATTGACAACCACTATTGACAAATTTTTTGATGTAGTGGGAAAATATCTGGAACAAAATTGCTCAATTGACAATGCAATTAAATAGATTTTTTTTGTCATTGAATTTGACAAACTGTAATCCATGCCTTAGCATAGAAAGCTTGCCCATTTCCTAAATTAATGTGTACTCTGAAGCATTTAAGAGTAAATCTTTGTTTTATTTTTTTCTTTAGTATTTTGTTGTACTTGAATTTATATAGAAGTAAATTAAAACGATTTTCACATAATTTTGTCAAATAACTTTTATTTTTATTTTTAGTAATAATAAGTTTATGTATTTGGTGGTCCGATATCATTGGTTCCGATAAATGAGTAGCCTGGGAAGAAAAGAATACGTCCAAAATTTCAGATAGATATATCAAAAACCAAGCAAACTAGTTGGCGTATGTAAATATAGACTTTGTCCCACTTTATAGGGTCTCCAACGTTTCCATATGAGTGTTATGAACTTCGTGATGAACTTAATATACCATGTTCAGGGTATAGAAATAATAAAAGGCAAGAAAAAACGTTTACTTCGACTGCACCGAAGCTAATATACCCTTCACAGGTGCATTTCTTGTAGTAACAATGTGTTCAGTTTGTATGACAGCTATAAGTTATAGTAATCCGATCTGAACAATTTTTGTTGGAAATTATATTGTTACCTTAAGCAGCAATCCATGTCAAATTTCGTGAAAATACCACGTCGAATGAGGAAGTTTCCCATGCGAGCCCTTGGTTCCCATCGTTTGGTTTGTATGGCAGCTACATGCTATAGTGAGCCGATCTGAACAATTTCTTCCAATATTACGTTATTTCTATGAATAATAACTCATTCCAAATTTCGTGAAGATATATCGTCAAATGAGGAAGTTTCCCATGCAAGCATTTGATTCCGATCATTAAGTTTGTATGGCAGCTATAAGCCATAGTTAACCGATCTGAACAATTTCTTCGGAGATTACATTGTTGCCTTAGAAAATAATCGGTGCCAATTTTTGTCAAGGCTCAATGTCAAATGTGAAAGTTTTCCTTACAAGAACTTGATTCCGACCGTACAGTTTGTATGGCAGCTATATGTCATATTGGCCCGATATCAGCAGTTCCGACAAAAGAACAGCTTCTTGAAGAAGAAATGAGGTTTGCAAAATTTCAAAACGATAACTTAAAAACTGAAGGACTAGTTCGTATAACTATATACAGAGGGACAGACAGACAAACGGATTTGGCTAAATCGACTCAGCTCAACATACTGATCATTTATATTTATATACTTTATAGGGTCTCCGACGCTTCCTTCTGGGTGTTACGTATACAAACTTCGTGACAAACTTAATACACCCTGTTCAGGGTATAAATTTGTATAAAAAACTATAAAAAAAGTTTACTGAAACTTTAACCGAAACTGACTTAACCTGACCTTAAATTATACCTTGAAGTTGTATGCAAAAACACATCTGTTAATTTTTTAATTATTATTTTTTTATATTTTAATTATTGATATATTTTAAAATTGAATTCTTTTTTCTAAAATGTACTACTGTACTTTTTCTTAAATCGGAATTTCCAACAAACTGATAACAGTGCCAAAAATATGTGTTGAACAAATAAAAAGCTTATATAATGTAAATTAAATTATTTATATACCTACAAAATATGTTTGTATGCATGCATCTAAAATATACAAAACCATATTGTGTGAAAAATTAATTACTCATCGGTGGCAACGATTACATTGGCCGTGACAAAAATATTAGCAAGGTCCGAAAGTGTGAAAATGTGGAAATTCTATTCGTGAAGTGTACGAAAGCCAAATGTGTGATAAGTTTGTGGAATTAACAAAATTGTTGTGGGCAACAACAGCAATAATCACAATGAAATCCGTAAAACAAGTGTTTTTGACAAATCCGCAATAATTCTCTATTTTTAGCAGCAACGATAAACGAAGTGGGACATAAACAAAACGCAAATTCATGAAATAAAGATAAAGTGCAATAGAGAAAAGTGAAAGAGAGCATACAAGTACAACAAAAATTTGGTTAATAAAACTGTTGTTAATAACAAATTATTAATAAATATTAAAAGAGGCACAGAGAACAAAGAGAGTGAGCGGCAAAACGATCAAAATTCGCACGGTGTGAGCAAAGCGAGCACTCTAGTGATACTGAGTGTGGGTGGCACGTCCAAGTTAAGATAAGCGCGCGTGCTCAACGCTTAGCGACTACTCGCGCGAACGATAAGACCGCACAGTCAAATGGCTGATGAGTGCGCCACCGACAGTCCGCGTCCGTTTCGGCGTGAGCGCAATTTGAGCAATCGCAATTTCGCCAAGCGCCGCTCCAACCGACGTATTAGCGTCGAGAGCCACAGCTCGGTGGAGTCGTTTAATCTAAGTGCAGCTGAGAGTGTAAACAACGCTAGCTCAGTGAGCTCTGTGCATGAGCAGAGTTCCAGCGCCAGCGGCAATGACAGTCACAATCACAGTACGTCGACTAGCAGCGGCAGTAGTGGTTCACATTCGTTTAGTGTCGCTAGTAGTCAACTGGATTATTCCTACTCGGTGCAATCGGATACGGAAAGTGCATTTTTACGCGCCTCTACGCGCAGAATGGTGCCACCACCGTTACCCATAACTGGGCCGCCGCTTGATAACGATGAGCCTACAGCTACAACAACAACAAATGATGACGAGACACATCCACAAACGCCCGATCCCGCTTTGTTGGGTGTGCGACAGAAAGTTGATCGTTTCGAGACATTGACAGCCGAACAGCGGATTCTCTTCAAAACGGGACGTCATCAGCTGCGTCAACAACACCAACAATATAGTGCGCAAACAGTTGCTGTAAAGACAACTGGTGTGGGTGGCATTTCAGCCGCCGCGTCTGGTTTATGGCGTGTCTTTCCGCCTGCTACGCGTCGTTCCACTCCCGAAACGGATAGCTCCGTGGCCAGCCGTCAGTCGGCACTCAGCTCATTTCATACCTCCATCGATGAAGAACGCTCCGTGGACGATGTGGATGAGATCTCCGATTATGCCGAGGATGCGCACGCAGATGCTGTCCTTGAAGCGGAGTATGCGGTGCCAGAGGAGGCGCATGAATTGCGCGAAGATGTGGTGCCATCGCCAGAGCCTGGCTATATGCCGCCCAAGGAGGATGAGCAATTGGTGACGGCGGGCGTAGTGGAGTTGAATCTAGATGATTTCGGTAAGGTGGAGAAGGTGCGTCGCGCTGTCAGCGATGAATATGCACGCACAATGCTGAAGGCTCGCTCGAAGAAGCTGTCCGCGGAAGTTGAGTGTGGCGAAAAAACGGCGTCGAAAGATTTTCCGAGGTGAGTGGCCTTTTCTTAGTTTTGATAGATGTGATTTGGTTTAGTATAGATTCTAGGTATATATTTTTGTTAGTATGTCCAATTTCAGTTAATCGGTACTTATTTATTACTAAATCTTTCTTAAAGTTTCTTGATATTGCCATTAAATTGAAAGTCTCTGCAGCTCCTCAGTAAAATCTATGACAAACATTCTTAGCCCAAGTGATATCACAGATTATTTTTTGTTATAGGCTAATTATAATTTAGATGACTCAAAGTTGTTTCTAATTCCTTGTTAGCTGGTTCTTCAAAAGTTTATATAGTGAGTGGAGCCTTTTTGAGTATGCTAGGTTACTTTATGAGAACCTCTAAAGTTTAGAAGAAATAATGCTGACGACGCATATAAGCTCTAACAGAGCTCTAAGGAACTGAGAAAGTTTAATTTAGTAACACAATACTAATTTGAAGCATTTTTATAAATATAATAGACTTAAAGAATCTTGCATTCTCAGTGGGATTAAAGCTAGATAAGCCCTACTCTTTGATAGGGTTTTTCATACTTGTTCAAGTATATATATTTTTTTTAATTTGGAATATTTTTGCCTAATCTTGTCTTAGTCAAACTTAGTTTCGTGCTGCGATTATATTTTCATTCAAGAATTTCTTTCTCAGTTACATTTTCGAAAGGTGAAAACGCATGTGAACTTACTTTTACAATATTCTTTAACCAAAAACAGACAATTTGTTTACAACTATGTAAATACATATTGTATGTAAGCATATCTGCTTGTACACTTAAAGTGTGTTTTCCTTTTAAGCGCTACTCTAAACTTTGGCTAGTGGCCGCGTTTAATCGTTTTTTGTCAAAAACATGACGAATTGCTTCTGTTTTTAAGGTGTTTGCTGTGACACAAGTGGTTTTGGTTTTGGCGGTCATCGCATTACAGCTATAAATACTGAAATGCTGAAACAATAAAAACAACAAAACACTTGCTGCGCTCACTTTGTTGTTTACATTTTAGCTCAAAAGCAATAAAATGTATTACCACACTTTCTAAACACAAGTTATTGGTATTTACATATATTTATGTACATATATATGTATGTAAGTGCTTGTGCTTATAAGCACTAACAGCGCATTTGTTGTAATGCCTTATTAGTCATAAACTTAATTTTAACCTCGAAATTTACTTTCGGCAGCTTAAACTGTCTTTAGTTGCTTTTGTGTGGCAAGTAACAGTCAAATTTACATAACATTCTAATTTTAGCAGTGAAATGTTAACGTGTGTACACTACTTTTGTTTACGCTGTTAATGATTTTAAATGTGCTGTGCAGCAACAGAAGCGTAACATAAAAAGTTGCGGTCGATTTATGGAAATGATGTACTGTTGCTGGGAATACTTTATTTTATTTCATTTAATTTAATTTTTTTATTTTTTTTTATATTATTTTTTTTTTTAATTTTATTTTAATTTTTCTTTATTATTTTATTTTATTTTATTTTTTTAAATTTTTTTTATTTTATTTTTTTTATTTTATTTAGTTTTATTTTATAAAAGGGAGTATTTGGACTCAAAGGAAGTATAATTTTTATCACTAGAGATCGCAGCTAAATCTGTTTGGTTGTTCCTTCTCTTGAATATGTCTTATTTATTTTATAGAAGTGCATATAACTTTCATCAGTCACATTTATTTGTTTTCATATTGCTGCATGCGATTTACGGGCCAAAAACCGGTTAGAGTAGTTCTCCTGCCTCATTACTTTGTTAGCTTTTGATTTGTTTTGATTTATATTGCTCGAGAGTTTTTGCTTGTAGTTTTGTTTGCTCTGTGAGTTGATGTGATTTTTAACTCACTTGAAAAAAAAAATGTGTATACATGTATAAAATTATCTAATCAAAAGTATTTTTCTATACATTTTATTGTCTATAAAGGTGTAAAACGCCTTTTTCGCTAAAAAAAACGTATCTGTTTTCAACTAAAGCTGCCAGCTTTGTTGTCTTCTGCAAAGCTGACAACTAATGCAGCCAATCTGCGGTGTATGGTAACTAACTGCCTTTTATGTCTGTTTTATTCAATTCACATACTTTTTACTCAGATTCTGGTGCCAATCATCTTCTCTTAGTGCTTTTCGTTAAAAGTTGCTACAAAACATTTTTGTTAAAATTTTGTGCGTACAAAGTAAGCATGTTGAATTGCTAATTTTCAATTGTGTACTTTGTTCATGAGAAATACATTTAACGTGCAGTAATAATCATATCTCATGTCCACGTGGGCGTATACGTAACCGACAGGCGACGTTGACACTTTGTTTACACAGCGCTAAAGGCCCTGCCTAATTAGCGCTACAAGCAAGTGCAAATAAAAAGTTTTTGTTCTTATTATTACTCGATTTGAATGTATCTGTTCCAATGTGTGTGTGCAAAAATACAATATATTAATATAAAGATACATTAATACAAAAGCACTAAACACCATCCAATATACGAGTAAAAATATGCAGTGAATAAATTTTTTTTTTTAAATTTTTCTCTCTGAACCGGAATCTTAAAATTCGCATTATTTTTTGAACACACCTCGTATATTGAAAACGTCTAACCCACTATAAATAACCTTAACCCATATATTATAGGACATATGATAAGAAATTTTGCTTTTGAGAGAGACAGTCATCTAAACACTTCATACTGCAAGTTATATATCAGTCTAACTGTACATCATTTATTATTTTTCATTTATCAAGTTTGCTCGTCACGTTCTTGTAGGAGTGTGTTGCATGAATAACAGCACTAAGTACTCAAAAGATAATTTCTATAAAACAAATTTGATGATAAAACAAAAGATATCAAATTATCTAGAAAAAGTACCGAAGAATATTAAAGTTCTATATTAAATGCTGTCTTATGTATGAAGAGTTTTATTGGCTAATATTAAGTGGTGGTCTAAAGGCACTTCAGACTGTTCAAATTATGACTCAGTGTGTGTTGTACGATAGCCATTATCTCTATCTGCTCTCCTTTAAAAAAATTGATATGTGAAATCTACAACATGCAACACAAGAAGTGTGTCTATTAGGGTGGTGAAAAACAAGCTTTATTTTTTGAATCATATTCTAAAAAGTCAGTTGATAGATACCTCTAAGAAAGACTCACCAAGTGTGAGCTTTTAATTGTAACGGGAGGGTCCTCCGTCTAGCTATTAGACATAACATCAGTTCATTTTATTTCTAACAGTTGTTTGTTTGATTCGTCGAAGTCGTTGTTCGTTCTCTCGTTCCGATATGCTATCTATTTGACATTATACCAGTCCATATGACTACTACCAGTTGTTTGTTTTATTTGCTGCAGACGTCGTTTGTTGTCTGCAAATTTTGGTAAATTGAAAAAAACTTACGAAAGCATTAACCAAGTGGTATAATCGCTCACTACTTTATAACTTTTACATTATACCAGTCTATTTGATTTATACCAGCCGTTTACTTGATAGCAACTTTGGTGAATCAAGTACAACTTCTTTTTCTTAACTCAGCAGTATACTCTTTTCGAAAAATATAGCACCACGCTCTCTGTTTTTGTTTATGCCAGTCTACTTGACTTATACCAGTTTCTTCGATTCGGCATTCGGCAAGTTTTGGCAAAGCAATGACAGCTAAAATGAGCAAATAAATTAAATTTATTATGTTTTGAGTACATATATGTTTCAAACAAACAAAAACAGCAAAAACAATATAATTAGATAATGTTTATTTAACTGACAACGCTGTTATTTAACATTAAATCTTAAAATTAGTTCTGTATACATTTATTCTAAAGAGTACATATGTATATACGGTACAGGTAGGTGTGAATATGTTTGCCCTGCCTTGCGGCGACGGTAAATCACTTGTCGGCAGCCTTTTATGGCACGACACAAACATTTAGCGCTTTTGGCCGTAAAATGATAAATGAATTCCAATTCGTGGAACTGATAAACGTGTGTAAACCATTGATAAATTAATGCAAATAGCAAGATATCTATACAAATGTGATGGTGCGTGAATAGGCCATATTTAAGGAGGGTACCAACAATGCACCTGAAAAAGTTAGTATGATAAGATGTTAGATGAAAAGTATTAAAATTTGTATATATATATATATTTTTTTTTTTTGATATTGACGCTTAAATGTTTTTTTTTCGTATAAAACTATTATGGATTCGAATTTTTTAACATATAATTCCCTCAAAACCGAAAAAGAAAGAAAATCAAAAATCCACGTCTAAAATTCTAATCTAAATTTTCTGAACCGAAGTACTTCCTTCAGTTACTTGAATATGAATTTGAGACGATTTTGTTTTTATGTATGATTTTATAAAGTCAAAAGGCTCCATGTACCGACCGTTTTCTAAGCTTTCCTTTCATAAAGCATATATCAACCACAAAGATCGAACACAGAGATCGCTTCGCTAGAATGTAATAACTTATAAACTCTACAATCCGCAAGCATTTTGAGAGAGAAATCTGTTGTTGTATTATATATTTTGTAGAAGAAGTCAAAGTTGATTACTTCAACATAATATATGAAAATCACTAGTCATAAAAAGCTTGTCTTAAATCCAGCTAGTTGTTGAAATAAAAATTCATTATTGAAAATCCAATTCTTTCTGGCTTCCCAGTTTCTATATGAATATTGGCCTGTAAGCTATCGACGGAACTAGTGGCTCACTTAGAGATATTTCATGTTTGGATTGTGCTCTAGGCTTGGAAGTCAAAAAAGCCTTTATTCACACGAATGAATCAAAAATTACTCAAATGTCATCTCCCATCGGTGTCAATAACTGCCTTTGATACTGCAGGGAGAGAATAATTGGAATACTATTACCGTACTGTTGAGAATATTTATATTATATAAAGCAGTCGATGAACTTATCCCCCTTACAACCCCCAAGTATCGATGGTGTCTCCAAGTGCCTCCGGCAGCAAGTTATTTATCTGATAAAGAGTCAACTGAGAACCATTACATGGCCGACTCTTTGACCTTTAATTTGTGTTGTGTCCTCATTCCCTTCGCTATTGGAATTCTCTCAAATTCAGCAGAGTATGCTGGAGAGTAAGAGAAACTTTTAGAGCTGATTAACTGTTAACTGTAACTTTTGACGCAACCAAACTCAAACCTCTAACATAAATTGTTTCGATAACTCTATCGTATTTTCATCACTCACACGTAAGTCACGTGCTCTTTTATTGTATGTGTATGTGCGAGATATAATTTTTTTATACGTTAGTGAAACTATGTTAATACTGTTAGCTAGTCTGTTAAGGGTTACATACGTACTAATAATGATTTTGACCTATATTATTCTGTATCTTTGTATCGACTTGCATCAATATGTAGATTCGTATGTATATGGATATAACCTCTATTGGAAAATAATTAGAGATAACAAGGTAAAATGACACAATTAAAAGAAAGCTATGACGATTAAAAGCTTTTTATTGCTTAATTTAATGCATTGACTGCAACTCAATACCAAAATGACTCAATTTAATGCTACCCACAGTACCTATACATGCTTGTATATACACGCCAAATGCATATATTGTAAATATTTTGCATTGACACAGCTGATCTAAGCCGTTCGACAAGCGTGTTTACAAAAGTAATATAATTTGCGATTATTTCATACACATACAAACATACAGTCGTCATATAAACAGTTGTTACATTACAACCAGTTCGCGAGCGAGCGCCCATATTAGCGCTCATTAATGTTGTCTGTGTGATCAGTTGGGAGCGCAAAAAAATGGCATGGATTCGTAACGGGTTATCGCACAAGCGCGAGCCGTAAAATTGCTGTTGGCAATGGGTGTGAAAATTGATGAAAAACAATAGAAGTGATTTCGGTTTGTTGGGGCGAAGGTGGGTGTAAAGGAAAGGGGAAAAGATGCAGAATAAAAGTATAATTAAATTTTTTTTGTATAAATGTGTAAAAAGTTTTAAATACTTCCTGCTTGCTTATGTATTAGCTCTCTTCGATTTTCCAGACTTCACAGAGTGGCGAATCGAACGAACAACAGGTATAAGTGACGTAGACTGGTATAATTGGAAAGAGTTAGAGTATCAAGCGTTCGAATAATATGAAACATATCTTTATACAAGAAAAATTTTTAAAAAGAAAACTGAGCTGACAAATGGCGAGTCCATGACAGTTGCCTTGAATTGGCGAATGAAAATTTATAATAATAGAATTGTGCGCTGGGTTTGGGACCCGCCCCGTAAAATAATACCCCCAATGAAAAATTAGAAACAGCCTCGGATAAGAGCCCCCCTTTTGAAAACAAAAAAAAAAATTAATAAGTATCGTTTTAAAATGCTTATTCATAATGGGAACGACGGTTATTTAAGCATTTGGTTCAAGAAAATAGTGTTAAAAAAATCGAAACATATAGAAAAGTGTTATAGGTTTTAAATTGCATTTATCAAGGCTATCCTCTGTTGATTTTGAGATTGTAGTTCTCATTCAAAGAACATTTTAAAAACTATTTCTATATAAGAACTTTGTCAATGCTTCTTTAAGGTGGGATGCCTGCTTTAGAGGCTTTAAAAAATCGATTTTTTCAGGACTTTTTCGGGAGGGAAAGAAATAAGTGATTAAAGCGAAATTTTTAGGGTTTATGGTTATAAACTTAAACATAATTTACAAATTTTTTGGATACGAAATTTTTGATATTCTACCTTTGGGAAGCAATTGCCCGATGCATCTCGCATTTGCATTTGTCTGACGGCGGTCAGGATCTAGGTCACAATTTCTATCGGAAACAAAAAATTCAAAGAGATTCGTATTTCTTAATAATTTGTCTTCTATGTAAACAAAAAAAAAAAAAAATCCAAAAAAAGTGTAAAATTTTAAAAATTTTTTAAAAATTGAAAAAGGTGGGTTTTGACCAAAAAATCTTTCTTTATGTTGTTAAAAAATATGTTCAAACTTGACTTTTCTTAGTTTTTTTTTAGTTTAAATAGAAGATAATTTAATGCCAAAGATAAGAAACTTTGCCCCAATTCCATAGGACATTTAGTTTTTTTTCTATCCTGCCCGCCAATTAAGAAAAGTCGTATAAATAAAAAACCGAGAAAACGCGCGTCAAAGTTTTCGCTTTCTGTCCAATCGCTCATATATCTGCTAGACGCTCGGTCACTATTTCCCTTCTAGCTTTGAAAATATTTCGAATTCCCATTTAAAACTTTGGAAACATATTTTTAGATTATTTTTAAAGAGATTTAAGCAAAAAATAAAAAAATTATCGATTTTTTAAAGCTTCTAAAGCAGGTTCCCTTTCTTAAGTTCCAGTCGCTCTGACAGGCATTACGCTATATTAAACTACGAAAGGAAAATGTATTTAAAGCCACTTGCAATAAACGAACAATAAGCAACGAATGCAACCAACTTAAGAGCTGCTTTGATGTAAAAAAAAACGGAGTATAGGGAACAGACCCGATGAAGCCTAATTCAAGGCGGGTAATTAGCTTCCCTAGACTCAATTATGAATAAAAATTTGTTTATATGCACTATCATGAGACTTAGTTTCTATACTCTGATGTTGAGATACTCAAAGTGCTATGCTAGATTAAATACCTGATAACATCTAAAGGTCTCATAGGGTATACTAAGTGTCAAGGGATGGTTTAAGGGAGGTTAAATACGAAGCCTGTTCAAAAAGTATCGCGAATCGTAACTGACAGTTTTCTTCGATTGCAGGGGCGTGGTGCATCATGAGTTCTAATATCTCATGGGGATTACTTTGAAGGGGACAAAATAGATATTCATGAATAAATAAATAATTTTTGAATTCGCGATACTTTTTGAACACACCTCGTATATAATATTACATTTTAAAATAAGGTTAGCTATCCTATATATTAATTATATTGGTCAGTTTATAAGATATTTTCTTTCTATCCCTATTAAACGACGTTAGCTATTGAAATTCTCTGTATGACACGTGTTAGTTTTCTATCTTCTGGCATCATTATGCTTGTCCTGCAGGTCTTACCAATATAAGTTGTCTGAACTTCCTCATACAGGTAACTGAGTTTTAAGATGGCAGGAGCGGTATATATTCAGTACCTCAAAACAAAAAAAAAAAAAAAAAAAAAAAAAATGGGTCATAGAACTATTTTCTTACTTAAATATCTTTCCGGCAGGTACTGGTAGAATATTCTTCTTGCTCCATACTTCCGCTGTCATTATTAATGTCCTCCTAGTCTTCTTAATATCTGTCTTTTTCTTAGATTGGGTACTCTCCTAGTTTGGATAGGTTTCAGTTGATATAGTTTGATATAATGATACATTTAATATCTTTTCTGCAGCCTTTCATGAGGAAACTTCTTTTTGGAAACATTGATTAAAGTTGAAGACTGGAAGAAGGTACTTATTGAATACTGAATATTTTAAGGCAAATAAAAGATTCTCATGTTCTTATAATTATACAAGTGTTTGCATTTTAAACTGATACAAGCCAAAAACAAATATTTAATTGCGCGCAAAAGCGTATATATGCTGTATATAGCACACATAATGTGCAAAAATATATAAATATACCTCACACTACATTATAATTGCGAATACCTTTATCGCCTTATATTACAAGCTTGTATTTAGTTGAATAAATAACTTGTTGTTGTTAAGTAAATAAATAAGTACATATACATATATATATATATATGTAATTGTGTACTTTAGTAATAGAATATTGGTGTGGTCATTAGCTGTCTTGCTTATCAGTGACGCCAACGGCTTTGTTATGTGGAGCGGCTGACTCACTGCTTCGAAATATTATATATGAGGACATACATACATATTTACACATATGTGTATGTAATTAGCGAAATGATAGCGAAAAAAATGTGAAGGCAGCAAAACGCGAGAAATTTGTAGGTTTGATAGCGAGTGTTGAAATGAATAGCATTGCGTGCATGAATTTTAAGCTTCTACCTTTCCTTTGTAATTGATAATATGGAATTTCCCTCGAACGATATACATATATTCGCGTCATATTTTTTCGGAGAACTAATTATTTTTACGAAATTATGGAAAAAAGCAAAAAAAAGTGTTACCTTCGGCTGCACTGATAATATAAAACCCTTCAGAGGTGCATTTATTATAGCGAAAATGGGTATAAGAAACCTTTAGCTTGATTTTGATAAATTAATTTGAATGGACTCTACTTTTATGCTATAAAGGTCCGATTTGAACAACTTTTTTGGAGATCATAGCACTGTCTTCAATAAAAAAAATATAATTTATATAAAGATATAATGATTCAAGGTATTATAATATGTACATATATACATACCTTTATCTATGTAATATGTATATTCATATTTATGTAACCAAAAAACTCGAATCATTGACCTCTATCTCTTAGGAGAGATACATGAATGGTATGTTTGTTGAAAAATGTCTCGTCAGATCTCATAACCTTTCTCTATAGTAAATTTATTTTTTGATTATTTTTTATGACTTCAGTAGTTCAAAGGAAATTCCTGGAAGAAAGTTTCTCTTAAACCTCTTTGTCATTACTATCTCAGCAAGATATATTAGGTTGTTTAATGCTGTTGAGGGTTTTGTCTTTCGTTTAGAGCAAATATGTACAACAACAAAATGTACAATAACTCATTCTGTTGTGAATTGTTCGAATTTTTGGATAACAAAATGTATTTAATTTTTTTCCAGGAGGCATAAGTGCGATATCTAACCAATCAATCAATCAAAAAAAGTTACTCATACGCCAAGGCTCACTACCACGTTTACTGACTGACTATCAAAAGAACACACTCTTTAAATAATTTTCATTGTTTTTTTTTTTTGAAGTTGCTATTAATAATTTTATATTTTTTATTTCCAGAAATTATCGTTCAGTGCCTCGTCCCAAGACTGAAATTATTGGCACCAAGAATCATGCGATTGTTAACAAAAGTAAATCGCTCTATCAGCCAAAGTAAGTACAAATATGAAATAAAAATTGAAATCAATGAATGAACTAATACATCAAAATGCCAATAATGAATGACGTGCGTACGAAGCTGTACACATTTCTCCAAATTTCTAATGATAAGCGCAAACAAGACGTGCGCACCACGGCGTATGAGTCACCCAAAGAGTGTCAAAAAAAAAAAAACAATTTTTATTGTTAAAAAAAGAAAAACAAAAATAAAAAACATACTTAAATACAAAAAACGCTGTTTTACAGTAAAATAATTCTATATAATAAACAAAGCTGGCCGTTATGACGAGCCGGTGCTAATTTTTAATACGCTTTTTTACTTTTACACTTTACGCTTTGTTATTTGCGTTATGTAAAACATTTTTCTCTACTTTCTTCACAGCGACGAGCTCGATGAAGAAGCTGAGGCTGAGTTGCGCGATAAGAGCTCACAACACATAAAACCCATACTCGAGGAGCTGATAAAAACTGAGGAAACATATGTGGAGAACTTACGTATCGGCTTGGAGAATTATGGCAATATATTTGCACGCAAAGATTTACCGCTCGGTTTGCGTGGCAAGAAATATGTTTTGCTTGGTAATATTGCGCAGATCTATGAATTTCATGTGGAGGAATTTTTACCAATGTTACATGCATACAGAAGGGATCTGAAGCGGCTATTCGATGAATTTCAACATTATATTGATGTAAGTGTTGAGACGATTAGAGAGACATACATAAATAAAAAAATATTTTTTTTTCGATATTTATTAACTGTAAATTAGTTTTAGAAATTATGCGAATAGAAGTTAAAAATTAGAAAATTAATAAAAAAAATCGGACTAATTTTCATACAGAAATTTTACATAATTCTCGACAACACATCAGAGGAGACTTAAGGGGTTAGGTTATATGGGTTTCCTCGGGTAAAAACCGCATTTTTTTACTTTTTTTCTCATATAAAAAGTTAAATATTTTATTATAGTTTTTTGTTGTTATAATTATTCTAAAATTTTTGGAAAAAATTTTTCAAACTCGGCCATTGTGACGCCATTTTTGGTGACCACTCGGAAAAAATATACATATTGTTAAGGAATCATGTGAAGTGAAAAAATACGTCTTAAAAAACTGTAACTTAGAACTTGGACGAAGAAAAAATCTGAAAATTGGATTGCAGACATTTTTACAAAAAAAATTAAAATTTCACGAAATGTTTTTTTTTTCAAAGAGTTGTAATCGAAAAAAAGTTCTCCGTCTAAGTTTTTAAGCATTGTATCTCAAAGATCTGCCTAAAATTTCATGAAAATCGGTTGAGTAGTTCTCGAGAAGTCGTGCCAACCGGCTTCAAAAACACAAGTTCTCGAGGTTGGTTTTCCGAAACTTGAGGTGTTGATGAATTTAAGACAATAAAAAACCCTTAAAGGGGTATTCTAGTCTAGGAGCATAAATTTCAGGTAATTTTTAAAGTGTCCTAAAAAAAAGGCAATTAATATTTTTAATATCCATTTTTTTTATTAGTTATTTATTAATTTTTGAAGAGTACAGAAAAAAATTAAAAGCTAAAAAAAGTAAAAAATTTCAAAAAATTTTGGGGGGTCTCTAAAAATTTCCACGTGACCATGCCTATGATTTCAACCCTCCTAGTTATTTGAAACCAAAAAAAAAAGATTATTAATCTAGAATAATTTCGCAATGGTCGGAACTACGGAAAAGTGGGAAACATTTTTTTTTACAAAATGGCGCTGCCTGAAAAAAAATTTTTTTTTTGATCACTTTTTCTGACTATTTCGAATTTTTTAAAAATAATAAAAATAAAAATTTTGCGATGGGGCTAGTTCCAACCATAGGCAAGCCTATAAAATAGACTCTATAAAATTTTCAAGTAAATCGGTCCAGTAGAACCTGAGAAATCGTGGGCATCGTTCCGAAAAAGTCAGTTTTGAGAAAAACGCGCTTAAAGTTTCGCGTAAAGTTTTTTGCAGTCTAGTTCCGGCCGAACCAGTTTGGATGCCGGGTCAGAAAAATGTCTATATCTCCGAAAATAATTTGAATTTTCAAAAATCCTCTTGTACACATATTCTTGAATAGTTAAGTTTCGAAAATATAAAAAAAATTCGATTGTTTTAAATTTCTAGACTAGAATACCCCCTTAACCCGTATTACCTTAAAACTTTCTCCAATTTTAACTCAATAAATTCTGGTAGAAATTTAAGCGAATATCGTAAAAACGGCGGTCTAACGGCAAAGTTTGCATGTATGAAGGTTACTTTTCCATAAAAAAAACTCTATTTTAGTCTAATGCTGATAGAAAATCTGCCTTAGATCATTCGTTAAGATCTTAAAAGAAACTTAAAATAGCTTAGGATTGGTTACCTAGAATTGATAAAGTTCGTAATTTGTAATATAGCGTTTTAGCGAGGGTTTTTTATGATCAAGTAACACACACTCTCTCTCTCTCTAATACCAATAATTATTAAATTTTTTGGATATTTTTTTTTATTAAAATATCTTTTTTTATATATTTTTCAGCAAAATTCCTTCTATTGCTACGTCATATTCACAATGAACAAGCAACGCTCGCTCAAATTATGTGATACATTTAAAAACTACTTTAAGGTATGTAATTCATATATTTTTAATAAAAATACGAGTTAAAATAATATATTGAATTATTTCTGTAGCGCATACAAAACGAATTGGATGATAAGTTGGGTATAAATAGTTTTCTGGTACAACCCATACAGCGAATGGCACGATATCCGCTGCTGTTGCAACAATTTATCACGGTGAGTTGGTGGAAAGAAAAAAATTATATTTATTATAAGATATATATTATATATTTATTATAATAGGAAATTCACAGTGATTGTGAGCAAAAAAAAATAAATTATGAAACTAATATAAATACATTTTAATGCTCATAAAATTGTATATAATTTGCTAAACTCAGCTTATGCTCTACTCTCATATTTATTGTTCCTACTTTTATACTCACAGACCCTTTTCAAGCATCGCGACTTCGAGATTAAGCCTTTGCTTGAGTCATGCTGCCGGTTGGAGAAGAAAATGCGCACTTTGCTGACCACAACCAACGAATCCGAAGTGATTAACGACATTGTCGAGTGCAATGAGGTGAGAATCGGTACACATATTTACCACTTAAATCATAACTAAAATATTTTTTACTTACTCTACCTCCCAACCACAATTAGTTCAACGTTTTTCATCAGGGCAAATTCCGTAAAGTAAGCGACTTTTCGATTATAGATCACACGCTGCGACGCACCTATCGCGGCAAGGTCTTCATATTCGACAAATGCATTATCTATACCGAAATTAAGGGCAAACACTTGATCTTTCATGGTCGTTATCCGTGCGAGCATATCGGCATTGTGGCGAAAACGAAGCACTTCACCTTATTCTATGAGCGCCGTAAGCAGCAAGAGTGCGATTTTCAAGCTGAGCCGCCAGTGATCGAGGCGTGGCTGGAGCTGATACGCGAAATGATCAGCTCGTTTGTGATGGAGGAGCGGCAAAAGCTGCAGGATCGTTATGCGCGCGAAGGCGAACAACAGTACCGCAAGCCGGTGAGTTTAACGCTGTTTCGCGATTCGAATCGTTTTAGTTCGGACAGTGGCATAGGCAATATATGGGTGCTGCCGAAACCGGAGGCCGAGTCGGAAGCCTCAAGCAATCGCACGACGTGGTATGCGGTGAATTGAACGAGTGAATTGGTTCCAAATATATAGAATTTGAATTAATTACGCGGATATTGTGCGCTTATGGCTAAGGAAACATAGCCGGTGCAATATTCAGCTAAACAGTGCCAGTCAGATATTGAAGTATATCTCTACCAAGCAAATTTTTTAATTATTCACGAATGGAGAATGTGCGCTTACATTTTAGTACTAGCGTTTTTGTGGCTATAGAGTGGCCATCTTTTTATTATTTTAAATATTTAAACAATAAGAATGTGTTGCGCACTCCAATTTATTATAAAAGAAATATTTTAAAATAGTTTAGAAATTGAAAAATTTTAAGAAATTTACGTCTTTTGTAACTCGCATACAAATGTATATACGTAATATTATAAGGTCTAGTGTATATATTATAATTAAGCATATTGGTTGTAAATCTACATAAAATTAAAAAAAAAATAGTTGGTTTTTGTCTAAAACGCAAAATTTCACTGAAAAATGCCAAAAATATTTAAGCTTTTTTAAACTTCCCAAAAGCTTTATTTAATATTTAGTGTTTTACATTTACATTATAGTATATTAAATATTAAACTTAGTCTCACAAATCATTACATATTTTCATAATGAAAAAATAAATGTTAATTAATTAAATAAAATTATTTATATGTGCATTCAAATTAAAAATATAATAATAAAAAATATACAAAAACCATAAATTATTTTTAAAGGAGAGTTTATTAATTTTATTACAGAGAAATTGAAAAAAATAGTATTTAATGTATAAGTATAGTATACATAAATTCAATTATTTACAATGAGCATTTTTTATGCCCAGAACTAATAAAAATTTATTAAAAATATTTAAGAAAATAAAAATTTGAAAGCATAAATGTCAACATTTATTTAAAATATAATTTTATTGACATAATGATAATAAATAAATATTACATATCAACTTTATAAATTATTTTCAAAGATGCTATACTTAAAAAAAAATTAAAAAATTATAGAGAACATAAAAAAATTATTACCAAAATATGAAGAATTTTATTTACCGGATTCGAGTATTTAAAGCAAAAGAGAAAAATATATATTGGACAATAATCCATGCCAAATTTTGTGAAGATATCTTGTCAAATAATAAATAAATCAGTTTTTGTTTCCAAGATTAAAGTTAATTATTTAGTTACTTAAGTCTTTGAACATGAATTCCTACGGACTATTAAAAAAACTATGCCTTAAATTATAAAATAATAAAATTTCAATTAAACAAGTAGATAACTTAGCTAAAAAATATAATTGAGGGTGTTAACGATGGAAGCCCTAAAGGGAAAAAAATCAAGTTGAACTTTCTCAGAAATCGAGTTAAACTCACGCATATTTAAGTCGAAATACTCACTTTCATAGTGACTAGAATTAAGTCAGGTCTCAACAATAACGAAGATATCATAATCCAAACATGACGAATATGTATGAATAATAAGGAATAATATTTGATTTGGACCTAATGCTAAATAAAATTTGATAGTAGACTTTAAGACAAAACCATAAGGGGAGCTGCAGAAAACGGACGAGGAAAAATATGATTAACTAAACAAAAGAATCCATTTCTTAAATCTGACGACATCGAGAGCACAATTGTCATTAACACCAACTACAGTTGAAGCAGGTGTATATCTTTTGTTCTTAGTGCGCACTATTTATTTCAAAGTAACATTAATTGAAGTGGAAGAATTTGAATTAACAGAGTCACCCACAGTATCATTAAAGACAGCTGAACAGCTTTAACCAAATGGGTTTTTTGATAAAGTTTTTACTGTCCTAGATCATACTTGGAATAATAGTTTTTGACAAATTTTTCTTATTCTTTTTTTTCTTTTTAACAAAAACAAAAACAAATTGATAACTGATAAGTCAGATTGTGTACTCTCTTGTTTTGGTGATAAGAAATATCTTCACAGATTGTCTGAATTAACACTATTCGGTTTCTTTTCATGAGGGGCTATTTGCCCGAAGTGTTATTCCATAAACAACCCTATCCTATGTGCCTTATGACCCAATAAAAAAATTACAATTGAAAGACTAAAATTGTGTTTTGTATTTCCTTCCTATCTTGCGTTAATTTTGGGGCACCCAAACTATGTTTAAACTATTTGAAGAACTCAATTAAACTACTTGCATATGTCCGTTAACTTTTTGTCTAATGGCTCCCAAGAGTTTGATGTCTGGTTTGTGATAGAACAGAGCATTACAATATTTAATATCTGTTCTCCAAATGACCAATGCCTTATTATGATAGCTGCAAGCCTATGTATACTCTTCCTGAACCTGTGTAATAAGACCTTAGATTTTGCCTTGTCATATTTTGCCCAAATTTGTTTCGCTATTTTACATTTGGTTGTAATCTATTCTATTCTCCTCACTAAGTCTGCTTTTTCGTTACTGGAAATATTCCTGTGAACGGAAACGAAAATTATAGACAAGTGAAGTTGACATGCCAGTGAGCTTAAAGCCCTCCTACATTTGCTTACCAATTGATTTTTGGTGACGACAAGGTTAGTAGTGCCGGATGTCTGTGTGTTCACTGTCTGCATTCTCTCGTAGTTGTTCAGTAGAACTACAAAAGTCTTCTTTAGAACTCCACTTGGAAGATGCCAGCTGAGTTTGGTAGACGTAAAGATCGAGAGTTATCAAGATCCTCGGAGTATACCCCCATCCCTATACCGTAGTCCATTTTGGAACAGTCGCTATATAGAGTTCTACAAAAACTCTTCTTCATTCTTGTCTAGAAGGTCAACTCGACACCCAAATATTTTGCTGTGAAGGACAGACAAATTGTGGCACCACCGACTGAGGGAAGTTGAAATTAAGGTAGTTTGGGTTAACCCTTAGGCCATTATTGGTGGCCCATAGGTCTGACCTTCGTACGATTCTTTACATAACCTCATTTTTTGCTAAATGAAACAGCCCTTATATAGTACACTTAACACTAAATCGTCTGCTCTGAAAATGCTACTACTTTGACTCCTCTTTCGCTGGCTATATGGAAATTAAATCTTCTTGAGAGTCCCTCTGCTTTCATAACTCGTTCGTTCTGTTCATGGCATCGATTGTATCCATATCCACATCATGTTATCATCAGGGATCGTGCTTACCTCTATATTTCTAAAAGCTCCTTCTATTTCATTTAACATCTTGTGTGGGGCAGTTTCCAGTGATCGAAAAAGAATATCTTTTATGAAGAAATCTTTATCTTGATTTGGTCAGTCAGTTTCCGTGGCTGCCTCGTAAATGCAAAAGTGGGCCGATCTAAGCAATATGTTTCGAGACAGTAGCGTTGCCTTGGAAAGTAGTCTGTACAGAATTTCATAAAAATAATTTGACAAATAAAAAGATTTTACACGATACGATATCGGCGCTTCCGAAAAATTAGCAAAAGGAAGTATGCAAAATTTCATATCAATATTTCAAAAACTGAGAGACTGGTTTGCGTATATGCAGACAGACAGACGAACATGATTAAATCGATCCACACCGTCACGCTTGTCGTATATGCTTATAAGTATACCCTTATAAAAGTATAAAAATGCACAGTTTCGCGGTTTCGAAAATCGGCCACTGCCAGATGCACACAAAGTGCCTCGTTTGCAACAGCACCCCTTTAGCTGCCAACTGCTCTTATGCAACACGCGCCGCACACACAGCTGGCAATTACATGTAGGCTGTTGTGCTGTCTGCGGCGGCATTCACGATCGTGCCACGATCACTTGTTGTACAAAAACACAATTGCAGACAATTGCTTGAGTGAGGTCGCGTGACATCATTATTGTAATTTTAGGAAGATATAAATATTTATTATGCATTGACACATACACACAGTCGTACAATTGAGGCAAGAAACCAGTGAGAATTATTTTCGGAAGATCAGTGCAGATCGCATTCGCAAAAAGTAATGACAACAATAAAATTTTTTTGATTCCAAGAATTCTCGCAAAAATCTGTCGCCTCACATTCTTTCTGAACATTTATGGCACTTTTTTGGCTTTTTGCTCGCAGCCTACAATTGTGCTTCGGCTCTTCAATGGCTGGCATTTTTGGCGCTTCCGTCTTCATTTGCTTTAATTTGCATACAAGTGTCGACACATGACGGCGTTAATTTGTTGCAAGTGGTGTTTTTGTTTTTGCTGCTTTTCGCTTTAAAATTTTTGACTGTGCTGAGATCATTTCGTTTATTGGAAGGGTCGTAACACGTCGCGTTCAACTTCGTCCATGTGTCTGCAGTTTTGTTGTTATTAAAAAGACAGCTTTTGCAATTCTGAATTTATTTCATTTAACAGAATCAAAAATTTTCAGAAATTTTAAACATTTCTAGAAAACTGCAGCATAATTTTTGGAAATAAAGGAATGTATTTATGTAATGTTTCTAAAGTAGCTTTCGGAAGTTTTATATTTCTCCACCTCCTCAATAAGTCTACCAGCTGTTTACCTAAAAACAATTATTTGAAATGTTTGAACATCTTAATGTAGCAGATACTAGAGTAAGAGTTCTTTAGAATACTTGTATGTAAATTTGTGAAGTGGAGCTAGATACTGTTTTGGGTCCTTTATGGTTATTGAGATCCGTTTGTATGTATAAGAAGCAGTTTTTAAATATATTATACGATTTTAGAGACCATCACGTTTTTGGTTTTGTTCAATACCCAGAAAAAAGGTCTTATAAAATTATATTTGGAGACCTAGACATTTAAGACCGTTTCCAAACAGTTAAATGATCTTTTGAAAGGCCCTTTCTCGGCAGTAAAACACTTTGAGAGAGAAAATAATATGTAGGCGTAACATTTTAAAGATTAAGACTTACCCTATAATCGAATATATGACGATTTAAGGGAGGTCCTTGACATCTGTATGTCCAGCGACTAACCTTTCGATTAGAGGTAAGTGGAGAATAGCTGTATGAGATATACGACGACCTTGAAATAGTTCGTTGAATTAAAAGACAACGGCTAGGCCATGTTGCCCGAATGGACGAAAACGCCCCAGCTCTGAAAGCAGAAGAAGAAGAAGACCTCCACTCCGTTGGAAAGACCAAGTGGAGAAGGACCTGTAGTTACCTGAACTTACCTGAGACCTATAGTGCGACTGTTAGTTCTTTCGGATATTTTATTATATTTTGCTTTTAGCGACTTGCGTATTCCTTAACCCTGGTTCAATAGCCAAGCGATGACACTTTCCGTAATCTCATCAGCTTTTCTATGAACGCCGTTATGAGACTAAGTTATATCGTTTCTTGTGCCATTAGCTATTTCAGCAGCTTTTCTGACCACAAAAACTTCTGTCTGGAAAATGCTGCAGTATTACGATAGCTTGAAAGTTCGTCTTAGATCAAGTTCCGCGCGATAGAATCGAGCGCCCACAGCATCTGCTATTTTTGATTCGTCCGCGTAGAGGTTGAAAGTTCCGCTGGTGGATCGTGTGTCTCTGCATTGTCCACGTCTTTAGTGTTACTTGAAAACTTCTCTCCCAAAGAAAGCTCAGGTGTTTATTTTGTCACATATAGTATGTACCTTGCCAAAAAAATTTAACTTTAATAACTATTGCCCTTAAATGTAGGCAATACATGCAGAGATTGAGGGATATAATTGTTAAAAAGTTCTTCAGCTGCTTTATAATGTTTTCTGTAGCTTAATTGAATAAGCATATTTTTTACATAAAAAATAATGATTTTCTTCAAATTCATTTTTATTGTATGGATTTTATATTTTTTACAAAATCTTCGAAAATCTATTTACTTAATAAACAATTACTTATGCTTATGTCAATTATCAGTAACCATTATTATAGCATCATGCCTTGTCATATTGCTGTCTGCAATTCTATTCAACAGGTAAACACACGTGAACAGAGCGCATGTAAACAAAATTCCCTAGAGCTAATCACATTACAGCGTTGATTGACACAGTTTGTTTATAAACAAAATACCATAATAAACATTTCTTTCAATGCAACAGCTGATAGCACTTTGATAAAGTTGCTATAAAAATGTTTATTGCGAGTTCTAGGAGAGCTCTCGTATATTATATGAGAGAACAACCACTGAGAGCGAGAAAGACTGTAATCGCCGGAGACAAAGCCACAGTGATGTCATCGCCGCAATTCTACTGGAATAGTGTGCGATCTCGCTTATCATATGGCGAGCCCGTGAGCCACACAAACACACCTTTCCTTTCATACGTATACATACGTACATATATGTAGTTTTGTGGGAAAAATACTCTCTATGTTTACAAAGCAAAGCTCAATTGAGAAAATATTTTGTCAGCGAGTCGAAGAAGGTTGTACATGTGTTTGTTTATTTTTGTTATGGCAAAAATGTATTTCAACAAAATTTATAGCAAATCGTGTGTCGCATTCAGTTGAGTTTGCGATCTTGTGACAGCGGTATCGATGTTGGCGAGAGCGCGATGTGACGTGTGTGCTACTTATTATTGGTGTTTTTGTTTTATTTAATTTGTGAAAAAAGTTAATTTGGAAAATTGCTTTGAAAAAGTGTAAAAACTACAAATAAATAAGAAATTTAAGAAAAAAAATTATCAAAATTGATCAACTCGCCTTCACTTCCTACCACGCGCTAAGAAAATGCTATACGGCCTAATACAGTTAACGTGGTTCGACGCCACCACTGCCGCGTTGCCTTTTATCACCGTCGCTTTGCTGCAACTATTGAATGCGTTGCTAACGGATCAAACGACGCGGCGCGTGAAGTCGGCACATGAGTTAACAGCCGCCGCGAATTTGTTAGCCGAAGATGGCACAGCGGCAACAACAACACCGGCAAATGGCAAAGCCACTGCTGCAAATGGTGCAGAGAATGGAAAATTGCAAAAACAAAAGAGTGAACACAGTGACGAGTAGGTGTCGCGAGAAAAAAATATTTTTAAGCATAATTTAAATAAGTGCGACTAAAAGCGATTAGAAAATCACAATATTGATTTCAAAAAAAAAAAAAAAAAAAAATATTATTATAAATATTCAAATGAATGAGAATTGAGTTATACGAAAAATTTTGAAGAAATACAATTTTTTTTTCATGGAATCACTTAAAAAATCTTAATTTTGTTTGTATATAATAAACAAATTATGTGCAAAAAGAAAATCAAAAAAATTGGAAAATTTTTAAAATTGCAAAACATTTATAAATTAAGTTTCAATTTAAAAATGCATAAAAAATATGTATTTGAATAAATATAGTGTACGTATGTACATACACTATAACGGGTAGATTATTTTCTATAAAATCGAGTATGCGGGAAATATTCTACGGATCATTCTAAAAAACTTTGTCTGAGAATCTATGAGTCTAAAATCGGTTTCGAGATATGTAATATAGTTGTCTGTTCTTTTGTATTCCGACAACTGATCAACTGAATATCAAAAGGCATCCACGTATTAAATTTTTCAATTTAAATTTGATTCGTATTTCAAAAAAAGTCCTAAAAACTTCGCCTTAATAATCACTGGCCCGAAACCGGTTTTAGACCCATATTCTCTTAGGCAAAGTTGTTCAGAATGATCTGTAGAACATTTTCAGTACACGCAAATTTTTGTTTTTTGGTTCCCTGTAAATCGACCCGCTTTAATGTACATATAGAAAATTAAAAAAAAAATACATTCCAACATAAATAAAAATTATGATTTAACAAAAAAATATTGAAAAGGAAAATAAAAAATACATAAATTAAAATAAAGTAAAATAAAAGAAATATATAATGTTATTTAAGAGATATATATTTAAGAGATACCATGTTTTTTTGATTTTTGTTTTTGTTTTTGTGTAAATAATTCTTAAATAGTGTTTGTGCTATAAAATAATTTTTGTTTATACATATATCCCCTAACACATATGAGAAAAAAATATTTTTAAGCATAATTTAAATAAGTGCGGCTAAAAACGGTTAGAAAATCACAATATTGATTTAAAAAAAAAAAATTATTATAAATATTCCAATTGTATGAGAATTGAGTTTTACGAAAATGCAAATATGTATATGCATACATAAAAAGTTTGTGAAATGTTTCAATTAAAAACAATGACATATTCAGTGGCGGATGAAACTGGCAAATTGTTTTAAAGCGAGTTTGATTTCTTTACTTTGAGTGCTATCATCTAAATAAAGCAGCTTTTGGAAGCTTACGTGACTTGTATTTAAAATCAAATTTGATTAAAAAAAATTCCTGCTAAACAAAAAACATTTTTAAGCAGCAAATACTCAATGATTTTATTACAATTTTTTAATGAGTTTTTGAAAAAAAAATATTCATCGCTATTACCTCTTGTTTTTGTATCTTTGTGTCTTTGTACAACATCGTGTGATTTGTCTTTGTAATTTTGTTGCTGGGATATGTTTCATTAAGATTAAATTAATTATTTTTTTTATTCTTACTTTTATGTTTAATAATTGTTATTTTATTTTGCTACTTATTGAGAATGTTTGTAAGTTTATGTTTAATTAATTTAAAAAATAATAGTTTTTCAAAAAAAAAAAAAAACAAAAAAAATTCTAAAAATATAAATACACAAAGTTTTTTAAAAAATTATCAAAATTTTATAAAAATTTAAAAATTACTGTAAATATTAATTTCTAAAAAAAATTTAATTGTTCAATAAAGAATGCTTGGTTGCGCTATTTTCATTATTTGATATTGCTTTACAAATTTTTTTTTTTTTATAAAAAAATGTTTTTTTTTTGTGTTTAGAAACATGACAACATTTCAACTTTTTTTAGTATTAACTTTTTATCGCTAATATTTATTGTTTCGTTTTTCTAGTTTTTAAAAATTTTTTTTTATAGTTGTTGGCTAATTAATTTTTTAACAAAATGGAAAATATTTTTGTTTAAAAAAAGAAAACAAATTAAAAAAAAATTTATTATTACAAATTAAAAATATTTAATAATTTTTTTAATTAAAATACACCACACGTATTTTTTTATGACATATCATAAGTTTGAAAAATTATTTTTTTTAATTAGTTTTTTTTTTAAATATAAAAATTTAAATGTTATTTTCTATTACATTTATTTTTTATAATTACTTAATAAATTTTAATATAAAAATAAATTTTAATCAGATATATAAAAAAATATTAAATTAAAAAAAGTAGTAAAAACGAATTTAATTAATTTTTTTTTAATTTTTAATTTGGAATTTTAAATTTAAATTTTTAATAATGCATAAATTAATAAATTTAATTTTTTTAACATTTTTTAATGTTATTGGCTTTAATGTCTGTGTAAAAAGTACTTAAAAATATTAAAAAATAAAATATCTAAAAAATATCTTTTCTGGTAAATTTAAATTTTTTAATAATGCATAAATTAATAAATTTAATTTTTTCTAAACATTTTTTAACGTTATTTGCTTGAATGTCTGTGTGAAAGTACTTAAAAAATATTAGAAAATAAAATATCTAAAAAAATGTATTTTCTGATAGTTTTGTATACCAATGTATTTACTTATTTATTCTTCTTCATCATTTTCCGAGTTTTATCAACATATTTACATTTTCTTCAAATATACAATCCTTCAATATTCAATTTTGACATTTTTGTTCGAATCTCGCCACATCACTTTCATCCTCTCTTTATCAGCATCCTGAAAACCTATATTTATGCATATATACATACACATACGTGTGCCACGATCATTTTGTTTGTGTTTTTGTATTACAGCTCCATTACAAATATACCCTCAGCGCCGGTGTGCTCATCAACGCCACCCTCATCTGCACGTAATTCCATCAATTTGTTACACAACAACAATGGCAACAATCACATCATCATTCCACATACGCCCTGTTTGCCTGATTTACTCAGCGATGAATAGTAAGTGTTTATATTTCTAGTTGTTTTTGTACTTACTTGATTTATGTCAGACATAAATATCGGTATGTGGTGTAAGTGTGTGAGTGGGAGTGTAATTTCAAGTAATAAAAGTAGAAATTAATTGAATAGTGTATAATGATTAAAACGATTTCTTAAAACTTGTGCTTTAAAGAGACTTTTGGGTTTAATGCTAAACATATAAACAAAAAAAATTAAATTCAAAATAAAAAATAAAAATTAAAATCTTAAAAACAACAACCTTTAAATCTAAACCTAAATTCTTGTAAATTATAACCATTTTCAACTCTCTGCCACCCTTTATAGTCACGAGGACGAAGATACTCTGTCGCTGGAGAATCTCTTCCCCTGCGATCAAAGTGAAATCTATGCTTCGAAGAAAATCAGCTTCATTATCGACGAAGTGATACAAACCGAAGCGAATTATGTGAATAACTTGCGAAAGGGTATAAAGAATTACGGTGACTTGCATGCGCGCTCGGATGCACCCGAGTCGTTCAAAGGCGCCGAAAATCGCAAGCGTTTGCTCGGTAATGTAGAGGAGATTTTGGCGCTGCACGAGACACAGATTTTACCGCTGATGCTGCGCAATCAACGGGACTTGAAGTCGCTGTTCGACGAATTTGCGGCCTACTTTGATGTGAGTATGAACATTTGATTTAATTTGATTTGAAAATTATGTTTTGGTTTAAGTGTCGAGTTGTTTCAGCAAAAATTAAATAACAAAAGTGTTTTCAACAAACTTCATAGGCTCTTAAAAAATGTAGAAGTTAAATAAATATATTTGTATATGAGAAAAACAATAAATATCGCGGTAGCTATATTTGTTCCACAAATTTCCTAGCTTCGTGCATTCTCACATAAAAATTTAATGAGTTTTTAATTAAGAGAACAATAAATGTGCAAAAGTGCCGCCAAGTAGTTAGTGTTCAGCAGGTGGAACGTGTAGAACAAATATATAAAAGCTATAGCTACAACTCAACAGGTGCTAATACCGCAAATAAACAGCACGAGGGAACTGCACAGAAATATTGTTTTTGCATTAATTTGCGAAAATGAAATGCAAATATAAAACAATATGGGGGAGAAATTGACCTTGACAGCTTTTTTCTTCAAATTTAAAATTTATTTGAAGTTGGCTTTTGAAAACTTTGCCTTAAAATTTATGTTTAACAAAATGCGAAAGTTTTAAAGATTTTTGTCTTGAAGCCTAGTTTTGGTACTTTTTAGGATACTTTTAAATATTGTTATTCCGAGTTCATTCGCAGTCAACTTTTGAATTATTTTCTGTTCACTTTAGTTGCTGAAAATTGTCTATAAAATACAAAAGTCAGCAGAATTTCCATATATTATGTACTTTGGAATATTTGGAACACTTTATCGTCAATTCTGTTACCTTTGGATGTACAATTTGTAATCGAAATTAGGTTGGGTTAGGCTACAATGACTGGTTGTCAAGCTAAACCTAGAACTACTGGTCACTTGTAATGCCAGTTGGAAGTTCATTCTTAATATGAGCGCAAGTTTATATTGTGCAGGATCTCTACGCTTCTTGCGAAGCTTAATAGAGACTTGAATCTAATTCTAATACTTCATCCTGTCCCTTAAATCGCGGAGCTCTCAGGTAACTAAGCCGAGTTATATGTAAGGCAGAATATAAGCAGAGGAGATGTTGGAACGTTTCTCTCATGTCTTATGATGTCGGAAGGTTGGTTGTGACTAGGTCAAAAATGTCCTGCATTCTTTTCGAGATTGTATGAGTAAAAATCTTGCATGCACTTCTTTCGCTCTCTTGTATATTATCTTGGCGTTCAAGCGTGCTCCTCAGGCATTTCATTTTACCCTGACCCATCTGTCAGCCTTTCTCGAACTGGTTCGGTAGTCAAGCAGATAGCATTTTTTGTAAACTCATTAGCTGTTTCGTTCCCTGGAGCGCTCTTGTGGCCTGGAACCCTGTATACATGAAATCGCTTTCTGGCAACTGTTTCTAAGAACATTTGATGGGAGAACAATGCGATGTGAGATTATTGCCTTAATTGCCACCTGACTATTGGAGTAACAGCTCCATTGAAAAGTCCATCGTTATTGAACATTGTAAGGGCGATACACTGATTATAGAGACAATTTAACTTTTCGATACCATTTTTGTAGAGCGGTTTGTCCTTCTCTGCTTCAAAATTGCCCTCAGTTTCGACGATAACCTCTTCATTCGACGAAAATTTTTTCCCAGCGAGCAACCTTTTGAGATCTGCGAACTGGAAATAGTTGCTGGGGGCAAAATCTATAGAATACGATAGATGCGAAAGATTTTTGCCACAATTTTCATTGACTTGTGACGCTGTGCATTGTCTTGATGCAACAGCACTTTCTTTTTTTGATGTCTACTGAGTTCACCGTCACCAGATCCCCTTGGTGATTGATTTCTTTTAATGTTATATTATTCGCATTCTAAAAATCCGACAGCTGTTACATTTATACATGCTCTTTTTGAAGGTTAGGCCAACTAAAAACTATATGGATTTAATTATAGTAGCATCATTTATGTGTAAGGTCGGGGACTGTTCAGTTAACCTGGAAAATATATTGATATTCTTTATGTAATTTCCTGCGTTTTTAGCTATCTTAATAGCTTTCATGACCGCAAGGACTACTGCTTGGTAGATATTGTTGTATACGGACAGCTTGAAAAATCGCCAGAGATCAAGCCCCGCGCAATAGATCCCGGCGCCCTCTCCATCAATCTTTTTTATAATGTTTGTTTATAATTTAAGAGCTCCGCTGGTTTCCTGGGTCAGCTTCCTATGTTAACGTAACTTGAAACCCTTCTATTCCAGGGAAAGCATGAGAGTACTTGTATGTGGCCTATTTATCCACCTTTGTCCTGCCTATCAAGCTATGCCCGAAGGTTCTTGTGAAAAAGTCAGCTACCCCCGCCAGTCTTGCAGCTGATTTTGCTGCCGAGCTTTTCACTTCAATGTCAATTGGTGGCAAGTTGACCAACTTTCCAGCCCAGGCGTTGTTTTCGCTTAAGGTTTCCTGTGTCAAATTTTACTGGCAGTGGTGCACCACACCAAAGCATCATAAAGCAAGATTGACTTGACTACTGCTGTGTAACAGCAATGTATAAGGACAGGTAATAAGTCCCATGTTGACCCTAATAACACCGATGGCCTTTTTGATCCTCTCTTCCGCATTGAACAAAAAAATTAAAGCTTTTGAAATTTTTATGGGGGAAGAACATTTCCAGTGTATTTTTAATTTGGTTATTATAAGAAGATCTGTATTGAGATAAGACCAAATGCATACAAATATCAATACAAATTTTTTCGTAAAATTTTTCAATTCTTGCCAGTTTTTTTTCTTTTTTTTACCATAATCAAAGGAATGCATCAATGAGTAAATGGTAGAACTCATGATTTTTTATGCTAGAAACGCACTCGTGGATTCGTCAGTTTTCCAACTATATTTTGAAATGACAGTATTCTGTTGATAAAGTTTTGTAGTAGAAAAGAATATTAGATAAAACCATCATAGTTACATCTGATTGGTCGATTTCATCGAGAAATTAAGATATGAACCTAAGTTCTTAGTAAATCTGATTTATATTCAAGTTTTATTGAAGTAATATCCTAGGTAAGGTATAAGCTACCTACACGAAGTTTAAGAGCTTTCGGAATAGACATCCATTTAGAGAGCCTTTATCAAAAATAAATATACTCAAAACGACAAGGCTAGACTTTTCAGAAATAATAAATTCAGTGTCACTTCCAATTCCAACGGCGAGCAAAATGAAATCTTAACTGCCTGAAAGTGTCTAAACTATACTCTGTGCGCTTTGTTTTAGACCCTCTAACCTAACTTAAGTACATATGTACGAGTATATGGACATAACGGTTTTCATTAGAGAGTTCTACCATTCATCTTCTTTTGCTATTTTGAATTTGATTCGTGGAAATTGTTTGAAAACCTGTTAGAATCTACAATCTGTTAAAAAATTCACACACTTCTTTGTACTGCAAAACTCACCACACCTTTAATGTGCCGAAATCTCAGCAAATCTGTGGCAATCAATCAAAATAATTTATTCACAACAAAAGCTGGCTGAGTGAGCAAACAAAAGCAGCTTAGGTAAAACAAATTTTCTATACTAAAACAAGCACATAGAAGCTGTAATAATTATATATGACAGATACTTGGCCTAACTTCTTTAATGAAACATGGCAAGATCATCGTTGTTATTCGTATAAAGCGCGAAATTATAGTATGGATCGGTCATAAAAGCATTTACCAAATAAAGTTATATCTTCATAACAGCAGTTATCTGACAGAAAAAAAATCTGTAAAATTCTTCCGGCATCGAGCAAACAAACTAGTGAGTGCTGGCCACGCACTTAGCCAACTCGAATGAGTGTGTATATTTATATGAGCGTCTAGTGCGCATATTTAAATTATACTTATTTTTATGCGTCGGCACGTTTTGCTTTGCCAGAAATATTATGTACAAATACACTTAATGCGCCTAAAGAATTAGCAGACAGCAAATGTCAATAAGTGACATGAAAGCAAAATCCTTGAACTAATCAAAACAAATCCAAGCAGACAAATGCTCACAAAATACTTTTAAGTTGGCGGATTTTCAATTGATGGCGGAAAAGATCAAAAAAGAAAGCAAAAATTAAATTTGAGTAATTCATTTAAAAAAATATTTTGTTTATTTCTCTTGAGTGAAAAATAATAAAATATAATATAATATTTATATGAAAATGTATATATATAATTTAAAATATTTAATGATAATAACATTGTTAGAAAAAAAATAAATGAAACATTATTTAATATAATATTTTTTAGTATATATATGCATATATTTGAAATTTTTTTAAAAACATTTATATAATAAATAAAAAAAATCGAACAGTCCCCACCTATAAATCATTCATGAATTCCTGGAAAACAGAAAATTGCATTCAATATAAAAATTCAATGAAAAATTTTAAATATATATAATTAATTAATATTCATATAATTCAGTGAGTCCACTTTACTTTTATTGTGCGAAAGCACCACACGTCAGCTTTTGCATAATTTATGAGCGCAAATATTATATTTCATGTAACTGGGTATTCCGCTAGACACTGCGCTTGCGTGAATTGAAATCTTAATTATTAACTAAACTTTCACTTATTTGGACTGACTGTGAATATGCAATATACATTAAAAAAAACGGTGTGAAAAAATTTGAAAATTTCATATGCAAAATATTTTATTTAAGACTAAATTAAGAAAACAAAAAAAAAAAATAATAATTTAAATTTCATTAGAATAGTAATAATTTTAATAAAATAAAATAAAATTAATTTAATTATAGCGAAAATATTATAAAAATATTTGGAAACTTCAATTTAAAAAATATTTAAAAATTTAAATTTAATTTTCTTTGTAAAAAAATAATTTGAAAAGTTAGCTTTAAAAAATAATAAATAAAAATAATTAAATAAAAAAAATTAAAAAGTTAGCGTTAAAAAAATAATAAATGTACTTAGAAACATTTTTAAATACATTTATTATTTTTTTATAAAATTTTCTATTGACCAAATTTTATTGTGAATAAGACTTACATTTTCGACATAAAAATAATTATAGAAATTCATATAACAGTAACAAAATTGGTAAATTTTTTTTTAAATTTAGCTGTGACAAGATAAAAATTTCAAATATTCAAAATTTCAATTTAAAAATGTTATCAAGTACAAAATATTTTATTTAGGACAAAATTAAGAAAACAAAAAAAAAAATGATTTTAAATTTCATTAGAATAGCAAAAATTTTAATTAAATAAAATAATTATAGCGAAAATATTATAAAAATATTTCAAGACTTCAGTTTAAAAATATTTAAAAATTTAAATTTAATTTTCTTTGTAAAAAAAAATAATTAAAAAGTTAGCGTAAATAAGAAATAATAAACGAAAAAAATAAATAATAAATAAAAAAAAATTGAAAAGTTGGCATTAAAAAAAAATAATAATAAATGTACTTAGAAACATTTTTAAATTAATTTATTATTTTTTGTAAAGTTTTCTATTGACCAAATTTTATTGTGAATAAGACTTAAATTTTCGACATAAAAATATTTATAGAAATTCATATAACAGTAATAAAAATTGGTAATTTTTTTTAATATACAAGTAACAGTAAAAAAATTGGTACATTTTTTTTTAATATAACAGTAAAAAAAATTCGTAAATTTGTTTTTTAATACAACAGTTAAAAAAAATTGGTAAAATTTTTTTTTAATATAGCAGTAAAAAAAATTGGTAATTTTTTTTAATTTAGCTGTGACAAGATAAAAATTTCAAATACTCAAAATTCCAATTTGCAATTTAAAAATGTTATTGTAACAAAACAACATTTCACTTAAAAAAAAATTAAACGCTTACACCGTGAAAAACTAAAAAAAAGCCTTGTGAAAAAAATTTAAAATTTCAATATCTGTATTAAAAATAAAATTTCTCAATTTAATTGTGATAAAATACATTAAAAGTCAATATTTTATAGCGCAAAAAAGAAATTGCAAAAAAATTTAATTATTTCGTTAAAAAAATAATAAAATTATGCAATTAAAAAATTTTAGTATAAAAATAAAAAAAGAATTTTTTTGTAAAGTCAGCGCGAATTAGCCTAATATTTGCTTTGAAATTGAAATCTTATATTGATAACTAAAGGTAAATCCTATAAAAGTGAATTCGATATCTTATCGCCTTGAAGCCAAAAATGTGTTTATTTTGGCTTACTTTATGCAATACATATGTATATGCAATGCTTGCGTCAGCAGTTTCTGGAAATGATGCAGGTGAAAAAATATGAAATTATGAAAAAATGATATTTCAAATAAATATTATACAAAAAAATTGTATTCATATATCGTAATAATTTTTGCTTTATTTCATTCCGAACGCAAAACTATATGCATAATTTTCCCTGTTTCTAATGTGTTATTTTGATACTGTACACATGTTTCTGGATATCATTGAAAAATTATTCTAAACTTTACTTCAAATTAAAGACATATTTAATATATATACTTGATTTGCAAAATCATAATTCATACATCATATTTTCTTAATATCACAAGATGAAATTAAACGCGAAAGACTGAGCATAAGCAATATGTAACGGAGCATTGAACTCGCAATAAGAAACGCGGAAGGAAGTGATCTCTACTTACACACGATAAGAAAATATGTTCATAATTGTTTAATATTATATACTTTTACATATAAATATACATACATGTGTATATGTGACACTCAGCCCAAATATAAACATTGGGCCAATAGAATATCTTTGACGTCATTGAAAGTAACAAATCGCACTTTCAAAGAAATTCGTTGATGACTAATTATATATTGATAAAAGGCTGTATATTTATCTGTACTTATGTGTATGTAAAGATTGTCTTATGTTGAGTTAAGCCGAACAGCATTTATAGCAAAATTAATAACGTTCTATGGGCTAGTGTGCTAAAAAAACTTGAAAAATTATATTTTGCATTTCTAAGTTCGTGTAAAATTTAAAAAATCAAAGAAAAAACAAAAGAAGTAAAATATATGATATGAGATAAGGCGCAAAGAAGATAAGAACTTAATATAGCGAATAAAACGATTTTTGAACTTTCATTTCTTTCGGGTAACTTTATACCTTCATATCAGCCAATATGTGAGAACTCACATATAACTTTATCTTAACCCAGGGATGGGCACATTAGCCCTCAGTGGCATTTTGCCCGTGCGGGCACGAGTGCACATTTTGAGGGCTAGGTGAGGGGATCATCGCGGGCAAACATGAAGAGGGAAGTGAGAGCAACGTTTTACCACTCCATATTTACAAATGAGAGCAACGTATTTTCCACCATCATTGACTGATCTATCACATGTACAGTGGTGTGAACAAAATAGAAACAACCATAAGGTGTTGTGAAGTTTTAAAATATGCTGTTTTCTTATTAAATAAAATTGTTTTTAGATACAAGTATAACTTATATATTTTTTCCTAACAGTGATTAAAATTTCCCACCATGCAAAGGTAAATAAAAACAAATTTTAATGCGAAACTCTAAACTCTGCAAATTATGTTTACCCCTTTTTTGTTCACACAACTGTACAATTCCGATATGAAGTAAACTTCCACCCTTAAATTTGTGTACAATGTCAGTATTGCCGCAACCACTCTGCGATGAACATCAAGTTACGGAGGAATGTAATTCATTTTTTTCGCAATTTTCCTCAACTTGTTATGCCCTTCTCTCCGTAAACTGATATTCCCCTCATCTAGCCCCCGTGCGCACTTTGCTAACTTTGCGGGCTAAAAATGTGCCCATCCCTGTCTTAACCGAATTGAGAGAACGTTTTTGCATATAACGGTGCATATTTGTGCTTAAAATGAATGAAATCGGGTGGAAACTTGCCCTAGACCCCATATAACTAGTAAGCCGTATGTGCTGGAAAGTATTTCTCTAGCTTTAATCCTTGCAAGTTGCAAGAGTATAAAATGTGCGGTTATAATCTTTATAAACTTTGCTGTTCCGTACTTGTTAAATTTGTATAAAGTTAGTAAAAATTTGGAAATTTTTTTTAAACTATTTTTTTTTTTTTTTTTGCATTTTTTCAACTAAAATTTCAATCAATTTAAAACGTATTTATCTTACAAGCAAAAAAAGCTGAAAAGCCGGTATGGGTGTGCGTCTTCGATAGAATATAAAAAGATACAGCTCAATTCCAATTCTTGTTTTTTTTTGACATGCCCACATAACTAATTATTTATTTTTGGAAATTTGGATATAAAACACTTTTTTTCACAAATATTTTTATTTGTATTAAAAAAAATCCCACAGTTATATTTGTATGTAAGTCTATTTATGTTCAATTTCTTTGAAGGTTTAAGTGGAGGGCACTTTTGAAAAATTAAAAAATAAAAATAATAATAATCAAAAAATTAAAATAACAGTAATAAATAATGAATTCAGTCGTTTTACATATATTTTTGACACTTCACGTGCTCAATTCTGTTAAATAGCAGTGACAACGTCGAATTCCTTACTTTGATTCTATCGGCTCTGTTAGCCGCCAAATCGAACATCATACAGAATTCAATTTGCACCTTCTCTATAATTTACATTCTCTGGCCCGGCGTGCTTTTCAGAATGTATCGCAAACAACGGCCACGGTGCTATGGCGGTTTTGTTTACTTTTTGAATTTTTTAATTCGTAATATCTTTTGAATGGAAAGTCCAATTTAAAAACTATTTTATAGGTAGTTAAATGGTCTTGACCATAAAATAATTTATTTGGATAAGGATTAATATAAACACATAAATAGCATGGTTTGAATTTGGTTAGCATTTTCATTAATGTTTAAAATGAAAAAAGTTGTTGTAGTGACATAACTACAAAAGTTGGACACATGCTACCGTGGAGTTTTTTGTAGACATTATGATGTTCTTCAATATTGTTGTACATTATTTTGTTCTGTCGCTAATAGTTTCGGCACCGCATTCGACGAAAGACATTTTAAGACTAATTTTTGTACTCCTTCGGTTACATTGTTCAAATTTTACCAAGGATCCCTAATTTTTTTTCAAAATGAAATGTAGCCTATGTCAAGGTGGAAGAATGTAGCATTCTACTGGTGAAAGATTTTTTTAAATCGGCCTAGTACTTTTTGAGCCTATTCATTACAAACATACAAACATACGAAAATAGGTACAAATCTTTCCTCTTTATAATATTAGTCTAGATAAAGCCTAAAGAAACTTACGAGATTACCAAGTTTTATGGTCCTATAAGATTGGTACTTTTTGCAAATTTTTTAGTACGAAAATGAGTACGGTGTAAAACTTTACTAACGTTTCCACAATTTCACCATTTTCCGCTTTTTGATGTTTGAGCCAATGACCCACTGATTGGTTGTTGACATAAATGTATGTATAGTATTTGATGTAACTATAAATTTATATGGTGTATTTCCCGTTTCATCACTGGAGCACCGTGGCAAAATTGTTTTATTATTATAATTCATGCCTTATTAATAGCCGCTGACACACTTCAATTACAATAACTGTTAAACACTTACACTATTACATTCGCGTCATAAAGTAATATTACGCTGACGTAATTATTCATTGGGCATAAGAAGGCATATATAAAGTTATATTAGATGAAGATAAACTATGCATAATTCGGTTAAGCCAAGTTAATAAGTTTGAACAAAAATAGAAATGCATGATTCACGTGATAAACAAAAAAGAAACTGTGCTGATGCAAAAATTAAGTAAATAAATGAAATAAACATTGAAGTGAAAGCACTAACACAAGCATGAAAAGTGACAGAATATAATATTAAAGAATTAGCTGAAAATAAATATTTGCAACAAATCAAGAATCTAAGAAAAAATATATAAATTATATGCACATCCACTCATTTGTAATTATAAGTTGTTTGAGTTGTTGCCAACTTTTGCCAAATTTATTTGTCAATTAAAAATGTTTGTGTGTATAATTTTTGGCAAACTGCAATTACGCCACACACTCAGTCACATTTAATTAATTTATTTTATGTGTTATTGTTGGAAATTAGTTGATTTCATTTTCTTTGAATTTTGGTCTTTTGATGACAAGCGCTTTGAGAATTTATGCATTTGTTAGATAGTGTAAAATTAATCGCTTACGAGTGTTAATATAGTTTTTGAATATAATTTTGTAGTGAAAATATTTATAATTGCAAATTTCGCCAATAATCTTTGTCAAAAAGTGCACTCATGTTTCTATATTAAGCTGTGATGGCAGAAAAATATTTATGAACCACAGACTTACGCTTCCTCTTAGCTTAGGTAGAACTATAGTTTTGCTAGTATTTAACATTAGAAATATATTTAAATATACCTACATAAGTATGTATTATTTTTGCTTACATCTACAAAAACCTAGAAAATACTAGTTAAATTAACCACTAAATTAACCGATAAGTTAACTAATAAAAATATTAAAATGTATTTTAAATTAAACATTCATTACGTGAAATTTACTGACCGTCAAAGTCAAAATAATGAAAATGGTTTTCAATTAATTTCAAAAAATTAACACTACATTCTTAGACCCAATCTGGCAACGTTTTGTAGAAAGTAAAATTTCTGCTTGTCAATCAATTTGACGTGACATTTCACATGCTATAGAATTAGCCAAGAGTTCGAAATATTTATTCGACACACTGAAAACACATGTCATTAAAAAGTGTACTGTAGTCAATTTAATGTCATTGAATTGGACATAATGCAAATAGCGCATTAGTTTTTAAGTCAATTTCTTAGTAATAAATTAATTTTTAATATATGTAAGTAGGTAAATATATGAAGTAGATTTAATTTGAAAGATATTTTGATACAATATAATCATATCATTATAATATTTTCGAAATATTTTTAGTCTGCATATTTTATGTTAAGACTTCAAAATCAGTTGCCAACTATAATTTAATTTTTTTCAATATCGAACTTAAATATTTTTATGACTAATCACTATTCATTAACATAATCAGTAAGTTCTGAAAAATATAATATATAGTCTGCTATTGAAGACTATTTATTTTTCTATTGCTTAAACGCAAAGATCGCTTGTACACACATTTCTTAATATGTAACACGTAAATACATTTTCATAACACTTTCATGAATTGCGCGCGAAAATTGAAAATGCCTCTCGATGATACGTCATGAGTATAATTAAAACTGTCAAAATCGCCAAAACGCCTGCTAATGGGGCGTACAAGGCAAAAAATTTCTATAAGTACTCATATAAAAACATTAGGGTGCCGCTAAGACAATAAAATATACTATTATTTTTAACAATGTTACCTTCTCAACAAATAAATCCTTTTTTAAGGGGTCAGTAGGGTAATCTTTTTTCCAAACTTCCTTTTTGCATTTTCTGTTCCCTTATAGCCTTAGAATTAATGTAGAAACCCACTTTACTATTGGAAGGTTTCGAAAAAGGCTCAAAAATAATAATACCGCTCGATGTTCGGAGCGCTCGGAGTGCATACCTGGCACTTTAAACGCGTTTTTTTCAAACAGACACTTTTTTAAACTGGCGAACATGATTCCGGTCGAACTACTCAACCGATTTGCTTAAATTTTTTTTTTAATGTTCACAAGACGTCTGGCTATTGTCCCTATAAGACTCATGTTTTTACAATTTATTGACAATGTTATGAAAAAATTTATGTAAAAAAACATGCGGAAAATTAAAAAAAAAAAACAAATGTTAATTACTTTTTTATTTATCAACATTGTTTCATTCTAGTAGGGACGATAACCATTCACGCACTTTTTAAGAAAAAATGGGGTTTTCGTGTTTCAGATGATCCAAACATTACAATTCGTGCCTGCCAGTGAAAAAACGCATCTCTTTGATCCAGCCTTTTCTCCGACAGATGTCAACAAAAAATTTCGAAAATTTTTTTTTGAACACTCCACGATATAGCTCACGATATGTGAAAAAAATTCTATTGTAGAATAAAAATTTCTATGAAAAAAATGGCCAAAAAAACAGGCCAGATTACCCTACTGATCCCTTAAAGAGTTGCCTTCAAAGGTGTTCTCAAATTGAGTTATTGTATAAAAATTCAAATGTGCTTAGGGAAGCTAAAAATACTAAAATTTATAATTTTATTCAGTTATGAAAATTTGCTTACTACATTTAAGAACCACCCCAATATTCGCAGATATATAATCATTTACATATTGTTTGTAAGTAAGCACAAATATAAATATAATTCAAAGAAATAAATCAGCTTGTAAGGCGTGGTGTCGCTGCTTTGATGAAAACTGAAAAATCTAATCGGAGAGTGGGGGTGTGAGGAGAAAGTGCTGATGAGGTGGTAATTAATTTTACGAAGCACTTTTGAGATTTGAAATATATACGTAATATATAAACTAAGTGGCAACTAAATATCCATTGATTAAAGATGACAAAAGATTTCCTTTAAAATTTAAGTAAAACTGTCAGCTCTCATTAAAAAAATAAGTAAAATAAAATTATTTAAATAAAATAGAAAAAGAAATAAAGTAAAAAAATTAGGTAAAAGTAAAAAAATAATATTATGGGTAAGAATGAAATAAAATAAAATAAAAAAAAAATAATAATAATAATAATAATAATAATAATAATATAACGAACTATATTCTTTTGAGTTAAGCAACTTTTGTTCTTGTGAAAAAATTAATAAAAGGAATTTCGCGAGAGAAAAAATAATGCTTTTTGAAGGGAAAAAATACAATTGAAGTAAAAACTTGGCTTGATGAGGAGTTTCCGGACACTATTGCTATGCTAAGTTAGACTTGGTGAAATGAGGGCCGAAGACGGTGATCCAAAAAAGCTTGTTACCGACGAAAACATCAAAAAAAAGTTCACAAAATTATTTTGGATGAGCGTAAAGTCAAGTTTTTCGAGATAGTAAACACTCTATCAGCTATCAGCTGAACGTGCACATTACATCATTCATAAATATTTTGGTATGAGAAAGCTTTGTGGAAAGTGGATGCCGCGCGTATTCCCTTTTGACCAAAAACAACGAGGAGTTGATGATTTGAAACAGTGTTTGGAAATATTCAAATGTAAAAAACCCGAGCTTATGCGTTGAAATGTAACAACAGCGACTCTTACATAGCATTTTTGGATAAACATTGGCAAAAACCCATGAATTGGGTTTGAAATTGCTTCCGCATCGATCGTATTCTCCAGATCTGGCCCTCAGTAACTATTTTTTGGTCTCACATCTCAAAAAATTGCTCGCTGGGAGGAAATTTGCGTCGAATGAAGAAATGTGCGCCGAAACTGAGACCTATTTTTAAACAAGGGACAAATCGTATTACAAAAATGATATAAAAAAAAATTGGAGGGTCGCTATAATCAGTGTATAACCCCTGAAAGGAACTATGTTAAATAAAATGAAAAACAAATTTGCCAAAAAATGTGTTTCACTATGGTGGCGTGGGTACTTTTGAATTGACCTGATATATTTTTAAAAGTTAGCTAAATTAATTATAAATTTTACAAATATATAATATAAAATTAAATTAAATTAAATTAAAAAAAAAAGAAATAAAATTAAATGAAATAAAATAAAATTAAAAAAATAAAATAAAATTAAATTAAATTAAAATAAAATTAAATTAAAATTAATTAAATTAAAATTAAATTAAATTAAATTAAATTAAATTAAATAAAATTAAATTAAATCTAATTAAATAAAAAGAAATAAAATAAATTTTATTACAAAATATATATAATAATAAATGAATTTTTCCATAAACTATGGGCAATCACACATTGCCGCTTAAACATACAAACAACACTTTCGGCAGTCTCACGGTTGTCTGCGCAATACAAAAGCCCCTACACTTTTATAAATTCAATATCGCGGTTTACTTTTATTCATATATAATTAATAGTTTATTTATTTTAGTTAACGATAAATAAAATTTCAGAGAAGCTTTATGCGTGTTGTCTCAAAGGCAATTTAAGTTAGACATTTCTTGGTCAAGTGAATAATGAGTTTTGAAGCAAGCGTAATTTATGAGCGAGACTGTCTAATTTAGCGTTTGAAAATCATTTTTATGCGGTTTTATTTGTTTTTCTATGGCTATTGAGTATTCATTCTATGACTATTGAGTATTCAATAACTCAAGACTGACTGCCGGCTAGTTGAGCATAGTAATTGTTAAAAAGTAAAAATCGCAAACAGTAGCTAAAAGAAATTTGTGCTTCAAGTGTTTTTCTCTTTGTGTGTGTTCTTTTTTTCTAAAGCAAGTACAATTATTTGCTTTTTTTATTTTGGTTTTTATTTTTTCCTACAAGAAATTCCTTCTTATCTTTTTCCGTATTAAATTACATTAAATCTTCACTCGCTAACGAGCAATTTCAATTAACAGCTTGATTGTGTCATAGTTATCTAATCGATCACGTTTTTTATACACACATTGTTTTTGTTGTTGTTTTTTCATTCTATTTACTGTCTAACAAATTCCACTGATTGTAACTGTGTATATGCCACAAGCGTAGACGACTTAAAATACGGCAAATATATGCAATCGCATAGTTATATATGCAATTGTATGTGTATATACATATGAATGCAGCTAATTATTTGCATATATATGTGTATATTATACATATAGACATATAGTAGATGTCTAGCACAGCTTGTACAACAATTGTGTGTTGTTCACAAAGTGATAAAAGCTCGATTGAGATCAACGTCAACTGATTAATCAAGCGTGTCAACAATGGCGCATCAACAATGGAGAATCCACAGAATAAAATTCTAGACGCAAAAAGCGGCTAGCGTATAAGATATATTTAGATAAATTACGAGTACATGGGCAGTTATACAATTTTTATTACTATTTAGATTAAATGAGGAAGACTTGGAATCTAGATTTAGGGTTAGGTTAGTTTGAGTTATGTTAACTTATGTTTGGTTAGATTAGGTTAAAGTGGCTGTTATAGAAGATATACGGTTTCAGATTTTTACTAGGTTAAGCGCTGTCTAACTAACTAACTAAATTACTAGGCAGTCTATTGAATCTTTTATTATTTGGGAAACTTTTCTTGCAGATAAATGCAAAATTACTCGACCGTGAGTCGTACTTACTTTGGTTATAGTCTAGCTTCTTCATATTCAGAGGTTCGCGTGACTATTGCTTGTCTTCACAAGGTCATACAAGAATAAGTTAATCGTATTAATTAAATGTTTATAGGTAAAAGCGAACTATCTTTGCCAGTTCGGCTGCGAAAACTGTTTAAAAGTCATTAAAAGCTACTAAATTTATGAAAGTTGATTTAATGAAAATTATCTTTTTTTCGTTTAAAGCACTTTAATGTTTGTAAGAGCCGAAATATTTGCAAGCCGTTAGCTAAATTTTTTTGACAGACTTTGTCGACCTTCGCAATAGCTTTTCCATACAACCTTATAATAGTTTTGATCGCGTTCAACATCATTATTTGTTGGTTCAATTCCAATCTAATAGTGAGAGTATGTATAAAGCACTCCATACTAGAGAAGCTGACAAATGCACGTAGCACAGAAATCACGCGCAAATAGTAAAACCACAGCTTCCTGAATGCCTCTTGATAGCAACCCACTACACTGATCAGTTATTCCAAAATGGAATAGTAAGAACCCTTATGACCGACATAACCATCTTCAACTTTGTCATACAACTACGAATCCATCGTAAAATAAGGTGCACAGGTTCTTGAGTATGTGTTTGCATCCATACTCAGCGCTTTCAGTATTGGCGGAAGCTATACCAAAGTTGGCATTGTATATAGTAATCTCCTTTTTCTTATTTGGACAGCTGTTATTGTTTAAGATGTTTTTGAAAATAAGATACCTAAGCATGACAGCCTCGTAAAATGAAATAGACTCAGTAATATTATTATGCAACCTAAAATTTTTTTATCTGTAAATGAAATTAAGCCTGTATACAGTTATCAAGCTGCCCTTGTAGATTGGTAATTTAAGATCGCATAAAAAAAAATAATTATGCAAAGTCATTGATTTCTATTTACTTTGCTAAGTCAACATTTTTGGCATTTAATTTATTTCCACACGTTTAAATATCCATTAAGGCACGCAGTTGATTTGTTGAAAGGTAATTTTTGCGTGGGTTCAAGTGCCACTGAACCATTGAGAGACTCAGCGAATTTGGGTATTGTGAAGCTTGCTTTGGTAAATAGCGGTGTGGAATTTCAAACCAGAAATACATATACAAAGAAAATAGCAAAATAAATGAATAGAAATAAAAAATTTGCTATTCAAAATTGTTATAAATATTGCTTGAATATAAAGAATTGTGAATTTTTTTTTTTGAACAAAAAAAAAATGTATTCAACAAAGTATTGTATGTAGTTACTATACTAGCTGTCATTTAATTGCCAAGTTTTATACGTTAGTATCGAACTAACAACTGGCATAAATTTAAGAAACTGGCATCTAATATATTACACTTTCAATTTTCTTTATTGAACTCAACTGCATAATTTTATTGTTAAGTTTTCATATGAATTTTTGGCAAGTTTCAAATAGAAAACCGTCATTAAATGTTATTTGGCCCCTTACTGTCGGGAAAATAAATATAATACTGTTTTTCTTTTCAAAATCGACTGCGATTAGCCAAAGCTTGTAAAGTATTCTATCGAACGAAGAACTGGTATAAATGAAATGAACTGTTATAATTACATAGAGATGTCTAAGTGCAATTATATCATAAACTCTCATCTGTCGTTCCTTTTAAATGTAAATTTCTTTCAAGAAGGCTCTGGTATAGCGAGTAAAGAAGTGGCGAATCGATCATGTTACTGTTTGTAACTAAAAACATCAAATATGTTTTAATTTCTGAAACACCAATGTATAATATAAACATGTCTTCAAAGCAATTGGTCTATGTAATTAACATCTCTGTTAATTTTATAGCGCTCGCTTACTTGTGGTTTACAATAATTGTCACCAGAGTTTCCTCTGGCGATTGTCGCATCAAACATTTAATTTTGCTCATATTTATATTTAGCCACAAATCAGCATATGCTCCAGAAAAAATCAAAAATATATACATAATGCATACACAAATAATGCTGGAAATTACAAAGTCAAATAAAATAATAAATCAGCAAACAAGTCAGCGCTGATAATTAGCTAGCAATAGCAAATGAAACGTATCTCTATATTATACATATGTATATAATATAAAGAAAATATGCATGTATTAATTTATGTACATGTAATGTATTCAAATTATGCTTTTGTGAATTTGAGGTTAAGTTTGATCGAATTATTTATAAAATCGTGAAAAAATACTAAAACTATTATTACAACTCAACTATTTTTCAATGTATTTTAAATATATTGAATTTGATTTTATTTAATTAAAAAACTTTGATAAATATTTTCGTGATATCAACAAAAATTTTATATATTTAAAAATTTGTTTTTTATTTTTTTATTGGAAAATGTTTATAAAAAAATTTTTCTAAGCATGAATAATGTATTCAATTTTATTTGATATATTATAATCAAAGGAAATATGTATTTTAAATTATTCTAAAAATATTATAAGTTAAATTTTTTTAATTATGTGAACTTTTTTCGATTTTGTTTTTTTTTTATTGAAAAATTCTGCAACAAGATGTAACATTTTACAAATATTTTTAAATGTATAGGGAAAATATTCGATTTTCTTTAACCTTTTTTCAAATATTTTTGATGTTTTAGAAAATTATTGTCTTTATATTGGGTATTCCATATCAAATTGACCACTTTTGAACCCGACCCCTTTAGATTTTGCTGAAACTTATTCATCCTTTTCTACCCTTTGAAAAAAATTTTTGAGAATTTTTTCAAAATTTTTTGTCCAACTTCAAAAAAGTTATGAATTTTGCTATTTTTTGATAAAAAATGGCTTTTTTATTTTCAAATAGCCATGACTTTTGTAGAAATTGACTTTTGGGGACCTCTTTTTTTAATTTTTGTTTTTGAATAAACTTTTCGAAAAAATACTCGGAAAAAATTTAACACGATCAACTATATAAAATAATCGGATTTTTTAAGAAAAATCGTAATTTTTTTTTGGAAGTTCACCATTTTGTTTTTGTTTTTTCTTCTTTAAAAAAACTTCAATAAATTTACCAACTATCCCTGCTAATCTCGGAGTGGGCCGATTTGTTTTTTTTTTATTTATTTAATATATATTTTTTAATTTTTTTTAATTTAATTATTATTTAATATATAATATATTGGTTTTCAGAAAAAATATATTAAAAAACATTTCGGAATTCAAAAATTGTTATTTTTTTTTTGTTTTAAAGCTCCTTTTACTTAAATTTATCTTATTAAATATCTCTTCTGACTTAAATGAATAGATTTGAATGTCTTAAAAAACTCGTTGCAATAATTCATAAAATAAATCATGAAATTTCAAATTAAGCGCTGAAAATCCATTTATAGCGACTAGCGTCGCTAATGTGCGGCCTTTTTTGGCAGATCACTTGGCTAATTGGTGGAAAACAATTAATCCGTATTCTTAAATAAAATAAATGTTTAGCAACTGGACAATATTTTTTTATGCTACTTGAAAGAGAACGGTAGGCAACAATCATTTCTATTGGTATATGTATGAGTCCATTGTGTAGTTGAAATCATAAGCGATCTGCATAACATAACTGTGAGTTAAAAAAATTAAATAAAAAGAAAAACCATTAACTTTGAATGCACCGGGCGGTAATATCATTCAAAAATATTAAATATTCCTTACAAGAACTTGATTTTGACGGCCAGTTTGTAAGGCAGTTATACAGACAGACAAACATGGCTACTTTGGCTTATCAAATGCGTTGTATTTATACTATATAAGGTTCTTGACGTTTCCTTGATTGTAAAAAAATAGAACCTGGAAGGGTTTAAAGAGAATTTCATCTATTTTTATTTGATAACGGGTGGGCCATCTAACGTTTTAAATTTGAATTATCTATATTTCGACATTGGAAACGTCGAATACCATTCGAAAAGTGACAGATATTCAGTAAAATGTCTAAAATTTACGAAATGGGTAGCTATTCACTAGAAGAAAACTGGGAAATATTTAAAAAAAACTAAGGATGGTCAATTTTACCGAAAAATCATCTTTTCGGACGAAGCTCATTTCCACCTCGATGGTTACGTTAACAAGCAGAATTGTCGCATTTGGGGCACAGGACGGTGCTACGTGCCATACAGCAAACGCTACACTCAATCTTTTACGCTCTATCTTCGAAAATCGCATAATCAGCAAAAGAGGTGATGTGAATTGGCCTCCCAGAAGCTGCGATTTAACTCCGTTGGACTATTTTCTGTGGAGAGCTGTTAAAAGTAAATGTTACGCCAACCATCCATAAACAATTCAAGATCTAAAGTACGATATTCAAGCTATTGTAGCTGCCATACGGCCTGAAACCATCGAGAAAGTAATCCAAAATTGGGTGGATTGGATAAGCTACTGTAAACTCAGCCGTGGTGGTCATTTATCCGAAATTGTTTTCCACAAATAAATTTCATAAAACAACCTCTTAAATAAATGTTAGACCTTTGAAAAATATCATGCCGTTTTTTTTATTGACTTTTTAAATTTAAAATTTTATATGGCCCACCATTTATTTCTGGAATGAATAAAAAAGTCTCAAATTACATAGAACCATACCATCGACTTTGCTTTGAGAATATGGTCTCTGTAAATTAAAGTAAAAACTATTTAAAATGAATTCTGTAAGCTATTTTTAAGCGTTGGCACAATAGCGTAGCGAACGATTAGAGATAGAGAAACCAAATGTGGATTGAAATATTTTCCAGTCAAAGATGGATTGATAATGGAGCATATTAATAATTCTACTTAGCTCATTCAGTCCACTACTCTCGTTAATTGTGTGATCTTTAACTTAAGCAAACCTCATGAGATATTGTTTTCAGGAGAGCATGTATTATTTTACATTGCTTTCCAATGTTCACCCGCTTTTCAAAAACGTATAATTTCGAAAACGATGAAATCCCTTTAAAAAATATGTTTTTTCTTTCTAAAATATGTAAATTTTGCAGCAATTTAAATGTAAATTTTGAATTTTTCTTATAGAAAAATTATTACTCCTCTTTATTCTGGTTAAATTTTTGAGGTTATAGCATTGTTTAAGATTGTTTTTCTTTCAAATATATATTTCGAGATAAAATTTTAAGGAATTTTTTTACACCCTGAACGGTTAGAATCAAGTGTTTGTATGGAAAATTTTTTTACTTGAAAAAATATCTTCAATGTATTTTGCATGGAACATTGTTAAAGTAAATGCCACAGTTTTGAAAAAAAAAAATGTTTCATATCGTGTTACTATAACATAAATTGAACTGCTTGTATGGAACCTCTTGTATTTGTGAAGGGTGTTATAGCTACACCACAACCTAAGTTAACGATTTTTTTTCTTTTAAGACACAAATCGGTCAATCTAAATATTTTTCATTCGCCCTCTAGACATAATCACGCTTTAATCGCTTTAATAACAGGGTGTGCACTATCGTGTTTTGGAATTGTAACGTTTCCAATAAATAGTATGAACGCCCAAATACTCATTAAATATGCAGCTTGCAGGCAGTTTTGCAAGCTTTACGAGGTCCCAGTGGCGTTAGCAGCAATATTCACGAGTGCTATTAAAGTCACTTTCAATCGAAAATATAAATAACGTCGACGAAAAATGTGTAAAACACACCCACACACATGCATTGAACTCATGTACATATATAAGTATGTACATATGGATGTATTCATGTATGCGAATGTGTGTATGTCTATTATCGATAGCCGCTTTAAAATGCGCTTACCTGCATAGTTATTTGCGTTTGTACTTGAGGAATGTCAATAGACGCTCAAAAATAACCGACACGCTACGCTTGCTTAACGACAAAAAACAAAAACAAATGCAAAACCAAAACAACGCAAAAAGAAGTGACATGCAATAAAACAAAAAAAAAAAATGTTAATAAACAGACAGGCTTTTTGTTGTAGTGTTGAAGTTGTTGTACTCAAAAAAAATGCTTGCGGAGAGATGACGTCACCGTAATTGTATAACTGCGCGGTTGGCTGGCCGCTCAGCGCTTGGCATGCAAAGCTGTCGCGTTGTGGAATAAAAAAAAAAAACAAAAACAAACAATAAAACAGACTTTTAAGTAATAAACTAATATAAGCAAGAAACTGAGTAAATATCAGCAATTTAAAGTGGGAATATTTTGTTAAGAGGGATGACTTAACGAATCCATAGAGAAAGATTGATTATATTAGGCACATACTTACATACATATCTATACATATATGTATGGGAGTATAATATGCGCACACATCAATGTACTTTGTATAGGGTGGCTCAGTTGAACCTTAGCCAATTAAACATTTTTTGGAAGCTTTATAAAGAGATAACAGCATGATAACCTATTAGTTATAGTTATATGTAGCCAAATATTAATATACAGGGTGGTACAATGAGAACTTTGTTTTTTTGTTAAGAAATCTGGGTGACTAAAACACGGTGCATTTCCAACTGTGTTGGTCTAAATTTATGGAAAACGCCTTCTTTTATCAATAATACCGGTCAACACGATTATTGAGTCTGACATCTACATGTTAAATTTTAGTTTCTCCTATGACAAAAATAAGGAAAAAAAAATTTTTCCGCTTAAAGTTTGCTTCCGTAGAAATTAGAGCAATTTTTGGTTTTTTTCTTACCTTCTAAAGTATTTTTGCAATTAACGCAGGCGAAGTGAGGTACCCAATTTTCATTTTTATTATAGACTTTTAGGATGAAATAGGCTTCATAGGCTTTGCAAAGTTTCAAATTTGTTGATAAAGCAAATTTTTTACTTCATTTACATCATTTTTACACTAACTTGATGCCATTTTTAACTGAGTAATACACTAATATTGTTGTTACAGCTATAATAAACAGGTTAACATTCACTACTGTGCCTCTTACAAATAATAATACTGTTTACTTTCGGGTTAATCAAAGTGCTGCCATCTTTGATTTATGAAATAAATTAAAATATACTTATCGATGTAGATCAGCCCAAAGCAAACTTTTAGAACTAAAGATTAATATTTAAGTATTTTCAATGTCTAGAATCAGAATTCAAGCATGAGAACAGAAACCCCCAAAAAAATATTTTTTTTTGTTGACCGGTGTAATGATCTTGAACCCACTATCGTATTTACATTTTATAGATATTAAATAATTTTTAACTTATGTAACTTCAGCTACTCTTAGAGAACTCCCCATTCATTTTTTTATGTACGTGCTCCTCATCCCGAAAAAGTCGGATTATATTCCCCAATATTTTAAGCTCACTTTGATTTTTCTACAGCTAGATCAAAAATACGATAGTATTCGACTCTTTGTAAAATATGGTCGGACGAAATTACTGTATAAGTTTCTGCGTTAATTTATGTCAATCTTCTCTGTGAATTTCTTATATTTCGTAAACAATACAACCAGACCATTTGAAACCTTCACCGTACTACCAAGAGGAGAATAAAGAAAATAGTGTTGAATAAAATGTGAAATAGTCACCCTGTATAAGCACATGTGCATATATGTATGAGTGCATACAATTTTGTTACTTAATTAATATATTAGCTTAACTTGATGTCATAAATATTATTGACTTTTTCCCCGATAAAATAATTGTTGGGAAATTAATGTATTTGGAATTATCCATATCAATGTACATAAGTATGGGCAAAAGGTGTTTTTGAGCATAGGTTCTAAGGGTGTTTTTAGGCATCTAAAGTTTAGTTTTACATCTCAGTAGACCTCATGAAATTTGATGTTGCCATGATTTCAACCACGTAACGTATATGATGATATTGACGTCCTATGTTTCACCTAGGAACTACGGGAAAATATATATAACGTATACGACTATACTTATCTTAAAAGTCAGATCAGAACAACCATCTAACTGCACTATTTCATCAGAAAGCATATCCAGACGCTATCTCATAAATTACTTGATATCTTTGAAAACTAATATCATTCGATATAAAACTATAATGATTTTAATAAACAATATTAAACATTTACATTAGATTTTCTAGTAAGTTATGAAAAGAGCAGTGTTCAGAACATGTGAAATGTGTTCTGTTCACAAGGTGAGTCCAGAAAAAGCATTAAAAACGGTTCACAAAAACGCCTATGTACTTTTTATAAGCCGAAAAGAGCTATTTAAGGTCTAATTGAAACGATTTCGAAATGTCTGGCATTTATTTGAATAGATAATGGTTGATAAGAAAATACGTGAGGCAACGTAACATAACCAATTTTTTCATTGAAACAATGGCCTTTTAATTGTCTTTTGGTATAACTCAGCTTGACGATTTTAATTTACTGTTGAGGCGACTGATGTGCATTTATAGTCTCTGTGCACTTCGTCAGAAAGATAAATGACAACTAAGATTAAGCTTTCTGACCAATATACATGCTGTGTCTGAAATATGGAGTTGTTCCTGATGAGTTTCCAACCTCGTTCTACATGAGGACGGTCACAGATGCTCACTGTGCCTTAGTTTTTCATTTCAGTCCAATAAAACCAACGCAAATTCGAAGATTTTCGTTTTTTCACCTTGAGTTTTTTCACTAAGAAATGAAAGTTCATTTCCAGCTGGTAGCAAATCTCTATAATCTTTATTCAATACCGCAATGGATCTGCAATTACATTCTACGTAGGAAAAGGATATCTACCCATAACATTTCAGCTACCTATATTGCTTCAGGATTCGTTTCAAATAGCAGTGATATACGAAAAAAAGTAGATTCCGGTTATTTTAATTACTTAGAAGCGGTAGTCTTAAAATAAATGTGAAAAAATCGTATATACGAGTAAAATGTTTTCCTTAAAAAAGCTGGGTTATAAAAGTCTCGATTCTGTCTGCATTTCATCACTCATTAAGAATTTTTCATTGCTATGCGATATGTAGTATAATAATACGAGAAATATATACATATGTATGTTAGGGTGATTCAAAAAAAAATTTTTTTTTCGTTTGGTACTCGGGAAAATAGGTTCCTAGACACCTCTAAGAAAGCCTCTCCAAGCATGAGTTCTTAATTGTACCTGGAAGGTCCTCCTTCTTACAGTTTTCTATTTTTTCTTATTATCGGATAGAAAAATTTATAACTCGCTTCCAACTACTTGAAAAAATATCTTGTTTCTTAGATTTTGTAGGAAATTGAATGCTCTACAAAAAAGGTCCCGTATGATTTTTTCGTAAACCCAACCGTTTAAAAGATGTTAACAGTTAAAGTTTGATTATTTTTGGGAAAATTTTTTATTTCTTGTGAATTTTATAACTCAATGAAAAAAAATTATTTTGAATGTTGAAACTCATAGATTTTTGGAGAGGCTTTCTTAGAGGTGTTTAGGAACTTATTTTTCCGAGTACCAAACGAAAAAAAAAAATTTATGAATCACCCTAATGTGTGTGTTAGTATATACATATATAATTTTGCATTTTATCTGTGCCATCAATTAATTATAGTTAAATTTTGTATTGTTTCGTATGTATGTACATAGTATATGTATCTTCAACTACATATATATATGTATATACTTATATGCATTTGTGACAAAGCTTAATTGAAACTTTGTGGTGAAAAAATTGCAATTTGAGTCAATGTAGAAAAATTTGTATACTCGTACATAGTACATGTATTAAAACATCTATATATGCATATATGTACATATATACATACTTATTTACATATGCATGCTATAATATTCTCGCCGCCTTTACTATCGCCAAACTAGCAACTTGCAAAATGTGTGGGAGCTTGCCTAATAATTGGGGAGCGCCAACTTTAATTGAGAATAATTACATACAGATAATAACGGTATTTTTTGATAATTACAGTACAGCTGCTGCACATAAACGCTAATCTCATTATATTAGCACAATTCGTTTATCTAGATAACCCACAGGTAATATATCTACATAGAAAAAAATTACGTGTCACGTTTTGTGCGAAGTAAACTCTCAAACTACTGAAACGATTTTAATTAAATTGATCACATTTTGTCTATTTTGATCCAACTTAAAATATAGGATAGCTTATATCTCAATTATGTTGAAAGTAAAAATTTTTTTAATGTACATATGTATGTATACATATAAGCATAAGTCAAAAAAATCGATTTTCCAAAAAACGCGTTAAAAGTTTTCAACTGACTCCAACCTTACACGGAAAACAGGAAATATATTCTCTTCTCAAGCGGAGCATATAAGATGTATTCATATGAATTTTTCACTCAACATGAAGTATGATATAACGAACAATTCTGCAGCATTAACTCAAAAATCACGTTTTTTGATTTATGCCGGTCTTGCAGCAAATGAGCGATATGTATTTTTCTAAAGGTAAGCATGTGTTCGAAATTCAAAAAGGAAAATAACAAAAATTTTTATAATTTTGAATAAAATGTCAATTGGAATTTTTTTTCATTGACAAATATTCATATTAACCATTTTAAAAGTTAAACCTCAAGGGTAATTTATTGGATTCCTATAACATGAATAATATTTTCTTCCTTATTCGTAAATAATAGTATTTTCTCTAAAAATAATAAAAATTAAAATATACATAGGTATACATATTCATTTAAAATATTTATTTCTTTTACACTAAAACAAAAAAAAAAGTTCAAACTATGAAAATAGTGAAAAAAGAAGCCTCTTAAAAATTGTGCTGTTTTCTTATAACAAGGTAAATATTTTTTGAAATGATAGATATTCATAGTATATTGAAACCCAACGGAAACGAAAAATAAAATAGCAAACATTAAGGGTTATTATTTTACGGTCGATCTGAGGTCAGGAAAAGAAAGCCTAGGGACGTGGTTGAATTTTTAAAGGTTGAAAACGGTTCATATCAATTTCTGGCGAAACAACGAGTTCTATAGAAAAAAGTTTGCCATATAACTGTGCAATATCACTGTGTAGGTGAAATAAATTATCTTTTGTATTAACACTTTTTTCACACAACCTCAAAATTTATGTGAAAAATCTCATAATAAAACTTTTGTACTTTTTTGAAAAAAAAAAAAACTGAATTTTTTTTATGAAACCTTATTTTCTTATGTCCCAAACACACTGCTTTTTTTATTTAAAATATTTATTAGTTCTCTTTATAATCATCTAAAGTCGAAATCCGTCTTTTCAATCAAAAATCTCAAGTCAAAATATCAAATAAATAATAATAAGTCAGTACGCTTTATATTTTTGGAACTACATACATACTGAGAGCATAAAACTTACACACATTGCTACGGTAAACTTTCCAAAAAAAGCAACAAAGTATTCCACTGCATAAACTTCCAACAGCACAAACTTTCAATTGAAACTCTGTAAAGACTTCTGAAGTCCTGAACTGTCAAATAATTCCTCACAAAAGCTACTGATTGACAACAGAAACAAATAAGGAAATTGTGGGATAACCTATAATGGCATGTTTGATATTTTTTAAAAAATGTTCTACCAGATAAACATTATGTATATACTAGTCTATTGACATCAAGCTCCGAGGGAGCAAAAAAAAAAACACTAATTGGAACGAATTTTGGTATAACGGAGTTTAGATTCAGCAAAACAGATAATGCATATTTTTACTTATTTTTTTTTTTTTAATTTCGAAAGTTTTTAAACCAAATAAATAATAATAAATAAATTTTACTACAAATGGTAAACAAAAAACATAAAAACTAGAATAATTACTATTATTCTATATTAATTACTAATACTATTAATAAATATAAAAAATAGTACTAAAATAAAATAAAAATTTAATTAAATCATACAAGTTCGGTTTAAGAAAAATACTTTCTAATTAATTTTTAATTAATTACTAAACACTCATTTTCATACACATTCTAACATTTAAAGTGTTTACATAGGAAAAGAACACTTTGGCAGCTTAAAATCACATGGTTCCATAGTGTAGCGGTTATCACGTCTGCTTTACACGCAGAAGGTCTCCAGTTCGATCCTGGATGGAACCAGTTGAGTTACTTTTTTACTGAAATTACAACCGGTATTAAATGTAAAAATTCATTAAATTTTTTTTAATTAATTAAACAACAAATTATTAAATTAATACAATTAATTTACTGCTACAAATGTTTTAGAACAAAAAAATATTATATTACATGTTCTAGAAATTATAAGCTTGTCTCTTATAATAGACTATATAATTCTATTTTTGAATTGGGAAGGAAGGTTCAGAATAAACAAAAAAGATGGTTGATGGGGAGATACATATGCTGTCTAGAGTTAAGCATATGACAGCCTTTTAAGCTCTCGAACTGGGCTAAATGCTTGGGTCTAATCTTCAGCGGAAACTCCCCTAATTTCATAAAGTAGCTGTGAGGTTACTTTTCGGTTTTAGAAAAGCTCAAATTTGCTGCTTTTTTTCAAAGATAATTTTTTAAGACTTAAGTATAGATTGAGTATAGGTACACTTAATCCTTAGATCATATATTTCTCTGCAAATCTCTTTGACTGGCCAGTTCTAGAGTGGGTAAAAGTCATGTAGTTGTCGACCAATCATTTGAGATTACTTTATATATTATTTTATAGGCTTGTAGCATTATATTTTCTTTACATAACTGTATATAATATAAATTATAATGCACATATACACTTATATTGGAATGCATTAATCCCTTCCTTTACCTTATTGTTGGTAAGGTATACTTCAGATATGTACTATACATATATTTAACTGTCTGCCTGGTTGCGTTCATCTGTTGCATCGCATTCAAAGTCCCTTGCCATTATCTACTGCATTGCCTGCAAATATTGCTTATAATTTTAATAAAGTCATTCATTTTGCGACTGGCAGGCAGCATCAAATATTTGCTTTTCGATTTAAATACCATAAACGACTGCCCATAACAAGCCGGCAAACAAGCAAACGCCTATATTTATTCACGGAGTGTGTGCGTACACAGAGTTAACTCTCAATTCAAATGAAGGCAAACAAAAGTACCTACCCAGCTGGTAATTGTTAACGTACCGCCGACAGCTAAACGTCAGAGGCTTAGGCTGTAAACAGAGTGGGTGTAAGGGCAGAGTATAAACTCAAAAAGTACCTGAAAGTAAAAAAGCGACTTTGTAATATGATAAACTGAATTCAATCTGGCGAAAGTATTCGCGAAAGAATAGCTCAGAGAAGTTGGAGAAATGTAATTAATTCGACACTAAGTTTAAGTTAAGGGATCTGGTGTGATATTAAATATAGAAAATTTAAGTAAAATATTAAATATTTACCCCAAATTTGCCATCCTTTCTAGAGAAGAGTAGGGAAGGGGAGAGTTAGATAACGGGGAAAAGACAAGCATATATACCGAGGACTTCAAACTAGATAACGGAGTGGAAGGTGATGTCTTCTCTGCATAACTAGATACCAAAAGCGCGTTACGTCTTTTAGCCTATTGTAGTGTGTTCCAAGAGGAAATCACAGCCATTAAAGAAATATTTCTTTTCCTAACAAGACTTGTGCTCACAACAATGATTTAGGTATATATACAGAATCCACGCGGCTTTGAAATCACAAAAGTCTTTTAAGGTTTCGTCAAAAATAATGACAGTTCACTGTCTAATATGCAGACATGCTAGTAGACTATGAACGCCTTATAGCAACTATTGGAGAAGAAGGAGAGGATATAAAACATCTTCTGTGCGAATGTAAGAGAAAATAATCACAACTGTTGGCCAAGAGCTTCTTGACGAGGACTTAGAGGTTGCACAGATAAGCTTTTTGTATCGATGAACATCATCAGAAGTACACGATGGTTCAGAGAGGAACCAATAGAATGAGACAATGGGTCTCCTAAAGGTGCAAGTGTGTCGTGAGACAGTCATCCTACATACCTACTTGCCTACCTACATACATATTACATATGCATCGTGCAATAAGTTTCTAACTTTGTATCCTAAAGATATTAGACAAATTGCTTGTTATAAAATTCAAGAGGAGAGGTTAGATCATAAAATCTGAAATCGCAAAAATTACTCATCTCCAAGATCATTTGTAGAGAAGCTTGGAACCATTTTTTTGCATTTTCATGCCATAATTTAGAGGTAACAACATGTGTGTGACTTTGGAGATATTAAAGCTCAATCGGTGTCGATATCTTCAGCATATTGCCCGTTCTCTCTCTTTCCCCTAACTCTTAGGGAGATCAAAATCTCGTGTTATATGCTTTGTGATAGCTTTAAAGTTTCATTCTATGCTGCTGGTATTCCAAAATTTTATTGAAAATTTGTTAGTGGAGTTTTCCAGATTTGAAATTTGTATATTCTGCACTCGACTCGACACTGCACTTTCTTAAAAACGTGGACAGTTTCATAAGTGATGCAATTTCGCTTGATCAAAGTATTGCAATAGCTCCCTTCACAATATTTCCAAATGGGTCTAGTTCCGTACTATTTCCCTTTGATACCAGAAAGCTAACTACCTGCCCCTGTCTCTCAATTTATCCACTGCTTGGCTGCGCGTGGGACAAAACTGGTAGGAGGAACATTTATAAATCCATTATCTCAATTGTCGTGTGCTCGTTTTCTAACATTTTATCAACATAATTTACATGCGTGTTTGTGTGTGGCCAACATAACTGTAATTTGCATAGAAACAAGCACTACGACTCCATTACTTCCACATATTTTCTGCGAGCAACGCACTCATTCATTATCTCTCGCCCGCCTTTGCAACTCCAAGCTGCAACGCAATGTTGCATGATCTATGAGTATTTGCACAATGATTGAGGCGACTTAGTGGCATGAGTTGGCACACATAATGTATATGCCATAGGCACATTCCTACACACCACCATATAACCAGTGTTTCACGCCTAATATAAAAGGCAAATACGCAGTGGTCGGCAGAGAGATTTGCCGGACTTTTCTAGGCCTCCACTGGGAAATGACGTATGCCTGACAAATACTATTATGTGTGTGTGTTATTGAAATTATGCGGTCTAATGCGTATTTAATTGTGGAATTGCTTGCATTAGGGCATTGGAAATCTTATAAATTTCGCTTAAATATTTGCATAACCGCAATCTGGAAAATTTAGATCAAATATTTATTGTCAAGAAGTTTTATGCGGTCATCTTTCTTTAGATACCCTCAATCGTAAAAATTTTGCTAAAATATAAAATAAAAATATAAATAATTAAAAAAAAATGAACTTAATTTATTAGTTTCAATGAACCTCAATACTTAACCAAAGTATTAAATAACCTCAGTAAAATAATGTGCGTACGTACTTAAGGGGGAAGCCTGATTTAGAAGCTTCAAAAAATCGATTTTTTTTTTTTTTGCTTAAATCTCTTTAAAAATAATCTAAGAATATGACCCCAAAGTTTTAAAGTGGAATTCGAAATATTATCGAAGCAAGAAGGGAAATAGTGACCGAGCGTCTAGTAGATATGTATGTATATGAGCGCTTCGGCAGAAAGCGAAAACTTCGACCCCCGATTTCTCAGTTTTTCATTTTTACGATTTTTCTTAATTGGCGGGCAAGATAGAAAAACTAAACGTCGTATGGAATTAGGACAAAGTCTATTATTTTTTATTAAAGATTATCTTCTATTTAAACTAAAAACAAAACTAAGAAAAGTCAAGTTTAAACACATTTTTAAAAAACGTAAATAAATTTTTTTTTTTGGTCAAAAACCACTTTTTTTTTAATTTTAAAAAATTTCTAAAATTTTACACTTTTTTTCGGAAGTTTTTTAGTTTAACTAGAAGATAAATCTTTCAAAAATATGAATCTTTTTGAAGTTTTTGTTTCCGATAGAAATTGCGACCTGCATCCTGCTCGCCATCCGAGAAATTCATACGCGAGATGCATCGGGCAAATGCTTCCCAAAGGCAAAATATCAAAGATTTCGCATCCTATATGTGATTTGTGAATGATGTTTAAATATATAACTATAAACGCTAGAAATTGTGTTTTAATCAATTATTTCTTTCCTTCCCAAAAGAATTCCCTAAAAAATCGATTTTTTGAAGCCTCTAAACCAGGCTCCCTCCTTAACTATGTTTGTACTTAAACTCAAATTTTGCTTCAATGCCAATTTTGGCGAATAATGTAATTAACATTAAAAAAAAATATTAAAAAAAAAAAAATAAATATCATAAAGTGTTGTTTTAGACATGTTTAAAAATGAAATGAGGTGAATATATTACATTTCACCACAAAAGTATGTAAGAAATTAATTTCACCAACTCCCTTGCAATTATTTCAAAAATCATTAAACATGAAAATAATAATAAAGTCGCAATATATATGCATACATATATATACATACGAGTATGTATGTATATGTAGTAACTATATCACTTGCATTTCTGATTATAATCACGCAACAATCCCTATTATTTCCACCAAAAAATTCCCACTATCTTTGTTACTGTCCCATTAAAGCAATTTATATATGCATTTATGCGCACCGCAGTTGCCGTACGTGATATTGTTTAACATACATGTAGGTATACATAAAAACTTACATACATAAATATGTATGCGAATTTGTGGCAACTTTTCAAATAAAATGGCATATTAATTTTACCTTAATGATGTTTATTTATTTTTTCATAAATGAAATGTAGTTTGTCGCACAATTTGTCATTTTGGTAGCTGATTGGTTATATGGTTAGATTATGCGCCTTTCTTTGGCTAAAACTACCATGTGGGAACGTCTGACCCTTTGAACTACTTTGTTTAAGCAGGCAATGCAGGCAGGCAATGATTGGTGAAATTATTTGCTTGTTGTATTGTATTGTTATTGATTGAGAGAAAGCAAATTATAAACTACAGTTATATTGTCTAGTATTGCTTAACAAACATGGTACAGAAAGGATGTTTTTTAGACACGTGGTTTTCTATAAGAAAGAATTTTCTATCGTGTTTTAAAAATGCCATTCGAGAAGACAAACTGGTGGTTGAACCTCTTTCAGAAATTGGGAAGGAATGACCATAGCTCCAATTAGTGTGCACGATGGCGGGTGGACGTATTCGTGTATTCTTTGATTCTTTCCCCTACCGCAGCAGTAGTGACTTCGGTGCGTACTATTTATGTATATCCACTAGATTAAATTTGGTTTGAAACCGATCCATGGTTGGTGCAATTACCGCTTCTGCCGGGCGAGTATGAAAATCAAATATTCAATGATTCGTCGCGTGATTTTGGTAACAAACTTGCACGATTTGCAAACATCGATACGGAGTAAGTCTGTTAATGGACTTTTCGAAATTTGATTTTTATGAAGAAGCAACTTAACTTAAAGAAGCTATTCCAGAAGTAAATAATCCATAGAAATGCTTTAAAACTTCCAATCGGCTTGCTTCTGTTCTATTTTTAAATGTAGTAGATAAAGTCGACGACTTTATGCAATATCTGTAGCAATATTTTAATGTAACTTAAATTGACTTAATCTAAAGACAATATTTGTTTTTATCGCAAACTTTTTTTTAGGATTTTAATTCATATTTTGGTGTTATTTGAAGCTCCCGATTTTAAGTATTGTTCAAGATATCTCCAGTAATTGCGGCACAATAACTCTAATGTTTCCACTAACTTATGTCGGCTTAAGCTGTCAACTTACGATCAGAGATATCTGTCATTTCTATTGAATATTGATGTTGCTACTGCGCATATGCACACGAGATTCACTGGTTTCATCATTCATTAGGAGTGTTGTAATGACAAATTATATAATTAACATTTTCCCATGTACTCCTTCATAAACTGCAAAAAAACTAACTCTGTTACGTTGGTCCCACATCATTTAAAATTCGATAAAAAAATATGGAAATAAATATAAAAAAAATATTATTATAAATAATAAATATAAATGGAATATTCTAAAAAGAGTCTATACATACATTAGTTGCTATATATATTTCTGGACTAGGCAACACTAAGTGTTGCCAGGTGCAATCTGACATTTCCATTGGAAAGTTTGACATTTTTTAGCATAACATCACTCAGAACGTTTTGTCATTTAATAGTGAATTGTTTTATTTACAGGGAATTAAAAAATTCATCTCGGCCAAAAAATGGAATTAACTCGTGAACATTTTCGTGCGATCATTTTTCACAACTTTCGACGTGGATTATCACGACAAGAGTGCATCGATAAACTAAAATCTTCATATGGCTATGAAGCACCATCCTATAGCACTTTGAAAAACTGGTACAACGAATTCAATTGTGGCCGACGCTCGCTCAAAGGCGAATTCCGTGAAGGTCGTCGAAAAGCAGCCGTTGTGCCAGAAAACATCGATGTCGTACGTGAACTGATAATGCAAGACCGTCATGTAACATACCTTCAGATAGAGGCATGCCTATGCATTTCTCCCACCAGCATACATTCGATATTGCATGAACACCTGGCCGTAAAAAAGGTTTGTTCTCGTTGGATCCCGCACAATTTGACAATCGCTAATAAAAAGGATCGTGTGGATTGGTGTAAAGAAATGCTGAAAAAATACGATGCGGTGCTTCAAAAGACGTTTATAAGATCGTCACAGGTGACGAATCATGGATATATGCGTACGAGTCCGAAATAAAACAGCAATCGACCGTGTGGGTCTTCCAAGACGAGCCAAATCCAATGAAAAAAAAAAAAAAAACATTTTCGTTGATAAATATGCCTATTTTCATTATTAAGCCAAAAATATATATAGCAGCCCTCGTATAATACAATTTATTCTAGTAATGTGTATTTGGCTTCTTTTACATTATGCGATTTTTGTATTCAAATAGTGTCTGGTATTTTGAGACTCTTTTTTAACTTTAAGTAACATTAAAATGAAACTTGATTTTTTCTGGAAAGCAAATTATTTCGTCTATTAGGGGTTTCATATAGTCCCATGCAGTTACATATAGGCTGTAACGAACCGAAAACATAGCGTTGAATTGTGTGAACTCAATTTTGTATGTGACCCAACAACAATTTTTTTTTTAAAGTCTCAAAATTTATGATTTTATGATTTTATGATGCGTTATGACAAGTTGTGAGTCCCCTATATATGTATTTATAACAAAAAATTCCTCCAACAGAAGTGCAACAATTGCGTGACAGTAGTCGAGTAGACGAGTGATGTACATGGTCGCATGCTAAAAGGATAAACGTATTCCCAGTCTAAACACGATCAATATTAATAAAAAAAAAATCTTCAAATTCCGAGTTGAATTTGCATAAGAATTGCTTTGAAATTTTTTCCTGATCGCAGGTGTCGAAAACATCACAAATTGACAGTTGCCAATCTCGCGCGTTTGGGCTTTTCCATTCCAGTCGCGTGTAGTTTTTTTGCCTCCAAATGGGCTGTGATTTATTTCACCGAGTTCATTCCACTTGGCAATACTTACAATTCCACAGAGGGTGTTGGCTGAAGTGGAGCAAAGTAAAGCAAGGCTAATGTTTTGAAATAATTATGTACATATTTATAGGCAATTGTGTTTACTACTGTGCCGGGAATATTAATTAAAAATCTGTTTCGCAATATAAAATTTAGCTGGTGATACCATTTATGTAAGCAAAATGTTTGTCTGTTATGTTAATTATGGTTACTCAAAGATATTTTGTGCAAATTGTCAACAAAAAACATGTTGGAACATAAAATAGTTTTTGAGGCAAAGAAAAACTAATTATTTATTTCGCCTTGTAGACTTGACGCCTTTCAAATGAACGTTTTAGAATTTTAATGCTCAGAGTTATAGCTTTGATGGCACCAATACCAAGTAAAGGGTTTTGAAATAAAACTAATAACTGAGTTATGCAGTATCGTAAATGAAATAGGCGCCTAAACTGAAAGGGAAGAAATGAAGCCTTCTTAGAAGCCAAACAGACCAAAAAAAGTAAGAACCAGATCCTTAAGCGGCAGAGTATCGTTATTTGATTATTTATATATCGGAAAGCAAATAAGAAATCCAATATTATAAGGTTATGCGGTCTTACCAATTATTTTGTCACAAAAATATATTATAGAATTCCAGACAAAAGCAAATTTCTTTATTTTTATGAACATCGCTAATTGTTTTTAGTGGATAGAAGTAGCTTTGAGATGGAACACAAACTAATATAATAATCGATGACAACAGCACTCGATTAGTTAAATTTTCCACAAAAATACTTCAATGATCAATGGTTCGTTTTTGAGAGCACCAATTTCAATTAGCAAAATATTGCTCAAGGAATATTATTATGGCTAATGAGAAAAAAAAAACACTACTTACAGAAACGTATTTTCTAAAGTTTAAAACAATCGAGTCTCTAGTCCAAAGCGCTCATAACTCAAAGGAGAACAGAAGTACTGGCAGCTCAAAAAACATCATTATTATAATTGGTATAGAAAAATACAATATCCAAGTAGTGGAACTCAAGGCATATAGACAATTCTTCAAAAGAAAAAGGATTGAAAGGAAAGTAAGAGTATAGGATATCACAGAACTGCATACGAAGTGTTGCCAGTTCATTTGAACAATTGGTATAGTTTGTTCGATTCACTAACACTGAGTTCAGAACTGAAAGCAACTTAGATGTGTGGGTGCTTCAGAAAACAACATTATGATCACCAAGATAGAAAAATAACTAGCTTCGCGCAGTATCGATAACAAAAATACACGATTGTAAAATTATCGACAGAACACGATCTCTTAAAACTGGATACTCTGTAGTTACTATGTAAATATGTATATATAATACAAATCGATATATAGTACATATTGCAATAGAAGCGACTACTGATTATTGGCCAGAAACGCAATCGTTACTAAAAAAGGCCAATATAAATGTGTCAATTTCTCAAATCTACCACTCTACTTCCGAACATTGTTTTCTTTAATTTAAAATCTTCGAAAAATCCTTTAATTTGGCTAATACCTGTCATATAATTCAAAAATCACAATGTTTACTACAAACATTTTACATTTCTGTGTAATCCCTCATTCGTCACGTTTCCATTTTGCGTTTAAATATTTTTCGCAGTCGAAGCTTCAGTAAATATTTACATATTATTTAGTATTCGCAAATTGCGCTGACCTTACCATGTGTTTTTTTAATATATCATACATTTCTTATTTGCCGATTCTTGTTTACGTGCTTGGGTAGTCAAGTGAACATTTGTTTGAATGAAGTGAATTTATATGAGTTGTAGTAGGTCAATGTGCGTATTTATTTGCAATAAATAAAGATGTTTAAAATTTTTAATGCAAACATTTCATAAAAAACCGAAGCAAGTGATAAATAGCTGCATGAAATAAATGAGGGCAGTTTGAGAGGTTTGCGAATTTCGGGTCACTTTTTCCACCATATTCGGTCGATTGACCGTCTGTTTCCAGGTCGTAAGCGTAGATCCAAGACTCATCGCTAATACATTTCATGTCATTCTGGCAGTCGGAATGCCTTGTTTCACAGACGTTAATTAGTAACTTTTGAACCATTTGTGCTTTCACTTTTTTTAAGTCCAAATAATCTTTCAAAATAGTATTGAATGATCCTTCCGATATTCCAATGATGTCAGTAAGATCTCTGACTGTTAATCGGCAATTCTCAAGAACCAATTCGCTTTTTTATTGACGTGTTGATCATCAGTTGATGTGGATGGCCTTTCTGACCATGGATCGTCGTCAACGCGCTCTCAACCTTTTTTGAATAATTAATACCATCAAAAACACTTGCTCGCGTTAAAAAAAAAAAACCAAAAGCCTTCTCCAACATTCTGAATGTTTCCGCGCAAGAAATTCGATATTCGAATAATTTCACTCATCGTAAAAATCGCCGAATGCTATTTAGGTACTTCAGAAAGACAAGCGCATGCGAAACGCTAATGATTATTTTGAAGTGACATTTGGCACTGATGTCATTGACAGTCATACCAACCTAGAAAAAAATATTTCGACGTATAAATTTTCGTAAAAATTTAAATTAAACCTCTTTTTCCAACTAGTTTGTTTTAAATCTTCTTTTGACCAAAAAATTGAGAAAACTTAGTATTTTTTATGAGTTCGTTCGACAAATTGTCGCGAGAGGGAGGTTATTTCTATATTACAAAGCATTCTACAAAATTGCAAGAAAAGTTGGTTTATAGTATTAAGAAATCACAAGCATATATACATTTGTATGTGACGAGTATGCAATATTTTAAAGCAATCTATCTTACAATATATGTATATTTATATGTAAGTGGGTTGGAATTACATATCGCCTCGGACTTCACATCATATTACTAAACACTTACATATAAATATATATTTCTTTTAAGGGAAGTACACATTTTTACTTATATAATCCAAGGGTAATACCCCTTATAATCGCACCGGATGTTTCTGCGTATTTTATTTGAAATAAATATTTATTTGCATAGCCATACATGCTTACTTACAATGTCACTTTCTATTTTTACATTGTAGAAAAATGAATTTTATTGCTATGTGATATTCATGATGAACAAAAAGACATCGATGCAATTGCGACAGGAGCAACGCCCGTGGTTGCAGGTAAATTATGCTTTAGTTTTAGTTTAGTTTATAGGAATTATACTTATACTTATACTTATACTTATACTTATACTTATACTTATCCTTATACTTATACTTATACTTATACTTATACTTATACTTATACTTATACTTATACTTATACTTATACTTATACTTATACTTATACTTATACTTATACTTATACTTATACTTATACTTATACTTATACTTATACTTATACTTATACTTATACTTATACTTATACTTATACTTATACTTATACTTATACTTATACTTATACTTATACTTATACTTATACTTATACTTATACTTATACTTATACTTATACTTATACTTATACTTATACTTATACTTATACTTATACTTATACTTATACTTATACTTATACTTATACTTATACTTATACTTATACTTATACTTATACTTATACTTATACTTATACTTATACTTATACTTATACTTATACTTATACTTATACTTATACTTATACTTATACTTATACTTATACTTATACTTATACTTATACTTATACTTATACTTATACTTATACTTATACTTATACTTATACTTATACTTTTACTTTTACTTTTACTTATACTTAGACTTAGACTTAGACTTAGACTTAGACTTAGACTTAGACTTAGACTTAGACTTAGACTTAGACTTAGACTTAGACTTAGACGACTTAGACTTAGACTTAGACTTAGACTTAAACTTAGACTTAGATTTAGATTCAGACTTGGACTTAGATTTAGATTCAGACTTAGACTTAGATTTAGATTCAGACTTAGACTTATACTTATACTTGGACTTAGACTTAGACTTAAACTTAGACTTAGACTTAGGCTTAGACTTAGACTTAGACTTAGACTTATACTCATACTTACACTTAGACTATATTCAAAATTGAAAAGTAGTAATATCCATAAAACCGCCATATCTTTGCAGAATGTGCAGAATGAGATAAGCGACAAATTGGGCATCGACAGCTTTCTTGTACAGCCCATACAAAGACTGACCAGATATCCATTGTTGTTGCAGCAATTCATATCTGTAAGTATGGTACTTAGGAAGCCTCACTTAAACAATTTTAAACAATCTTCTTGATTTCTTCACCCCGCCAGGAATTCTACAAAAGCGGTATCAGCTGTAAGCCAGTGTTGGCATCTGTGTGCAAACTGGAGACACGCATGCGCCGTCTACTCGAGGTGGTCAATCAAGCGGAGGACGTGCCAGCGATAGACGAGATAGCCGAGGTGAGTTTGAACTATAAATTTAAACTCAAAGTATTAATTCTACTACTTTCCATGCTTACAGCTCAATTTGGCGTCGCAGGGCTACTTTCGACGCGCCACCGAGTTCGAGGCTTATCATCATCGTTCGCGCAAGAAGTATGCCGCTAAGGTGTTCCTATTCGATCGCTGCCTCATCTGTACCGAAGTGCGCAAGCGTCGGCTCGCCTATCGCCACCACTACGAATGGTCGACGCTGGAGTTGCAGTTGAACGGCAGCAAGAGTGTAAAGGTATTGCAGCGCGGACGCACTGCAGCGGCGAAAGGTAGCGCCAAGGAGGAGTATGAATTCACGGCGTCGGAAGCGTGCGCGATGACACAGTGGCTGCGTTGCGCGCGGAAAATCATCGAAATCGATCGTGTGGAGACGGCGATGCGGGGGAAATTCGTGCTGCCAATGGATTTGGTGCTCAGCGTTGGCGCGGCCATTTGGCTGATATGGAATTATTTGTAATAATTCTGCTAATAGCTTGATTGTAATCCTTATGGGCGGGTCCACAACTCATATAAGCGGGTTAACTTATGATTTTCATTTTATAAAGATAAGTTTTTATTATAAAAAACTATAGTTTAAGTTTGTTTTTGAAACAAAAATTGCCGCGAAGTTTAGATTCATAAGAGTTTTGTTAAACAAAATATAATATAAAGTTTTTTAAAATGAAAAATTTTGCATTTTGTTAGTATATTTGAGAGATAATGAGTATATTTCGCAAGGTATGCTCTGAAAATAAAATAAGAGGCACAGTTTTGGTTAGCAGACTATGGAATTTATCACAATAATCCGAAGATACTTGGCAATCATACGATTTTTCAATCCAATAATTTCCAAACAATAAATATTAAGCTGAAATTGTTAGAGATATAAAAAATAGCATTACAATATGGTATATGATATATGCATTAGTGCTAATAAGCTATCAAAGACACATTTAGGCTGAGGAAATATTAAAAGGACGTACTATCCTAGAGTTTAGTGTTTGATCTCGTTTATCAACAATGGAATGGGGAGCTAAAGAAAATTGTGTTGCGGTGAACATGAGACATGAAAGCCTACCGTCGGTGAACTGGTCAACTCCTGACAATGCGCAAACCAACGCAATATTTTAGAAATCGTGGTAAAGTATTAAAGTAATACTGTCTTTTTATAAAGATCTGCTCCAGGAAGTAAGTAAAAAAACACCCTGCAGTGTTAAAAGCAATATTTTTTACTTGACAGCTGCAGATGATTGGTGGCCTGGTTGTCGAGATTTGTATCTATTGAACCACAGTTTGAGATCAGAGTAGGAGAACATTGGCATTGAGTACCCCACATAAATTTGGAGTCTCAAAAAAACTTTGGTTGGAGCAGCGTAGTCAATAGACACTGTGTGTGCTGCTATTGATCAATGGTCGAAAGGTTTGAGGTTTTGTGTGAATACAAAACGTAACCATTTCTATGGAAAATTCGCTAATTAAATATATGCATTTTATATATAATTAAAATTTTTGAAATGTGTTTAATTAAATTCTTATGTCGTCCTGAACTTGTAACAGAACTTATGGCAGAGATTTTTTGAACAACTTGTGATAAAGAAAAAATATCATGTACCACATAGACTAAGCTAAATATGTAAAGTCTTTGCTCGCATATGTTCAGCCGTCCAAGTGAAGTACCTGAAATCGAAATAATAATAACAAGTATGGGATGATCTCAAAATTCTTTAAGTTGGCTTCACAAAAATCTCTTTGAAATTGCCTAAGAGTAATCTATTATTATTATCATCCCATTTTAGGGTATATTTTTCTTCAATAAGTACAGCGCCTTAATCGCTGGTGGTTGACGTTTTTTTTACGGATTTGTGTATGTCATGGAGTTCCGTAAATTTTGCTATTTCATCATATCACGTTTCACTTTGGTACAATGTTTGTAAATTGTCCAAGATTATTTCGCAAGTTCACGCTCTCGCATGGCTACTGTAAGAGCATCTTTTCATCTGATTAGACCCATTTCTGGGGTGAGTTTGGTTAAGGTAGCCATAATGGATGTCCAAAAATTGCCGCAGATTGAGGCAAAGCGGCAACATCGGACTTTTTTTCATTCGAAATGACGTTACTATCAATAACGAACGTTATAATAAGATATTGATCTTTTTCCCGGAATTTGATGAAATCGATGAATGTTTTCTATATCCAACAAGATGGTGTACTGCCTCATGTTTGACGTCTAAACATTGACACATTGCGTGCAAAGTTTGAGGGCCCGTTAATTTCGAGAAATGACTCAGTCAAATGGCCGTCAAGATCATGCGATTTAACGACTCTAGATTGTTTTCTCTGGAAGTATTTGGAATCAAAGGCTTACGCCAATCAAACAGCAACGTACGATGAGCTCGAAGAGAACTATAGTCGAAATTCCAGTTGAAATGCTGCAGGAGTCATCGAAAATTGGCATAAATAATGCGAAATTCGTGGAAAAGTCAGAGCCCTGTACTACCTCGTCGGTGTGAGTTACGACTTTGTTACACTGGGCACTTTTGTAGAGTGAACAATTCTGAGAAATGTGCGTCTAAAGTCAAAGCGATGCCATAAAATACCTCTGAACTGTAGGAATTTAAAGATAAAAACTCAGGATTGTAGTGTATTTTGTATGGAAAATTTTTACAGGCCTTGGTCTAGTTCTTGATGTTATTATTAAGGGCTCAAATTTTCAGGGAATTTTTTTTAGGGTATTTCCAAGTAAATTTCGTGACGGGACTGAAAAAAATTAAAAGTTCAAAAAAAAAACAAAAAACACTTTAGTCGGTATATATCAGTTTTTGAGATATAGATCTAAAATTTTACAATTGTCCTTTTCTCACGAAGAAGCTGCTTTTTTGTCGGAACGCCGATAACGTATGCCTATAGCATAGCTCGTATGGAAAGCCTTTTCATTTGACGGGATATCAGAAATTTAGTATGGATTATTATTTAAGCCATTCGAGCGATCTCCAAAGAAATTTCTAAGATTTGATTACTATCGTATTTAGCTGCCATACAAACTACTAGTACTAGTACTTCCATGGAATAATGTTTCATTTGACGGGATATCTTCAAGAAATTTGTTCGGAATTATTACCCTCTTCAAAGAAATTTTGCAGATCAGCAGGTATTTGTGAAGGGTTTTATAGCTTCGGTGCAATCCAAATTAACATTGTGCTGTTTTTTGTTTTCAAGTAGATTAATTTGGAAATTTACTATTTATTCTCACCTTACCACTTCAAAGAAGATTTTTTACATGTGATCTCTATATAGGGGTTTATATACGCAACTTTGCTAAAATTGCCAAAAAATGGTCAGTGAAAGTATATCCGTCGAGTATTTGCTCCGTGGGAACTTAAATTTGATAAGATTTCTAGGAAAGTTTAAATTAATAATGTTCCCATAGATATTATCTAGTCTTCCAAACTTTCTTTATTCCATTATTCGGTGCACAATTTTTTGTATTTCTTTCACGAAAATATTTCAACGGCAGAATTCTTCATTCACTTCACAGCTTGTTAGCCACAAATTAAAATATTTTGATGATCTTTATTATGCGTAGTTTCTTTTCTTTTTCGCGAAAGCATTATTTATATGATAATTTCTTTTATATTTATATATGGTTTTGAATTATTCCAACTCTGCATGTGTGTGCGTATTTGTATGGCATGCATTTGTCTGTCGGGCGCTTTGAGGACATGCGTCATTATGCGCGACTGGACGCCAACCCAACCCAACTTTACAGACATTAAGCGCCAGCAGCAATTACAAATGTACAAAAACTGAAAAGACAATAACAACAACAACAACTATAAGTAAGCAAAATACTGAAAGCACTGCAGCTTGTGCGCTGAGCCGTAAAATAACTGTGTTGCCAAGAGCCAAAGCAGTGATTTCTTGAAGCATGCAACTTGCAACCTAATGTGCAGCCTCCCACTGCGGCCATCAGCGCATAGCACCTACCCCCGCACCCCTCACCAGCGCTGCTTACTTGCCGGCTTTGTTTTGTTTTATTTTGTCTTTATATTGCTTGCCGCCAGTCTTGACAAATATTTATGATAAATTGCCTTTTTCGTTGCTCATTCGTGCGCACTCCCCGTTGTCCTCCTGCGACACGGCCGCCCGACTGTTGCTTGTACTCATTTGCTGGCCACGCCTGGCAGGGGTCTTTTCATATATGTGGGGTACATGTGACCAGCGCATGAAATGCAAAGCCAAACTGTTTATTGTTGTTTTTTTTGTTGTATTTTTCTTACTTCACCTCCTCGCTTTTACTCCGGCTGCAGTGACTTTGTGCGCTGCTTTGTTTATTTTGTTGCCGTTCTTGTTTGACTCTATATCATCATCAGTCGCTTGTAGAATTTGTATGCAGAGGATCTTAGGTCCATATGTGTGAGCATCCTTATGTGAGGATACTTGTATGTGTGTGTGTGTACTTTTTGTCATATGAACATATGCAAAATGCGCAAATTTTGTGCATAAAATTTTCTTTGCGAATAGTCTAAGAGCAAAGTAAACAGCCTTGGAGAGGACAGTGGGCTTGCGAAATTAAATTTATCATAAAATTTAAATTTTTTTCCTATTTTGTACTTTTTTTTTAATGGGACATTGTAGCTAAGAATTTATTTTTTTTCAATTGCAATAAAATTTTTTTATTCACTTGCAATGTATTGCTATAGGGTATAATAATTTTGTTCACCTAACGGTTGTTTGTAACACTGAAAATTAAGAGAGATGAATATAAAATTCTATAATCATAATGACGATATTTATAGATTCCTTGGATAGGATGTCTGTACATAGTTCAGTCCTTCTGTTATTTGCACTTTCTCCTTGAGATGTTTAAATTTTATTTCGAGAGTTCGTTTTGCTATGATTTTATGTCAAAATAGGTAAAGTATAGCTATGTATGTATATCTTCTAGTAGTTTTCATATACCGAATATTTTAATATAGTTCGCTCAGATGGACTTTCTTTCTTAGATGGGTAGGTAAGTAGAGTTTCTGTCTGAAGGCGCACAAAGGTTTTTAGGATTTCCATTGTGAAACCATCGGGACTAAAATTCCCTCACTCTATTTTTTCCTCTGTGATACACCCCGTCTTCTGATGAAGTTCTTCAATACAAAAAGTTTTATTTGTGCAATTTCTGAAACATCGCCAAGAAACCCTTAACCGATAGTTTCAATTATTTTCCTTTACAAAACCTTGCATTCGCTTAGAAGATGTTATATACAAGTAGTGTCTTTTTCTTCTACTTTTTGACAGTATTTGTCTTTCATTCAATGCATGTGGCACCCATTTTCCGCACTTTTGGATCTTTCCAAAAGCTTTGTGGCAGTCATTTAATTTGGACTTAAATAATCATCTTCATCGAATATTGCTTGTCGTTCGGCAACTTTAAATTGCTTTGATAGTCTTCCACATTCTTCAATCCCCACATTAAAATCATTATCTCTGAACCGTTGAAACCATGTTTTGCATGTTGCTTCTGGTAGAGCATGATCATCATATGACTCGACAAACATTCAATGCTACTCTGCAACAGTTTTCTCCCAATGGATTGTTTTTTCAATGGCTGTATGGTTATTGAATATGTTTGACAGATGTCATGCCAACCAAGTAGAATAAAAATTAAGGCTCGTCCTGGCTCAATATCATAACATATTCCTCGAAAAAATACCTGAATGTAGCCAGTTGCATATAAATTTCCTCTTTTTCGGAGTCTGATTGTAGTAGAGCTTCGTTCTGGCTAGTTCATCTGTTTCGCAGTCGACAGGGGTACCATTATCTTTTGGAACCATTATATTTTCAAATCCATTGCAGCTTTATGTTGAAATAGGATGTTAGATCTCTTAAGAGATCAAAGTATTCATTCATTATTTTTGAGGAAAAAAAATTGAGTGATTTCAAAGTCTCTGAGCTACCTATATACATACATAAACATATTCCTTGTTGTGAGTACATTTCTTGTTAAAATATATATATAATTGCTGTGACCGCCGCTTGAAAGACACTGTAGTGTTCTGCTAGGCGTAAGATAATTTTAGTATCTAATTTTGCTGAAAACATACACTTTTCACACGATTATCTAGTTACCAAATTTAAGTTAAACTTTAAAGTTAAATCAGTTTCTAACATGGAAACAGACACTTACAAAACACATTACCTCCAGGCGACTAACAGCGAGCATTCCCTCAGTCTAAGAGTCTTCATCTCTTCATCTGTCTATCTGCAGCCACAAATTTTGTTTTTGACACACTGTCCACACAAGAAATTGCGCCGTGCAATAAAGACATGTTTGCAACTGTCTTTACTGTGATGGACCGCCTCTAATCATAAAATCTGTTTGACAAAGCACGTCTCGGACCGGTAGTGCTGTGCATTGCGCTGATTTTCCGGTCAGTGCTTTGCCAAAAAAATTAAATGTAATATGAATAAAACCAAATCTGTGTAGTAAACTGAAATTGCGGCAAAAAGATATAAAGAGAGCAGAGTATTTTCTGGAATGTAAGTATATTAGAAAGGGCAAGGGGAACAACGGCGGAATAAATCCCTGGAATATTATAGAAATGCAACGAGCTGCGACCAAGAAAGAAAACTAGAAAAACTATAGATCATTTTTCATAATACAGATATTAACTTTATTGAGGTTTATTTGGCAGAACAGTATGTACTCGTACATATACACAAATTGCGATAAAGACGTAGCGTTTAAGAAAATTCCATATTGCTTCCATTATCCAACGTACACATGAGTAAGTCATACCCTTGTTTTTACTGAACGTGCTGCTCTTGTCATTAGTCTCAAATACCAATTATATACATATATTGAAAAGGCTTTATTTCTAGAAATCTCACTTATTACAGATGATATAAAGGTAAAATGCATCTAAAGCGATAATAATCTTTCATATGGTTCTGAAAACGACCCTTCATTGACTTAATCAACATAACCTTAAGCCATATAGTATCTGACATTTAATTCCTTCGTGGCGGTTCTAATATTATCTACATTAAATTAAATTGAAGCTTTGAGAATCTGTCGCCTTAATACTATTCATTTAAGAGATTTTTTTTTTCAAAGACCTTAAACAGTTAATGGAATTGTTTTCAACAACGACTTAAGTTTTCAGGCTGGGGAAGTTTTAATGATTTTTTTCAAACTTACACTTGAAGATTCATTTTCATCCAGTAGAGTTGGTACTTCGAGCAATAATTGATCGGTTTTGCATCACATTTATTCTAGTGAATAACGTGGATCTTCAGAGACACCATATAGCTGAGTAACAAAGAAACCCTGAGTCCATCCGCCTTCAAGCAAAACAATGGGATATGGAATTATGTCCAAATGAGATGAAGCTCACTAGTGGCTGAATGGATATGTCAATAAATAAACTTGTCGCATTTGGAATGATTATTATTCATTGACGTCGCCCTCGAAAAGTCACTATTTGGTATGCTATATGGACAGAGCGAATCATTGATCAATATTTCTCCAAAATGAAGCCGGCCATAACGTTGAAAAGAATTGGAGGATGTTGATGTGGAGGACCTTTGGTTTTAACAAGACGGCGCTACCCCCGCTGTATGATATGGCCAACGAAACAATCAACTAATTGAAGGAAATTTTTGGTGAGCGTATTATTTCGCATGGTGGGCCTTTTACGTGGCCTCTAAAAGTAGATAAAGTTTGGAAGCTTTTTGGATGTGAAAATATCCAAGGCTTACCTTCCTTTGATATACTACTGTGCCCAAAAAATAAGGTGACATTGTATTTATTTTGAAAATTCTTTATTTATTCTTCCAAATCAATTTCATCCCCTTCAAAGTAATTTCCTCCCGATGCAATGCACTTATGCCAACGGATTTTCCAATCTTCGAAACACTGGTTGTAGTCACTTTCCGGGATGGCCTTCAGTTCCGTCTTCGCTGCGGCTGGAATCTCCTCTATCGTATAAAAACGGTGTCCCCGGAGAGGTCTTTTGAGCTTGGCGAACAGCCAGAAGTCGCACGGCGCCAGATCAGGTGAATACGGTGGTTGCGGAACGATATGGGTTGAGTTTTTGGCGAAATGATCACGAATTACGAGGGCAGTATGGGATGGTGCATAATCGTGGTGTAAAAACCAAGAACTGTCTTTCCACAATACCGGCCTTTTTAGGCGGATAGCGTTACGCAAACGACGCATAACGTTCAAATAATATTCCTTGTTGACTGTTTGACCGGTTGGAAAGAATTCATAATACACAACACCACGATAATCGAAGAAAACAGTCAACATGACCTTGATTTTTGAGCGACTTTGGCGCGATTTTTTTGGTCTCGACTCTCTTTTGGCACGATATTCGCTCGACTGATCGGTTGTTTCGGGGTCGTGAGCATAGATCCAAATCTCATCGCCAGTTAGAATGCATTTCATGAGATGAAGCTCACTAGTGGCTGAATGGATATGTCAATAAATAAACTTGTCGCATTTGGAATGATTATTATTCATTGACGTCGCCCTCGAAAAGTCACTATTTGGTATGCTATATGGACAGAGCGAATCATTGATCAATATTTCTCCAAAATGAAGCCGGCCATAACGTTGAAAAGAATTGGAGGATGTTGATGTGGAGGACCTTTGGTTTTAACAAGACGGCGCTACCCCCGCTGTATGATATGGCCAACGAAACAATCAACTAATTGAAGGAAATTTTTGGTGAGCGTATTATTTCGCATGGTGGGCCTTTTACGTGGCCTCTAAAAGTAGATAAAGTTTGGAAGCTTTTTGGATGTGAAAATATCCAAGGCTTACCTTCCTTTGATATACTACTGTGCCCAAAAAATAAGGTGACATTGTATTTATTTTGAAAATTCTTTATTTATTCTTCCAAATCAATTTCATCCCCTTCAAAGTAATTTCCTCCCGATGCAATGCACTTATGCCAACGGATTTTCCAATCTTCGAAACACTGGTTGTAGTCACTTTCCGGGATGGCCTTCAGTTCCGTCTTCGCTGCGGCTGGAATCTCCTCTATCGTATAAAAACGGTGTCCCCGGAGAGGTCTTTTGAGCTTGGCGAACAGCCAGAAGTCGCACGGCGCCAGATCAGGTGAATACGGTGGTTGCGGAACGATATGGGTTGAGTTTTTGGCGAAATGATCACGAATTACGAGGGCAGTATGGGATGGTGCATAATCGTGGTGTAAAAACCAAGAACTGTCTTTCCACAATACCGGCCTTTTTAGGCGGATAGCGTTACGCAAACGACGCATAACGTTCAAATAATATTCCTTGTTGACTGTTTGACCGGTTGGAAAGAATTCATAATACACAACACCACGATAATCGAAGAAAACAGTCAACATGACCTTGATTTTTGAGCGACTTTGGCGCGATTTTTTTGGTCTCGACTCTCTTTTGGCACGATATTCGCTCGACTGATCGGTTGTTTCGGGGTCGTGAGCATAGATCCAAATCTCATCGCCAGTTAGAATGCATTTCATGACACCCTGGTAATCGGAAAGCATCGTTTCACACACTTCAACGCGACGCCTTTTTTCCAAAAAATTCAATGTTTTCGGTACCAGTCGAGATTGACGTGCTTGAGGCCCAAAACATCCTTCAAAATGGTATTGGCTGAGCCTTTCGATATGCCTACTTCATTAGCAAGGTCTCTTATTGTTAATCGACGGTTTTCCAACACCAAATCTTTGATTTGTTGAACGTGAGCTTCGTCGGTTGAAGTTGATGGTCGCCCTGGACGCCCTTCGTCTTCGACACGTTCACGGCCGGCTTGGAACTCACTATACCACCTGTAAACATTGTTTTTAGACATAGCCTCATCACAAAGGCTTTCTGCACCATCCTTAACGTATCCGCAGCAGAAAATTGATTCCGTAAACAAAATTTAATGTAAATTCTTTGCTCAACAAATTTCGACTTCGCAAAAAACGAAAAACTCACTTTTAGCAGCTCACAAAACGACACGTATCTCAAACACTAATGAATATTTTGACATGAAATTTGACATAAATGTGACTGACAATACACCGAACCTAAAAAAAATAATTCTCCAAATCCTTCGACGCGCGCAAGTTAAATTCAAATGTCACCTTATTTTTTGGACACAGTAGTATACCTTTCCTCAACAACTTTACTTCGAACTCTTTGGTTTAATTGAAGACGGTGCCTTTCACTATCGTAAAACTTGTTTTTTATTCCTCTCCATCAAAGTCGTAAAATCTCTGACTTATTCGAAGAGTGTTAGTATGATTGAAAAAGTTCATGTAAAAATATTACTCTCTCTCTCAGAGAGAAACTTCCTTGGAGCATAAGATTTTGGCTTAGTTCTTAATTTAAGCAACTTATTTTTGCATTTTCTCAAACTTTCTTTAAAAATTTTACTGCAAAAGCACTTTCGTATATAATTTTTTAAATTAATATATCACAAAATTTCTAAACTTCCTCGTCCCTTTCAAAACCTTCTTGCAAATAACATGTCATTCTAAACAGTTTCCTCGTCAAAAGTGTCATAACTTATGTAAGAAAACAGATTATGTTGTATTTAAATGACATAAATTGTATCTAATCTAAATGTAAACAATCAACACTCCGCAAACAACGGACTGGACAAACACATAGCGGACCAGAGAGAAATTTATTAACTCACTGCAGAAGTGTGCAAAGTTTCATGCATAGCAATCAAGTCGCTTTGAGCAGCAGCAGAAGAGCTGACGAGGCAAGGACGAGTATTTTCTCAGCTTTGACAGCTTCATCAAAACGTCATTACACGTAATGTCAACAGCAACCGCAAGAGAGAAGAAGCAAACAAGCAACAACTGGGTACACATATGAGAGAGGAGCTGATCTGCATATGAGTATGTGGCATAATACCGTTATCTGCTCTTTATACTTTCATATATTTCGGTCTAATCACACAATTTTGTTTTGCCTCTTTTCATCTTCTTACAATGTTTATCAACGTAGAAGGCTTACAGCTAGCAAAATGTGACAGCTATAGCAGGAGCAGGTTGTTGTTGTAAGGAGTTGTTGTCGAAAAATCTAAAGAATCAACAAACTTAATGACAAAGTAAAAGCGCTAGCTGCTACATTTTGGCAATAAAAGTTGCAACCATGCTCAGATTATTATCAACATCAGACAAATTTTCTTATATTTACTCGTAGTCTTAGGAAAGTAGGTGTCTGTGTGTTGTCATATGGAAATATTGCTCTATAATCATTGGTAATTGTTTAGCACATTTATTGCTTAATATCCCTGCAGCTGCTAGCACAGTTTGTTATTGTCCAAATACTGCTTAGGATTTTAGCCTTTGTTTTTTACTTTTTGTAATACTTAAACTCACTGAAACTAATTCTTAAGACTTTGGGCAAAAGAAATTAATTTTCTTAAAATATAAATTAGTTTTACTGATTTTTGATGACAATAACTTTGCAATATGAAACAGGAAGGTCAAAAACTCTCTGAAAAATAAGTTCTTAAGGGGGTATTCTAGTCTAGAAGCAGGAATTTCAGGTAATTTTTAAAGTGTCATAAAAAAAGACAATTAATATTTTTAATATGAATTTTTTATTAGTTATTTGTCAATTTTAGAAGAATAGAGAAAAAATTAAAAACTAAAAAAGTAAAAAATTTCAAAAATTATGAGCTGACGAAGTCAGGGAGGTCTCTAAAAATTTCCACGTGACTATGCCCATGACTTCAACCCTCCTAGTTATCTGAAGCCAAAAAAAAAAAAATATTATTAATGTAGAATAATGTCGCAATGGCCGGAACTACGGAAAAGTGGGAAAAAAATGTTTCATAAAATGGCGACTACCTACAAAAAAAAGTTTTTTTGTATCACTTTTTCTGACTATTTCGAATTTTGTAAAAATAATAAAAATAAAAATTTGGGGATGGGGCAAGTTCCAACCATAGACAAGCCTATAAAGAAGACTCTACAAAAATTTCAAGTAAATCGGTCCAGTAGAACCTGAGAAATCGTGGGTATCGTACCGAAAAAGTCAGTTTTGAGTAAAACGCGTTTAAAGTTTTGCGTTCCGGTCGAATCCGTTTGGATGCCGGGTTAGAAAAATGCCTATATCTCCGAAAATAATTTGAATTTTGAAAAATCCTCTTGTACACATATTCTTGAATAGTTAAACTTTGAAAATATAAAAAAAAAAACAAATTTCGATTTTTTTTAATTTTTGGACTAGAATACCCCCTTAAACACCTCTATGGAAATATCTCCAAGCAAGAACTCTTAATTATAACGGGAATGTCCTCCACCCTACCGCGTTCTACATATATTTTTCTGATTAACAAATAAAAAAATGCATATTCCGCTTCCAACTACTTGGAAAAATTTCTCCTTTCATAGATTTTGTAGGAAATTTACAGTTGTGGGTTTAAAGTTTTATCACATTTCTAATGCAGAATTCGTCTATTGACGGTCGTGTGCATACACATGACTATCTTTGGTCTTAATCTTAAGCTGTTGAAAAGAACGCACACGGTGAGTATTAGGCCTTCTTCAATTCTTCAATGTTTATCCTTCAATTTAGTTTGATATATATTCCAATTTCAAATAGTTTGCTGTGGAGGTTCAAAAAGGGGGTATACTATTAAGGAGAGGGATATAAAACTGTATTAGTTTGGCTATGTTTGAGAGTAATGCCTGTCACTTGGAGACTTATGGGTTTGATCTTTGCATAGCACACTCTAAAACTTCACAAGTCATCGCTCGTGAGAGACCTGTCATTGTAAGATCATATTTTGTTTTTGCTGTTGTTATGGTTTTTGTGGAGAAAACAATCCACTTTTCCTTTGTCTGGAGCACTCGAATTATATATACATAGGAATATCGTAAATGTACGAAGAGCAGCGACTCTCTCTATCCATTATTTGACAATCTTTAATTTATAACGTAATTAAATATTTTAATATTTACAACTAAGTTTTCTAGTTCCGTCCTTGTGAACTTCTATGAGCTCAATGCATTACATTTTAGTATTTTACATACTCTTCTTTCCTTCATGTTTCTCTATTATATCCCCTCATATATATATATATGAGAATATTAAGTGTGCCACGAAGTGTGTAATACCGAGAAGGAAATGTCGGAAATCCTACAAATTGTATATATCTACATTTTGAGCAGAGTGACGAGCTGAGTCCCGATTAAGAAAGATTCGTTTGTCTGTATATATTACACATATATACACTAATTCCTCATGGTTTTGAAATATCTCTATGAAATTTTGCACACTTTCTGTTCTTCTCTAAAAGATGATCACTTGTCGGAACTGGTGATATCGGACAAGTATTGGGTATAGCTGCCATAAAAATTAACCGATCAAAATCAAGATAAAGACCTTTTAAGGGGGTATTCTACTCTAGAAATCAAATTTTGGGCAGTTTTTTGAATTTTATTAAATATTTTTAATATTTATTTTTTTATGGTGTTTTTATTAATATCTTAAGAATACAGAAAAAAATTTTACAAAAAAATATTAAAAATTAAAATAATTAGAAGGGGGGAGAGACAAGTGTGAAAAAAATGGCGCATCCTGGTGGCATTGATCCTGACTCTCCTGGTGGTCTGAAAAAAAAAATCAGAAGAAATTCTTAATCAGTAAGGATGCTGTTATAGTCCGGGGATACGAAAAAATTTTGAATAATGGCCTGAAAATAAAAATCATTTTTTACGCTTTTCTTTGAAATTCCTGAATTTTTTTAAAATATTAAAAACAAAAAGTTTGACACAATGCTGGTAGGAACGATAAAGGATTATATAAAGAAGGTTCACACAAAATTTCAAGTAAATCGGTTGTATAGAACTTGAGATAATGCCGGTACCGTGTGGAAAAAAGTTTTTTTTTTTTTTTTATTAATTTTCCTATTATTTATTGAATCTACCCTACTTAAGAGCCTAACAATAAGTTTTCGAATCTTAAACTACTCACTTAATTTACACCCTACATGGGTGATTATTTTTTTAAACTGGGCCTAAAATATATCACGTCTGGGCTGGTAAGTCGTTTCTACGTAATCTTGAGCTCCTGTTCACACGCAATAGCGATCTTGCTAGTTGGTTTGGGTGAACCGAAAGTTTCAATGCATACTTCGCGCTTCGTTGCTCTATTTCAGTTCGTACGTCTGGAATTCTTAAGTCGCGTTGGATGTTCTCATTTCGGATATACCACGGTGCTCCGGTGATTGTACGAAGAATTTTTGATTGCGCACGACGAAGAATTTCGATGTTGCTGCTACTCGCGTTGCCCCACAGCTCACACCCATAGGTCCAGATTGGTTTTAAAACAGTGTTGTATATAATGATTTTATACTCCAGACTCAGGGCTGAGCGAGAGTTAATAAGCCAATGCAAAGAACGTGCCTTTAACTTAAGGTAAGTCCTTTTAGCCTCTATGTGGTTTCGCCAAGTAAGTCGCCTATCCAGATGGACGGTAAGTAACATGATTGTTTTGTGGTATTTGTACGTTGTTCAGTGTCAAAGGCGAACAGCTGCTCTTGTTTAGGGTAAATGTAACGTGCTTACATTTTTGCTCGTTAACCTTTATCCTCCAGTTTGCGAGCCAGTTGGCCATAGCTACGATATGATTTCCTAGCAGCGCATTTGCATGAATTGGGCACTTGGAGCGGCTGATTATTGCAGTGTCATCGGCAAAAGTAGACATAGTCAAGCGGTCGCTTACTGGGATATCTGAAGTGTATAAAACATATAGCATTGGGCCAAGAACACTGCCTTGTGGTACACCAGCTTCAATCGTTTGGGCTTCAGATGTAGTGGTGTTACATCGAACTACAAAATTTCGATCATAAAGGTAGGACTTAAACAGTTCGTGGGTGTTTTGCGGGAGTAGCGTTTTTATTTTGTACATAAGACCATCTAACCATACTCGATCAAAAGCCTGCGCGGCATCAAGAAATATTGCAGAACATTATTCCCCTTTTTCAAAAGCTGTTCGAATTTCAGATGTGATCCTATGTACTTGCTCGATCGTTTTATGCTTTTCCCTGAAGCCAAATTGGTGAGATGGTATTATGTTGTGGGTTTCAAGATGTGGCTTAATGCGGAGCATAAGAAGTCTTTCAAATAATTTCGACATGCACGATAACAAGCTGATGGGCCTATAGGAGGATGGCTGCGTTTTGTCCTTTCCAGGCTTAGGTATCATCACTATAGTTGACTTTTTCCATTGTTGAGGAAAGTGAGCTTGTTTTGTGATTGCATTGAAAAACATACAGATACAGATTATAGCACAATTTGGTAGCTCAATAATCATTTTTGGAGTAATTAAGTCGTGCCCAGGAGCTTTTCTTGGATTTAATTTATCCCTAATTATTTTTCAAATAGGGTACGGTTGGAAGTGTAAAGTCATTAGTTTCTGGGTTTGGCTGGAAGACATTTTTTAGATGAGCAGCGAAAGTTGCTGACTTTTCTGCATCACTCCGAGCCCATTTGCCATTATTGTCACGTATTGGTATTTCACACTCTATTGGCGCACTTAGAGTTTGATGTGCTTTCCACAATGGGTGCTTTGTACTAGTCGGTGACAGCTTTTGAATATACTGGTACTGCGCACGCTGTTCCTCACTTCTGAGGGCTCTCGTCAATGCATGTGTGGCCGCTTTCAGCAGTTGTTTTGAGGCTGGTGATCTATGAACCTGCCACTCCCTTCGTAGGCGTCGTTTTTGTAATACGAGTATTTCAATTTCCCTATTAGTTAAGCTATGCTTTTTGTTTTCCAGGTAACCTTTTTGAGGAGTTGAAATTTTGGCGGCTGTTATAATGGTTGATTCGAATGCTGCGATGGTATTTTCAATATCGACCGGTGTATCTAATTTTGGTTCGAGTTCTATGTGTGTGCTGATGTATTTTTTGTACTTTAACCAGTTTGTAGCTTTTGACGTGAGCATATAAGGTAGCTCTTTATAGTGTGACTGATGCCGCAAAGTGAAGAGAACTGGTGAGTGGTCTGATGAGAGGTCTGCTCTTGTTTCTGCAGTAAGAAAAAAAAAGGAAAAATGTAGTTTCGAGAAAAACGCGTTTAAAGTTTAGGAGACAATTCTAGTAAACACGGACGCCACCTCACAAAATCGGCTGTATCTCCGAAAATAAGTCGAATTTTGAAAAATCCTTCCAAGGTCATATTTTTGAAAGTCTAAACTTTAAATATAAAAAAAAACCGAATTTTTCAAAATTCTAGAGTAGACTACCCCTTTAATATATTTTTTTGCGTTATAGCTTCGCTGCAGTTGAAGTTATTGCATTTTTTTGCTTTATTCTTAACTCTAATTATGCAATTTTGTCATTTGCGCTACTACAACGCTTGCATAAGTGAATACCATATAAGGACTTCGGTTAGGCAACAATGTACCCTAACCCAACACTATTTCCTACCTCCCACATTGTTGCGCATAATTTTGGGCGCTTCAGTTTTCCATCATTTCTCATCCATGTTAATGCCGTTATTTGTACGCTGCCATGTAAATTTTCATCTTTGCTCGCTCGCCACCCGCTGAAATGAAATGTTATTAGTATGCACACGCGCTGCTCCTGTTGTCTTAAAGGCTCATACAATCGCCCTACATGTGTAATAACAACAAATGACAACAACAAATAATTTGCGCAAAAAATAGTATATTATGTAATAACGGAAAAAAAGCATAATTTCGCTAGCGTTTGCATGTCATGTTCGCACCCAAACTGCCATGTGGCGCTTGAAGGCAGTGCGGTGCTCCACTGCGTATGCGTGACATTTTGCTTATGCAATTTATAAGTGTATTAGTGTCTTGTCATGCCTGTCAGGCGCGTGTCAGAGGCGCACTTGTCACATTTTGACTACGGGTCGCGTTGCTCCAGTGCGTGGTTCTTTTGAGGTTATGTTTTCTGCTTTTTTTATTTCAGTTTTTTTAAATGTTTTCGTATGCAAATAATTTTTTAGCAAAATATTTTGACATATGTATGTATGTATTTCGCAGAAAAAGAAGGAAATAGAGTTTGGGATTAATGATAAGTTATTTAAATGTTAGAAACGGCAAACTAATGTATATATCCCTTGCCAAAACGAACTGCGACGTCCTAGAGGGACTATTGCAGACAACAACACAAAAAGCTAACCACAAAATGAATCTAGATGACTACAAATCATAGCTGATGGGGATTGCTGTTCCTTTAAAGATCCCATTTTTTAATCTGTCTACGAAATACGTCTTGAAAGTAAAACTCCAGGTAATGACAGTCTCCGATTTCTACTAAAATTGGCCAATGGGTGACTTGTTCACGTTTTGGAACAAAGAGAAGTCGCACAGTGCAAAAACTGGTGCACATGACATTTGAAATAGTAGTTCGTAAACTAATTCGATCAATTTGGCTTGTTTATTCGCCAAATTTGTACACTTTTCTTTAATCTGGTATTGAGTCGGCTCGGTGATACGACATAGTATAGACCTGTGACCGTTTTGCCCTTCTGTAATTAGTCGCAAACTCGGTAACGCTATGTAATAGTCGCTACTGATGATCCTTCTTTTTTCATTGAAAATTTATTCCATGCGCATCCCAAATTACAAACACCATAACATTGCCAGCCGACTGTTGCGTTTTTCCACGTGTGTAATCCTGTTGACTATCGATTGTAATTCGGTGGGAAATGATGGGGCTTTTTGAAGGAAAAAGCTAAAGTACTATATGTGTGCGATTCAGCTGGAGTTTTCAAGTTGTCTACAAAAATGCTATAAAATGGCAAATTTCTCTTGCGATTATGGTGCCATTCGTGAGACGAGATATTTATTGAATCACTCTTCAAATTACGTAGACAAAAGCACTGGGTAAAGCGGTTCAAAAGCGAAATCATATCGATTGAGTCATCGTGCCGATAATCATTGAAATTGCATGGATTAAACAGAGAATTGTTTCTATATCCACTGTATTCTCCCGATCTGTCTCACAACATAATTTCCTGCTTTCAAGAGCATGGTTCAGGGACAGAGCTATATATTTAAAATAAAAATACCAATTGTGGAACAGATATTATAACGAAACGGAATAACGCTGTAATTGTTGTAATGATCCCTATAAAAGTAATCAAGTTATGCAAAATGTAATATACTATGAGATAATTTAGAATATTTTTACAGTGGCTCGCCCTCTGCCACAAGTTACTTTGGATTATATTACTAATATGTGAAGGGCACTGGTAGCTTGCGGAACTCTCCATTTATCGTCATCGAACACAACAGTATTAGAAACATGTAGCATTAGACGCTTATAAGGAGGTTAAAAAGAAAAAATTTTCACGCCTAAATGTAGGCTTCACGAATTCGCAAAGAAGACATGTAATTACACAATTGAGTGCATTTCGAATGCTAAACAGAGAAATCGCTAGCAGTTGACGCGCATAAGTATGCTGAATGTGCTGCGGAACTAATTTCGTCGTTTACGTTTTTAAAATGAAAGAATACCAATTATTTTCAAATGCGTTCGAAATGGAAAATAATGTCAAATTTAGGAAGAGGAGCACAAATATAGCATGATTGGACTATTAAGGAGCAAGTGTAACGGTTCTAAATGATAAATGTTGAATAAAGCAAATAAGTTAAAAAAAGGAATAAATTTAATTTGAAAGTGCATTGAATACCAATAATATAATATAAATTATCACTGGCACGGTCTTAAGCGCTGTCAAAGCAAATTACATATATATTTTGGTAATACCAAGTGTGTTGTCCCGGAGTATCTTTTTCTCCCTGCGTTTACGCTTTTTGTGCGTTAATCTAGTTTTTTTTATTGTCATTTAATTTAACACACACATTCTCCTACTCCTCTACGCCACGTTCCCATGTGCTACACGCCTCAAGCAACTGTTGCTAATGCGTGTGCCGTTGCAATGTCTTATGGGTTAACAAGTTTATTTAGGATGACAGTGAACTCTGAAGCGTGAACTTTTGTGGGCTGATATTTTAATATAAGAAACTTAGGACAAATAAAAAAAACTGCAAATAAAGCAAGAATGGAAGAACTAACTACAAGCGAACATTTTATACCCTCGCAATTTCCAAACGTAATGACAAGGAATATTGAATAAAGCATATCTCGGTAGATAAATACAAATGCTCTTTTAACTATCGCTACACATTTTAGCAAGTTCACAGATAAACCTAAAAAATGGCATTTAGTGCGAGTCAGTTATCTTTGCAGGTTCTTCACAAAACAGAATTTATACCATAATTTTGAAGCTCTTTATTTGTTCTTAAATTTTTTATAAAAATTAAGAACAAACCCTTGATTCTTACGAATTTGGTGGACGCTTGGAACAACTTCTAGTTCTTCTTCATTAATTTAATACGAAGAAAATCTCACCCAAAAGTTATCGTATTTTGGTAGAAGTTTATGGCGATCATGCTTCAGCTGAGCAAACAATGAACGATTTTAAATTGGTCTGGAGGACGTAGAATGTCCTGGGCGAACTAAAAAAATGTTTAAATAAGGAACTAGTAACGTTACTAGATGAAAATTATTGCTGACATCTGAGTCTCTAAGCAACCACTTACATTCAAAAGCAAGTCAGTTGAGTGACATACGGATTATAGCCAAGACTCGTTGAAAGACGATTTTCGATGTCTGTAATGCTGCATGAAAATTTACCTCTTACGACAACCCTAAATGCAAAAAATAATATGTGAAACCTGGGTAACCAGCCAAATCAATGGCAAAGCCGAATATCAATGACGTCAAAGTTATATTCTATATATCACCATAAGTTATATTATGAGCTTCTAAAACCATGTGAAACCCCTTCTGGGAAAGCTATCAGTAACCATCTATCAAATTGAGGCTAGCAATCATGGCATCTAAAATTGGTTTGATTCATTCTTGGACACTAAGGGTGGCGCAGTTTTTTTGGGATGGAATAAACAAATTAGCAGAAAGATGTGAAATTGTATAGCTTGTAAGTGATCCAGCGATCAAGACGAGCCAATCCGTTCATACTGATGTGAATGTGAGCTAACTTTAAGTCCACGAGAGGTATATTTATCGCTAAGTTATGTCGGAAAGCTGTCACAGGCACACAAAGTGATCACCACAATTGAAAAGTTTTCGACTATTTTTGACTATTTTCTTGGTATTCATGATATATGACTTAGCTTAGCCGGAGTCTGTGTTGTGGAATTTATATGTGTGAAGAGTTTATATGATTAAGGGACAAAATATTGTTTTTCAAGGGTATAAAATAATATTGGTGAATAATATGAATAATGTCTAATGAAGCTCAATCACTTAATTTTGATATCTTAATAGATCACATCTATTCATATAAGACTAGTTATGATCAGATTTTATTAATTTTTGGCATCAAAGCATATTATTACCAGAACCAGATTCTCTCTGAGTTTCATTAAGATAACGCACATATATACCGTGCCCAAAAAATAAGGTGACATTGTATTTATTTTAAAAATTCTTTATTTATTTTTCCAAATCAATTTCAACCCCGTCAAAGAAATCCCCTCCCGATGCAATGCACTTATGCCAACGGATTTTCCAATCTTCGAAACACTGGTTGTAGTCACTTTCCGGGATGGCCTTCAGTTCCGTCTTCGCTGCGGCTTCAATCTCCTCTATCGTATAAAAACGGTGTCCCCGGAGCGATCTTTTGAGCTTGGTGAACAGCCAGAAGTCGCACGGCGCCAAATCAGGTGAATACGGTGGTTGCCGAACGATATGGGTTGTGTTTCTGGCGAAATGATCACGAATTACGAGGCAGTATGGGATGGTGCATTATCGTGGTGTAAAAACCAAGAATTGTCTTTCCACAATTCCGGCCTTTTAAGGCGGATAGCGTTACGCAAACGACGCATAACGTTCAAATAATATTCCTTGTTGACTGTTTGACCAGTTTGAAGGAATTCATAATGCACGACACCACGATAATTGAAGAAAAAAGTCACATGACCTTGATTTTTGAGCGACTTTGGCGCAATTTTTTTGGTCTCGGCTCTCTTTTGGCACGATATTCGCTCGATTGACCGGTTGTTTCGGGGTGGTAAGCATAGATCCAAGTCTCATCGCCAGTTATAATGCATTTCTTGATACCCTGGTAGTCGGAAAGCATCGTTTTACACACTTCAACGCGACGCCTTTTTTCCAAAAAATTCAATGTTTTCGGCACCAGTCGAGATTTGACGCGCTTGAGACCCAAAACATCCTTCATAATGGTATTGGCTGAGCCTTTCGATATGCCAACTTCATCAGCAAGGTCTCTAATTGTTAATCGACATATCGCACATATAGTATATACTGATATATCTAGTTCCAAATGAACTGGATGTTTGAAAAAACTTCCTATTAGGTATATGGGAGGTAGGAAGAGTTTTCACAGATTGCCCGATGTTTTCAGTGAAAAGTTAGCCGTAGGAACTCGGCTTCACATATTCGTTAACTATGGACATAAAAAGTTATGGCCAGATTTTCACAACTTTTAGATTTTATTAAAAGTAGGATTTCTGCAAAATTTTGTTAGGGATAAGTCACTGGCTCTCGATTTATACAGTAAATATAAAGTGAAGGAATCAAATGGAATTTAAAATTGTGGTAACGGGTAATCCAAGCAGAGGTATTGTTTTTAATGTCCTATTTTTGACAGATCACGCATGAGTCGTGCCAAGCTGCCATGATTTTTGTGTTCAGTATTGTTTGGCATTTCATTATGGAAAGACTTACGCATGAACAACCTTTAAAAATCGTTCAACTTACAATTAAATTACACCGTTTTGGAATTAAATAAGATATCTTAGGATATATATTTTATATGATATTTGAATGTATCTTAAGATATCTTATCGTTTTCTTGCTTGTACAAGAATTTTTTCTGGAAAACCTATCAAGATCGAGATCTAACCCAAGAAGAATTTTTCAGTGGGTTTCTAAGAGATTGGGATATACATAGTGCTGGGTTATACGGTAAAATTGTTTTCAGCAAGTATTTGATGAGAGCGGGAATACCCTACTACGAAGGCTCCCTTTTATATTTCGGGATTAAGCAACACTAGGGTTTCATTCGGGGAACTCAAATATTCTTCTCGACCCTAACATTTACTATTATTATTATTTTATTATTTTTTACAACTTTCGACGTGGATTAACTCATCAAGAGTGTACTGATGATCTTAATTCAATGTTTGACCATAAAGCTCCTTCGGGGACCAGTGTTTATAGAAATATAGAAGGCAACCTACGCATATCATAAATAATTGTAGAACCATGACTAGATCTCTCGCAAATGATGCACATTAGGGAGATTCAAAAAAAAATTTTTTTTTCGTTTGGTACTCGGAAAAATAGGTTCCTAGGCACCTCTAAGAAAGCCTCTCCAAAAACCTATGAGTTTCATCATTCATAATAATTTTTTTCGTTGAGTTATAAAATTCATAAGAAATAAAAAATTTTCCCAAAAATAATCAAACTTCAACCGTTAATATTTTTCAAACGGTTGGGTTTACGAAAAAATCGAGGAGACCTTTTTTGCAGAGCATTCAATTTCCTACAAAATCTAAGGAACAAGATATTTTTTCGAGTAGTTGGAAGCGAGTTATAAATTTTTCTATCCGATAATAAGAAAAAATAGAAAACTGTATGTAGGAAGAACTTCCCGTTACAATTTAGAACTCATGCTTGGAGAGGCTTTCTTAGAGGTGTCTAGGAACCTATTTTTCCGAGTACCAAACGAAAAAAAATATTTTTTTTTTTTAAATCACCCTAACGTACATATACGTATATTAAATCATTATTTTAAAATTTTGGGATTTTACACAAGTTTGGCTATTCTCATGGCTGCAGTATCCTCACATATTCGTTAAAGATATATGTTGAAAACCAGGTAGCCCTTCTTCTTTTTAAGTGAGTTTGTTTAGCGAGAGAAATTGCTAATACGTTAACCCTTCCACATCTTTAAATCAAATATATCGCTTTTACTTATATACTATATTAAAACTTATTTGATTCGTTAATATTGGGCTGTACCACATTCACATTTATTTTTTAGACATAACCTCTTTAAATGTACAAATTGTTTTGCCATAAACTGTTTCGCACTATTTTCACGCCTCGATTTGCCACGAGCACTTGCATAATATCACATACCATTTCGGCATATGCTCGCAAATTCGCACATAATCTCGCCCAACCACCGCTGACACTTAACCCAACTCATAACATCCTTTCAACTCCTAAATGTTTGCTATTGCTGTTGCTTTCTATTTAAGCCCAACCTTTGCGTCCATCAACACATTTATCTACTTCATTACATTTCTTTTTTTCCACACTTCAGTGCTTTGCCGGCGTGAAATAGACAAAACCTAAGCGAAAAAAGGCGCACAAATTTACGTAGCATACATTTAGGCGTGTTAACACGCATTTCCCGATACGCACGCACACAAATTACACATCAACATATAAATTATCCAATTCACGCTTCACATATGCTGGCATAATAGAGCGCATACCTTCTACCTCTTCCCGCCGCTGCCTCCGACTACGCCCCCGCCTCTTCGTGTTGACAAGCCGAATTCAATTCACTTGCCCCCATAGTGCCTGCATTTGCCCGCCACTTATTCACAATTTGCGCAAATTTTGTATACTATTGTTTTCTATTTTTCATCTCCGTCATACTTTTTTTTGTTACTGCGTAGTCGCCTCGGGCGTTAAGCAAACATAAGAATGTTGTGGGTGGAGTAAAGCGTAAAAAATCGGCAAAAATCGTGTTCGCTTAGCTCGTGGTGTTAGCTTATAATTGCCAGTGTGTACCGTTACGCAAATGTGTATGCCGACGACATATTCTTTTTCTTCCGCCCTGCGGCATAGTGAGTTACGAAAATTTTATTATCTTGACAACGAAGTGCGTCTTTAAGGCTTTGAAGCAATACTTTTGGAAAATATTGAATTGTCGGCAGAAAGCGGGCTTCGGTTGACAACAAGGCGGATCTATACAAAAATATTCGGCGACAAAACCTCATTACATTTTTTCCAGAAAGTCGATGTCAAATCCTTGCCATCTTAAATTATTATTTTTGTGTTTAGAAAATTAGAAGCTCGGCAACATACGATCTTCGTTGCGCTACATTGAAGGACCATAGCCAAACCACCGATACTAAAATCTCTTCGCTCTATTATGTTCTTTCTGAACCACCCCGTGATGAAGTCCATCAGTACAAAAGTTGTCAATTTTATACAACCTTCGAGACATCATGAGAATCCTTTGACCGTTGGTTGCCATTATTTTCCTATATAAATTCGTCTTCCTCAACCCCTTGACACATGTTCTATTAATGGCATGTCTGAAAGCAAGTACAAACCAGGGAGACTCACGGGTCAAAACGGGCCTGCTTTCAAGCCAGGTTGCATTTTTATGAGCAGTTATAAGTTTTTTCGACATTATGCCGATTTTGGATCTCTTCAAAGCCTCAATATCTTGAAACAGATAGAAAGCACGAAGCTTCCATTTGACTAAGATGCGTATTTTTTTAGACGTACTCTGTGCCCAAAAATAAATAAGGTGACATTGTATTTATTTTGAAAATTCTTTACTTATTCTTCCAAATCAATTTCATTCCCTTCAAAGTAATCCCCTCCCGATGCAATGCGCTTATGTCAACGGATTTTCCAATCTTCGAAACACTTTGTTGTTGTAGTTACTTTCCGGGATGGCCTTCAGTTCCGTCTTCGCTGCGGCTTTAATCTCCTCTATCGTAAAAAAACGTTGTCCCCGGAGCGGTCTTTTGAGCTTGGTGAACAGCCAGAAGTCGCACGGCGCCAGATCAGATGAATACGGTGGTTGCGGAACGATATGGGTTGAGTTTTTGGCGAAATGATCACGAATTACGAAGGCAGTATGGGATGGTGCATTATCGTGGTGTAAAAACCAAGAATTGTCTTTCCACAATTCCGGCCTTTTTAGGCGGATAGCGTTACGCAAACGACGCATGACGTTCAAATAATATTCCTTGTTGACTGTTTGACCGGTTGGAAGGAATTCATAATACACAACACAACGATAATCGAAGAAAACAGTCAACATGACCTTGATTTTTGAGCGACTTTGGCGCGATTTTTTTGGTCTCGGTTCTCTTTTGGCACGATATTCGCTCGATTGATCGGTTGTTTCGGAGTCGTAAGCATAGATCCAAGTCTCATCGCGAGTTATAATGCATTTCATGACACCCTTGTTGTCGGAAAGCATCGTTTCACACACTTCAACGCGACGGCTTTTATCCAAAAAATTCAATGTTTTCGATACCAGTCGAGATTTGACGCGCTTGAGGCCCAAAACATCCTTCAAAATGATATTGGCTGAGCCTTTCGATATGCCAACTTCATCAGCAAGGTCTTTAATTGTTAATCGACGATTTTTCAACACCAAATCTTTGATCTGTTGAACGTGAGCTTCGTCGGTTGAGGTTGATGGTCGCCCTGGACGCTCTTCGTCTTCGACACGTTCACGGCCGGCTTGGAACTCACTATACCACTTGTAAAAATTTTTTTTAGACATAGTCTCATCACCAAAGGCTTTCTGCACCATTTTCAACGTATCCGCAGCAGAAAATTGATTTCTTAAACAAAATTTAGTGCAGATTCTTTGCTCAACAAATTCCGACATCGCAAAAAACGAAAAACTCACTTTTAGCAGCTCACAAAACGGCACGTATCTCAAACACTAATGAATATTTTGACATGAAATTTGACTTAAATGTGACTGACAGTACTACCAACCTAAAACATGAAAATATATCTCCAAATCCTTCGACGCGCCCAGTTTAAATAAAAATATCACCTTGTTTATTTGGACAGAGTATAACGAATTCAGATCTCTTCAAGGCTTGAACTGTTGGTTTGGATCTTTCCAATGATGGATTTCCTCATCTCTCGTTCAACCTTTGAAACCATAAAAGCCGTTTGACGCAACTAAATCTCCGAAAAATCATCTGGAGAACTGCCAAAACGAAGTAAAAAGTGTTGGAAATATAGAGGAAATGAAATGGAAATGCTGACAATGAGAGATCGTAAAATATGGCTGATATAATTCTAAAAATAAAGCTTTTTTGAAAGTAGAGTAAGGCAACGAAAATGGTAAAGGAAACGAAAGATGTGAGAAGGAAAATATTTTAAAAGACGAGTTTATGAACGGGTAAAAGATAACTGAAGGTAAGTGTAAAAAAAAAACATATAACAAAAGCAATGAAGACAATAAAATTGAGGAAATCAGCCAATCAACCAATCAACCATGAAGCATGAAAACTCAAATGAGTAAAATATGCACGAGTATGATCGAAAGTGTGCTCGGAATATACTATATACCTGCCGGCAACTGTGGTGTTTGAGCTTATGTTCAGCTACCGAGCCTCAATGAAACTAAATCCTGCCGCCACTCGAGTTTCAAGAGAATATGCGAGCTCAGCAACATAAAGACAGTTAAAAAGAGCACCTCAACGTGAGCTCGCAACCAACAGGAAGGAGAAATAGGAGTTCCACAACTCAATTACACATTTAAGGCGTTGAAAGTGCCAAAAATTTGCAATGAAATGTCGTGAAGGATCAGCAAACTGCCTGCTGAGGTGTTGAGCAAGGCAGAGTGCATGCGTGACGAGAAGCCGGTACACCGCACGCTTGTAATATAATAGCAGCATATTGGATTGTTGAATTGAGTTCAAAAAGTGCTGGCGGCGTAATCGAAACACAATGTAATCACACAAATGCGTTACGCCTGTAAGTATGCTAGTAAGAAGCGCTTAATGTGGACTGGAGAACAAGCAGAAGGCTGTCTGTGTTTGTGTGGTGTTAATGCGTCACTGATGGCATCAAATCACGTATGAACAGCGGTGTGAATGCTGCCCCGGAGCTGATGTTGAAGGCGGATAAAAAGCTGGGTGTCAGCGGATGGCAGTCTGGCAGTGGGCGTCAGGCAATTGCTTCTTAACTGATGCCAAGTGTGGGGGGGTTTGTGTGAGATTTTGACAACGGAGGATGATGAGGAGTATGATGCATATCTAGTACAGTTTTCTCGCATGAGTTCTTGTGGCAGCATTGTTGGAAGCTCGAAATGGCATTATCCGTGAGTGTCAGGGGATATGGATATGGTGGTAAGAGCTGTAGGGATCTAGGTGTTTATTGGATGTTACAAAATTTTTTGTAATTTTTATAACAAAGTCTAAGGTTAAGCACCTTTTACTGATAGTAACAATGTTGCGGTGATTCTCTTTAGCTCTGATGACTTGTTTTTTTCTTTAAGATACGAATTATTTATAGTGATAAAAGATATTTCTTCTTATTATTTTCGCAGACGAAATTGGCTGCAGTTTTAATTGAAATTTGGTTCAAATAATCCGCAATTTATTTTAAATCTTAGTACTTTAAATGTGCATGATAATTGCATTGTAAATCTGGCGTGCTCTTGCCCTTATGATGTTACACTTGTCTTAGCTTTGAAGTCATCAAATCATCTCAGTTGTTCACGTGATCTACAATACACTTCCGAGGCTCTAGACATTGCAAATGAGCATCTACATTAAAATTTGTCGGAATTTTTCGGCATGAAACTCCCTTGAGCTTTCGAAGCTTTAAGAACACTTGATCAAAATCACAATCATGTCAGCCAGATCTAAACAGTTTTTGTTGATATTTAAGCAGAATTAAGACGACTTTTTGGCAATTAAGAAGTAAGTACTATTTTCCAGAGATCAAGCATTACAAAAGTTGACCTCTCAGTAGGAAAGATCAGCACCCAAGATCTAATTTAATAAGTCGCTTTTAGGGCTACAACAAATTATTTTTACCTAATTGGATATAATAATTTTATTGATAGAAACTTTTTTCACCATTTGTGTATAGAAACTCTTTCAAAGGGACTAGTTAAACCGTTATAATTTAGATTCCATATTTTGTACAAATATGTTTGCCATTAACATCCCTGAAATCTAAAGGCGGTTGATTGTGATTCGACCTACGTGTCATAACTAAGCAAGTGATTTTATACGTTTATACTTTCTGGCGGGAAATTCTCAATTACCATGAGCAGATCGAAAGCATCTACATTGTTTTCAAGTATGGTACATTGCAGTGTCTTCCATAACCCCTGTTCCTTGAACAGTCGAGCCTTAGGTACATGAAAGTACAAGAATTTATATGTAATGTAAGCATGACAATAGAAGAAGAAATTCACAAGGAAAGAGTTTTTGTCATAGAGACAATAATCTCTCTTTAAACTCTCTCCTTTCATCGATCAAAGAGCAATCCGATATAAAAAGCAGGTTCATGGACTCTCTGACTAGTATTATAAAGAAATGTTTTATTCATGAGGTTGAGTCTTATTCTTCAATTCAGCTCAGGTAGGTGAGTAGGTAGGAGTGGATTGGTAGGAGGTAGGTGGGCAAAGGCCTCGGGCTCAATTACCCTATGGCCTTTCAAATATTTCCATCTCGTTCAAACTGTTATGTGCCGTCTATGAACCTCAGGTACGTGATAGAGCTGAGCTCTTGTGATAGCATATAGTCTGCATAAACTTTTTCTGGACCTATTTAATAAGTCTTAGTTTTTATCGTGTCATATTATGACCATATAAAATTGTGTATTGAGCTCCCTCTTGATCGCTACTAGCGGCCATGGTATTATTTATGCTTTGAGTTCGTCGAGAGAGGCTTTTGTTTTGGCGACGGCAAGGCTAGCAAAGCTGTCTGGCTCCCTGTATACAGTTGTACAGCAGAACTCCACTTTCGTTGATTTGGCTCGTCTTGGAATACCCACACGGTCGATTGCTGTTTTGTTTCGGCTCATACGCATAGATCCATGATTCGTCACCTGTGACGATCTTATAAACGTCTTTTGAAGCACCGCGATCATATTTTTTCAGCATTTCTTTACACCAATTCACACGAGCCTTTTTTTGAGCGATTGTCAAATTGTGCGGGATCCAACGAGAACAAACCATTTCACGGACAGGTGTTCATGCAATATCGAATGTATGCTGGTGGGAGAAATGCATAGGCATGCCTCTATCTGAGGGTATATTACATGACGGTCTTGCATTATCAGTTCACGTACGGCATCGATGTTTTCTGCCACAACGGCTGTTTTTGGACAACCTTCACGGAATTCGTCCTTGAGCGAGCGTCGGCCACGATTGAATTCGTTGTACCAGTTTTTCACAGTGCTATAGGATGGTGCTTCATAACCATACAAAGATTTTAGTTCATCGATGCACTCTTGTGATAATCCACGTCGAAAGTTGTGAAAAATGATCGCACGAGAATGTTCACGAGTTAATTCCATTTTTTGGCCGAGACGAATTTTTTAATTCCCTGTAAATAAAACAATTGACGATTAAATGACAAAACGTTCTGAGTGATGTTATGCTAAAAAATGTCAAACTTTCCAATGAAAATGTCAGATTGCACCTGGCAACACTTAGTGTTGCCTAGTCCAGAAATATATATAGCAACTTATGAATAAAGTTCCTTGGAGTATGCCTCCGTTGCTATTCAGCAGACCGTTTTGAACCGGTATAGATTGCTTGAAATTATCTGCCTACTAAATAATAATTTTTTTTTAATTTCTCAACTGAAACCTGATTGTATTATTACTGAAAATAATGTTGTTTGTCCTTCAGGGCGATATTCGAAAATGTGTCGGAAGATATAAAAACTTGAAAATTGGAATGACTTGTAATAAGGCCACGCAAACTTCTTCTGCTTTACTGGTGTAGACACCCTTTACGCGGTTAAAGCTGAACTTACTACAGCGCGCCAGTCGTTCTTCCAATTGTAGCCAAGCCCTTCTTCATTGCCCAAAGGACCATAAATCTTCAGCAGAACCTTTCTGCCGAACACTCGTAGCGCCGACTCATCAGATGATGTCATCGTCCATGCCTCTGCACCATATAGGAGGACGGGAATCATGAGTAACTTATAGAGTTTAGTTTTCCAGTTGCCTACTTAATCCGAAGTAGCACCTGTTGGCAAGAGTTATTCTGTATTGGATTTCGAGGCTGACGTTGTTGTTGGTGTTGATGCTGGTTCCAAGATAGACGAAATTATCTAAGACTTCGAAGTTATGACTGTCACAGTAACGTGGCAGCCAAGTCGGGTGTGTGACGAGTTGTTGTTTGATGACAGGAAATCTTTTCTCTTGCCTTTGTTTACTACTGTTCTTTGTCCAACCTGGAGAAAGCAGAACTAATGACTTGGTTGTTATGGCCAAATATATCGATGTCATCGGCGTACGCTAGCAGCTGTACATTCTTGTAGAAGATTGTACCTTCTCTATTCAGCTCTGCAGCTTATTGGTCTAGAGTCCATGCAACGGTTTTTAGAGTCTTGGCTGAATGAGTATTAGAAAATAAAGACTCTTGAAAAAAAACATGAACAAGAAAAACTTTTCAGATCTTACAAAGTCAGTTAGAACGAGAATAAATGGCGAGTATAAAGTGAGACTGAGCAAAAGAGATATAATTAATTTATGAAATGGAAAATAATCCAAATTAATCTAGAGCTTTGCCAGAAACTATTTAAACTAAATTCCAAACATTCGAATAAAGTATCAGAAAGTGGAATTTTATTGAAAGAAAAAAGTTAAGTAGGCAGCGCAGCAGCAAGGACATGGTGTAAGACAGACGCTGGTATCATGATGGCTCGCTGACGGCGACACTAATAAATCGTATGGCACTAAATCGCACAGGTGTCTGCCGTCGTGCCAGCTCGCAATGACGTTTCGTTAACGAGCTAAGAGACGAGCTCAACGTATGCGGAAATCGGTAGAAACCTTAAGGACACTGTCTCGCAGCGAGCCACATATGCAGCGGCATGTGCGCCACGCCGAAGGATCATATATCTTCCTTAGAAAATACGCAATGAAATTGAAATTTAAAACGAAAACCAATAAAAATGCAAAGACGGATGCACGCAGACATACAAACTACGCGTTAAGTTATATATGGGCGCTTCTTACGCTGGAGCTGGTTCGTGTTCGCAGCGGCGGCCAGTGCAACATGACAGCAATACAAATTACCTTAACGACACAGAAGCTATTGGTTGGCGAGGGTGAATGGCAAGTATGAGAGTGGAGTGTGAGCGTTAGACGACACAAAGGGAGCACAGAGCTTGCAAAGAGAGCAAAAGACAAAAGAATTGTGAGACAGTGACGTATCTTGAGGAGAGTGCTGCGAATTTTAGGGGTCGGAAGATATTTACGAGTACATGGGCCCTAAAGAAGAACTGCTTTGTATTCACTCTTGTTTACAGGCAAAAGGTGTGTTGTCTTTTGGGATCAAAAGCCGGCATAGTCAACAAAGGAGAGACACAAATGCAATTTTGCACAACGCAACAAGCTTTGAAATTGGTAAAAGATCGACCGGTGGAGGGCTTATAAAATATGTGTGGACTAAGGTGGATCGCTCAAATTGAGGAGAATTAAAATTTTGAGGTGGAAACTCTGGAGAGCAAATGAAACTCAGTCCAAATCAGAGAAATTTTGAATAAAAGAAATGAAATTAAGAAAAGAGGAAGAGCAGGGTGAAAGGAGATGGGATTGGTTAAAGAAGATGGAAGGAAGGTTAGGTTTATAACTGGTAAATGTGTGCTCGCGGTAGTGTTAGAGAGCCACAGGCAAATTGGATTTTGTTCCCGGCGACAAGAAGGCGAATGTCCGACAGAACAAACACAAAAATGAGCAACGCAACCCACATACAACAGAAAGCCGAAGAAAACGACACTGTCTACAAACGAATACAAGGCTTGGAGGCGCAGCAGACAAGCAAAACGAAGACATTAGCGTCAACGACGACAATGACAGGCGATTTTAATAGAATGTGTGTTGGAAAATTTATTTCCTACGGGATCTATGACATTGTTGGCCTCAAGTAAAACGCACATGACTACAATGGCTTCGGTCCAACTGTTGCTCGGTTGACTATGCAATTTTTATTTATTATGCCTTCACATTGTTGTTTTTGTGCTGAACACTGACTGAAAGGAGCTAACAACATTTCCTGCATTCATTTCGTATGTTCAGCATTTGGACTGCATTTGAATTGCTGCCACAACGCCAACCCTCTTGTACTCTCCACATAATAGTTTGCTACACCCATAATTCCCATTTCCAACGATTGCAATTCCTGGCTTGTCATCGTCTCAAGGCGCGTCTGTTAAAGATGTCCTGTTCCTTGCTGGTGTGCCTGCCTAGCGCTTGGCTTAAGGCTTAAGAAATGGCAATTTCCATTGTTGCCACACGTTCCAGACATGGGTGTATGTGTATGTGTGTGTGTATGAAGGGGTGCGCGTCTTGCATTTCGATGTTGAAATTAATGGATTTTCACCAACTTGTAAATACCTTTTGAAAAATGCATTATCAGCTGGCGGTATGCGAGCGATGTGCTGACTAGTTTTCGGATTGGAATTGTCAGTTATGTGGAGCGACTAAAAATTATTTGTATGAATTAGATTTACGGTTGCTTTTAGTGCATATGTGTCGTGCTCGGTGTCGTACCTTGGAAATAAAGCCACATACAGAGTACGTACTCATATGCTTTGTATTGCCTTGGAATTCTCAATTGTTAACACAATTTTTTAGGTAGTCTGTTGTGGTCTACACAGTATTTAGTTCGAGTCCACAAATTGAGCTTATCTCAAATACCAATTAATGTCTTTACCTCTATTAGATCGCCTTTCTGGTACGAGTGTGGACTTCCCTTGACCAGGCTACCATCAGCTGATACCACATTGAACATTTTCACTGCAGAGGCTAAAAACTAAGGTCTAAGAAGATATGTCCGAAAGTTGTTACTGTTTTAAATCCGTGAACTACCATAAACAAATGTTGACGCAACATTCGTTGCGCCTTCAGTGTTCCATCTAATACCCAAATACGATCATCTCATACAAGGTTCAACTCTTTGGTGGTTGGTAGCTTCCAATAGAACTTAATGATCATTGGACGATGCATTAGCTGCTCACCCATGATCAATTTATGGTAAGATTTTTTAAAGCAATAATTAAATAATATCTTCTAAAAAATTTCAGCTGCTTTTAATAGTTCCTTTACGTGACATCTTTGAAAGGGTTTATAAAGGCGTAGACGGATTCTTGATCTCTCGTATATAAATCTAGAAAACCATTCTCAAAAGTCCACAAAAGATCACTTATTATACGTCTTATGTTTCTTTATCATGGAAAGGACAATATCCAAACCTGAAAACTTCGTTAGACGAGTCAGCTTGCAAGGTGGAGAAACTCTGGTCGGTTGAAAGGCCTAAGCAGTATTTATAGTTAGGGAGATCCTCAAAGTCATCTTGCGGGGCATATATTATATAGTCCTTGCTGATTTCCTTCAAAGATTTGAAATTTACAAAAGTTATGTATCAAAGAAGTTATCTCAGTTGGAGGTAAGTAAATATATTGAACTGCATATATCGTAATGAGCCATTAATCGCTTCAAATTAGTAAGAGGAAAGATTCAAATTATAATCAAAGGATTTAAAATAACTAAGTTTCAGGCATTATTAACATGCGTAGCAATGATAACTTTAATTTAGTTAGAACTAATTCACTTTATTAATGTAGAATTAGATAATTATAAAATGCTTCATATGTCATAATTATACAAGGTCTGTTAAAAAAAACAACAAAAAAATAATATTTTTCAAAAGTTATATTTTTTTTATTCAAAGTAGTTTCCTTGTGCTTCGATACAGCGCTTAGCCCGGTCAATTAGCATTTCAAATGAGTGTTTAAGGTCTTTTTTCGGAATGCTCTTGAGAATATCGGTCGTCGCCTTTTGCATAGCTGAAATGTCCTGAAACCAGTGTCCTTTCATGGGCAAATGAAGTTTTCCAAATAGGTAAAAATCACAGGGTGCCAGATCAGGTGAGTAGGGTGAGTGATTAATGGTTAATATGGAGTTTTTTGTCAAAAAATCAGTGACAAGCGTCGACTGATGACACGACGCATTATCGTGCAACAGGCGCCAGGACCCTGCCTCACAGTATTGTGGTTGAGCACGACGAATGCGTGGCAAAAGACGCTGCATAACACCAAGATAAAACACAGCATTAATCGTTAGGCCAGGTGGCACGAACTCTCGGTGTACAATACCCTCGGAATCGTAAAAACAAATCAGCACTGTCTTTATTTTTGACTTCTGAAGACGAATTTTTTTCTGTGACTTCTGAACGTCACAGAGGTCCTCACGACCTTCTTGGAATCGCTTAAACCACTCATGCACATTACTACCGGATAGTCACTGATCACCATAAACTTTTTTCATCATTTGAAATGTTTCAGTAAACGTTTTTTCACGTTTAAAACAAAATTTAACATTTGCTCTTTGTTCAAAGTGCATTTTACGACCGATGACCAAAAGCTACTGTCACTTATTGATCGATAACATCGATTGTAGTTATCCAATTGTCTTAAAATTTTTACGTAATGTCAACAAGAGATCAAACTTTTTATTTCATATACCCACCAATAGGAGGCGCCGCCAGAAACAGTTACATTTAAAAAGTTCTGTTTCTTTTTTTTTTTGCGACAGACCTTTTATAATAGGTCTGAAACCTTAGTTTAACACTCAGAAGTATTCATAAATATTAGTAGGAATGATTTTACAAAATGTTAGAGTACTATTCAACTAAATTGCAGGAATATTTAGGCAGACGTTTCAGGTATTGTTATCCGAAACTGCCGTTACTACAATTTTTTATCATATTTATTTTATACTGACTTACTAGTATTGATTAAGCTCGCCTGTTGTCCGAGTACATTACCTTCCGTGGTGGGAAAATTTTGTCGCAATTCAGATCACAAATCACTAAACTATACCAAGTCAGCTAGACATAGACCCAGCAAAATATAAATGAACCCAGTCTTAGTATGATCACACCAAAGTTCTGTCTTCGATAAACTGCATAGGAAAGATTCGCAGTTCTCATAGACTTAGAAACCAATATAATTGAATGGCTCAACAGGCGCGTATCGTATGTCATATAAATACGCAGCAAGTGTTTCACAAGTTCAATTAATATTTTATTTAACACTGCGGTGTGAGACTTGACTAATGGTTGTAAGAAAATGGGTACGGAAGTACATTCTTAATATAAAATGAAGCTTTGTAAGAAATTTTCGCCCTGCATGCAATGTTAAAAAATAAATACTTCTATGGCTTGAAGGATATTATTCCATATAGCTACTGTTTGGAGCAACTCTAGCTTTTTTGAAGATTTCGATTCAGAATTTTAGCAGTATAAAATAGTAAAGTCAATAATAAAAACAGGGGAATTATTGGTAATCGAGCCTTCCTTAAGATGATCACACAAAAGTTCTATCTTCGATAAAATATGGCAGAATCCACTTCGAGATCAATATTATGGAAAGGTTTAACAGGTGTTATATCATATTTCTATTTAATACTTTGGTGTGAAACTTGACTAATGATTTCAAGATAATACGAACGAAACTTGGCTATAAGAAAGTCTTGACTATAAAATGAAGCTATTAAAAGAATTGATGCTCTACATTGTCAAACGACCACTGTACTTATTTATGACTTGAATTATATTATTCTATGCATCTTCTAACATTGGGAGAATATAGTCTGATTTACTTATGTTCAGCTGGTTTATGATGGCGCTATGTCCACAATTTTTCGTATAACAACCTTCACATTCTTATATTTTTATAGCAAAAAGTGCTGCTACTTTCCAAGTAAAGACGTCAATGAGCTGCTGAGGCTGAAATGTATTGAATACATCAGTCGAACATGACCTTATAGCACCGGTAGTCCTTGCACAGGATTTACGTATCCTTCAGATTTCAGCATTCTTTGCCCCTTTTTCAATGTTGATCTTCTATTTCTGTTCAGTAGCGATTTAAACCCAAGATATTTAGCTGTGGTGGAAAGAGAATTTGTTGTATTAGCATTGTCTCCAACGATTTAGTATTTGCACAAGAACATCACTGTGGCAGTAATGATCACTATTATTGTCTTAAAACCTACAAGAAGAAGAGTTGAAGCGGTAAATAACATGTCGCATAAGCTTTCAGGCTACTCTATAGCGGATACCAAAAATTATATAGACATTTTCCTGAAACAAAATAAAAACGCGTGTAAAATATGCCTGCAATTTATCTACTAATCCAACCGCCGAGAAGTATGCTACTAAATAATTGATAAGTTCGTTTATGCCTTTCGTCTCTTCGGACAACAGCGGCGGACGTTAATTGGCGGTCTGCAGCTGCCAAATTTTGTGTTGCATATCAAAATAAACTTACTTAAAAATGCACACATACACCGACACACAGTTCACGTGATACCGCTATAAACAGCAGCGTAACGGCACTGCTCAATTGCACTTCATTCCGGCGGACTTTTATGGGTCTCATATCCCAGTTTATACTATTATTTATGTGGTCATGCATGCAGACGTAAGTGTGCTTATGTGAGTATGCATGTGTGTGTATGTGTATGCCTAATGTGTTTTTGAACAAACTAACGCGTTTATTTTACGATGCGTACGCGTGTCAAATGAGCCATAAAAGTGGTGAAAAATACTATTTGTATGGTTAGCAGAATGGCCTGCCCGGATCTCGCCAGGTCCATGTGCAGAGATGGTGCAGTGAAATGCAACATTTGCTGAATTTGAGAGCGCTGTGTATGGGTTGCATGCCGAAAGCCACGTTAGCCGCCATAAGCATACAAATTTGCCAAAGCAACATACTTTTAGGGGCAGTGAACTAACGCCTTCAACTTTTTTTGCTTTCCTTACTTTTTCTGAAGTAGTAAAGGCTCGCTATCAATTCATTTGCCGCCTCATGTCACATATGAGAATGATGACAGAGGGGGGTTCTTTTGTAGAGGTGACTTTATTTAGTCGCTTTTATGTGGGCGTAAGCTCATAAATTGTGTTTTTATATGCATTTTATTTACGCTTCAACTTTTGTTGCTTTTGCTGATAATCTTTTCGGCGAAAAATTTAATTTACCCCCCATTTTATATGGTATACCATACATATGAGGCGTTGCTTTGGTTAATAGAGAAGCATGTAATTTGGCCCATAGGGTTGAACTAATTTGTTAAGTGATTTTCTATAAAAATGTTAATAGAATTTATTGCGTCTTGGACAAAAGGCTAAGTGCTTAATTGAATTAGGAAAATGCATTGAAATTGCTTAGAGACTACAATGCAGCTCTGCGATAAGAAAAAGTATAGTTATCGAAATTTTTTTTTCCTTTTTTTTTTTTGTAATATAATCAAATAATCCGTCATACCATATGTCGCTCGATACTTCCTGGAACCCAAGCAATAGTGTGTTAAATATGTCACACATTAAACCAAATTGCAACATAAAAAATAAAAATATTGTAATTTTTAATTATTTCATCAACTCTTTTTACCCTGAAGAGGGTATATTAAATTTGTCACGAAGTTTGTAACACCCAGAAGGAAGTGTCGGAGGCCCTATAAAGTATATATTACATATCCGTCTGTCTGTATATACATGAACTAGTCCCTCAGTTTTTAAGATGTCGTTTTGAAATTTTGCAAACGTCATTTTCTCTTCAAGAAGTTGCTCATTTGTCGGAACTTCCGACATCGGACCACTATTACATATAGCTGCCATACAAACTGAACGATCGGAATCAAGTTCTTATATGGAAAACTTTCACATTTGACAATGCATCTTCACGAAAGTTGGCACAGGTTATTTTCTAAAATAATAATGTAATATACGAAGAAATTGTTCAGATCGGATTATTATAGCATATAGCTGCCATACAAACTGAACTATCGGAATCTAGTGCTAGTGTAGAAAACTTTTGTATTTGACGTGGTATTTTCACGATTTGGTATGAGTTATTGTTCATAGAAATAAAAAAAAAAATTTCAGATCGGTTCACTATAGCATATAGCTGCCATACAAACCGAACTATCGGAGTCAAGGGCTTGTATAGAAAAGTTTCGTATTAGACGTGATATCTTCACGAAATTTGTCATGGATTACTGCATAAGGTAATAATATAATCTCCGAAAAAAATTTTCAGATCGGCTCACTATAGCATATAGCTGCCATACAAACTGAACACACCTGTGAAGGGTATATTAGCTTCGGTGACAGTGTAAAAATAGATCAAATAGAAAGATAACCCTGCTCACACCCCATAAAACGGGACTGTTCAAAACTACTAAGAGCAAAATAAACCAAAAACTGATTACGCCAGAGACGTTACCTCTGAGATGGTGTGAGAGAGCGTTATGTGAGCTGGTGTGAAAATTGGACAATGGGCGTGACGCTAAATATTATTCGATGTGTGAGATATACAATGGAAATTCAAAGAGAATACTTTCCTGATGGTAGTATATCTGTGTATCAAAACTAGGTTAAATCGGGTCTGTACTTCCCTGAATCCGCTTATACCTAATACAAAGATTTTCGAACTTCCGGGTGACCTTATACTGCATACATTGGCCAGTATTTGAATTATCACAATCAAAATAAGAAAGCTTGTTTTCTCACAACAGTGTAGCCTTGTGCCTAAAGTACATAAAATTGGACGAAAACTTTACCTAGCCCCCATATAAACAGAATTTTCGATCATTCTAACTTGACTCCATATGATTGGAGATTATATGTTAGATACCCTAATGAAACTCAAGGAATATTTTTTTAGTATTTACATACGACGCCAATTCCATATACTACGCATGTACAAAGATTTTCGTTTTTCTAAAAAATCTTATGTCGAATATGTTGGTCAGTGTATGAGTTATACATAGTAAATGTATTGTATATTGTACAAATATGCTTGGATTTCGATCCTCAGGTTGACGTTTAATACCGTAAAAAATTTCCCTGGCTGTGATTTCTGAAAGTTGCAAGAGTATAAAATGTTCAGTTGTACTTACCTCTTCCTTGCGTGTTTCTGTTTTCAATTTGTCTAAAAGGCAACCTTATTCAAAGGTAATTTTAAGTGCCTTCCATTGTTACTTGATTACCATGTTAAGTAGTCTGCAACAGAATCACTTCGTTTACCATATTAAAATTATTGAAACATTTTTTTTACATATGGCAACCCTACTGAAATATATATCTTTAAACATTATATATCTTTCAACATTTAAATCTCATTTTTTCACAATTTCGTTACACATTCCGAACTTTTACTAAAAATTTCATAAGGAAGTTTCAAACAGTGGCAACCTTCTTAACAATTACCGGCAAAAAGTAAACTCTAAAATATTTCTTATAATTAAAAACATACATACTTAACGATTTAACCCGCTACAGAAAGACTTTCTTGTCCATATCAAAATTTTTGAATTAACTTTTTACATATGGCAACCCCACACAAAGATATATTTTATAATACTTAGATCTCATTTTTCATAATTCCGATACTCATTCCGAAGTCTTGTTTAAATTATCTTCGTTGTAAGTGCAGAAATTTCAAACAGGTGGCAACCTCCTTAAGAATTACCGCCATTAATTAATCTGCAATATACTCTTTTTTACTTATTTTTAATTAAAAGAATATAGTCTCTTTGTTTGCATTCAAGACACTAAAAATTAAACCTTCGTCACTGCAGACCATCTCAAATTTTTTTTTATATTTCACTTGCAACAGAATGGCCACTCTAAGCTGCGCTAGTCGCCGTCCATTATTCAGCTAAGTAATTTGCGCTTTATTGCAAGCTCAATGTCTACAGCACTTTATTAACGCATTAAAAGCTTACCTGCGGACAGAAGGGCCATTGTCGCTTGCCCCGCCACCTAGCACCCGCCTCACCCTCCACCATCACCACAACATTTACATATTTACACTTATACATGTAAAGCATAGCCATGTGACTCATACTCTTTTGCGACATTGTTGTTATTATTGTTGTTGTTGTATAAAAGTGACTTTAAGGCTTTTTAATTATTTTTAATGCGCTCACCTGAATAGCCATTATGTATTGTTGTTGTTGTCGCCTTGGTTAACTGTCGGCCAAACTGACAATTACACCACAAAACAACAATAAAAATGAGTGATAACACCGGACAAACGCAAAAAAAAAAACAAAAAATAAAGAAAGGCATTCCAGCGCATAAAGGAAGTCCAAAAGAGTTATGTTGTGGTGTTGGGAAGCACCCTGTAACTGTGTCTATACATGTGGCTATGCGGGCAATCTATCTTCACATTTATTTTCGTCGTCAACGGCAACTTCAATTAAGTTTATGCCTCCTAAAGGATTTATTACATGGCGTCGAGCCCTACTCGTAGCCTCTGGCAGTTGCCATCATCAAGCTTTTTGTGTAATGTTCTTCATTTATTTTTTATTCGTTGCTTTCTTCCGCTTCTCTATGCAGTTCATTCGCCCTTTTTCATCGGCTAGTCGTACACTTTGCGTGCATTAATAAAAAAAACGCTTAATTTGCGGTTAATTGAAAGGAATTAATTCGCATACACAGGAAACGGAAGTGGAGAGCATAATTGCTGAAATGGCGATTAGTTGGTATAAATAAATACATTGTACTGCGCGTGAGGTATTAAAAGTTCTCTAGAAGATAACGTTTGTTGTAGCACTGTTTCATAAGTTCATAAATGACTGTTTCTTAAGTTCATAAATTATTGTTTCATAAATTCAGTACTAAGTGTTTCATAAGTTCATTTAGTGGATATTGATTATACCAAAAATGCAAGTATTAGCATCAATAAATCTATTCATGAAATACCTTAAATTGATTATTGGATTAAGTGCTTAAAAGTTTAAAAGTCTTCTTCATTTTAATTATTTACGTAGGTTGTCTTTTATGTTTCGATATTTGGCAAACTAGTCTTACAATCTGGCACCTCACAATTCCATCAAAAAGTTTGACATTTTTGATGGTATGCATACTCAGAACGTTTTAACTTACAAGCGCTATTTGTGTTGTTTACAGTAACTTAAAATATTCTTCACTGCCAAAAAATGGAATTAAGTCGAGAACTTTTTCGCGAGATTTCTTTACAATTTTCGACGTGAATTCACTCAGCAACAGTGCATCGATGAATTTAATTAAATTTTTGGCGATGAAGCTCCATCAATCAAGGTCGTAGATTCCTCGAAGACGATTCAATATTGGATGAACATTTCATTGTAGAAAAACTTTTCAAACAAAGCTCGTATCGATTGGTCTCGAAAAAGCTTTAAAGAATATCTTAACAATGCTACGTTTGTCAGCTGTTTTTCAAGAAGTCAAGAAAACCAAGCACCGAAGGCAGATCACACTTCACCATGAGAATGTTACAAGCGCTAATAACGATAAACTACTGTGCCCAAAAAAATAAGATTACATTTGAATTTAAACTGCGCGCGTCGAAGGACTTGGAGAATTATAGTTTTTAGGTTGGTAGTACTGTCAGTCACATATATGTCAAATTTCATGTCAAAATATTAATTAGTGTTTGAGATACGTGTCGTTATGTGAGCTGCTAAAAGTGAGTTTTTCGCTTTTTGCGATGTCGAAATTTGCTGAGCAAAGAATTTGCATTAAATTTAATTTACGGAATCAATTTTCTGTTGCGGATACGTTGAGGATGGTGCAGAAAGCCTTTGGTGATGAGGCTATGTCTAAATAAAGTTTTTGCTAGTGGTATAGTGAGTTTCAAGCCAGCCGTGAACGTGTCGAAGACGAAGAGCGTCCAGGGCGACCATCAACCTCAACCGACGAAACTCACGTTCAACAAATCAAAGATTTGGTGTTGAAAAACCGTCGATTAACAATTAGAGACCTTGCTGATGAAGTTGGCATATCGAAAGGCTCAGCCAATACCATTTTGAAGGATGTTTTGGGCCTCAAGCGCGTCAAATCTCGACTGGTACCGAAAACATTGATTTTTTTGGAAAAAAGACGTCGCGTTGAAATGTGTGAAACGATGCTTTCCGACTATCAGGGTATCATGAAATGCAATACAACTGGCGATGAGACTTGGATCTATGCTTACGACCCCGAAACAACCGATCAATCGAGCGAATATCGTGCCAAAAGAGAGCCGAGACCAAAAAAATCGCGCCAAAGTCGCTCAAAAATCAAGGTCATGTTGACTTTTTTCTTCGATTATTGTGATGTTGTGCATTACGAATTCCTTCCAACCGGTCAAACAATCAACAAGGAATATTATTTGAACGTTTTGCGTCGTTTGCGTAACGCTATCCGCCTAAAAAGGCCGGAATTGTGGAAAGACAATTCTTGGTTTTTACACCACGATAATGCACCATCCCATACTGCCCTCGTAATTCGTGATCATTTCGCCAAAAATTCAACCCATATCGTTCCGCAACCACCGTATTCACCTCGTCTGGCGCCGTGCGACTTCTGGCTGTTCACCAAACTCAAAAGACCTCTCCGGGGATACCATTTTTATACGATAGAGGAGATTCAAGCCGCAGCGAAGACGGAACTATAGGCCATCCCGGAAAGTGACTACAACCAGTGTTTCGAAGATTGGAAAATCCGCTGGCATAAGTGCATTGCATCGGGAGAGGATTACTTTAAAGGGAATGAAATTGATTCGGAAGAATAAATAAAGAATTTTCAAAGTAAATACAATGTAACCTTATTTTTTGGGCACAGAGTACATATTGTCACAAACATTAAAAAAAAAAAAATAGAAATTAAAAAATATAGACGCAGTAAAAGGAAACAACAATTTGTTTGTTCCAGAACATTGATTTCTAAATGACATTGGACTACATTTTCTTATAAAAAAAAAATTTTAGGAACATAAAATTTGATTTTATCGTATTCCAAAGTACTTCGAAAAAAGTGAAGAATCAAATAAATAATTAGTAACGAAATTTAATATTTGTGGCCTTATTTCTCAAGTAAAAAAAATGTAGGTCTATCTTAAACAATACTTAAGGGATTTTATTTATAATAAGTTTTTCCCGACAGATTGAGATTTTCATAGTTGAAAAGGGCGATCACTTATTAGAAAAAAAGCTCGATCTCCACATACATACATACATATATATACATATAAATATTATTCAGTGTCAGCTTCGTTATAATATTAACATATTACCAATTATAATACCAAACTTTTGCACAATTTTGCCAAATTACTAATCTCTTAAAGAAGTGTTTCATAAGTTCATATAATTTTGCTCTACACAAATCCAATCGCAACGCTCTATAAATGATTCATTTCGAGTTGCATTCAATAAGAGAGCCATTTAGTCACTTCGATTTCATTTCATTGCTCAATACGCTATGAAATCATCATATTCACCGCACCACAACCCTCTCAACTCAGATGTTAATATTCCTGGAAAACGCATATCATTTTGTACATGCCATAAACACTTATTAAAACCGGATAACCAATTTTCGAACACAATTTTACGGTTCATTGTTGCTTTTGTAGCAAACCAATATACACGCACCCAAATGATTCGTGTAAAAGAAGACCTTTGTAGATATCTATACATATATATATATATATATGTATGTATAAACTAAATATATAAATTTTTATAGTTTCTATATTGGTTTTTAAAACACAGCGCCGGAAGAATGTAATTTCGTGAGGTTATCATCAATAAGCTTATTAATGTCAACATTAAAGGACATTCATTACTTACCGCAGTTGTAAACGAAGGAGACAAAGCAGACGACACTGCTGGCGTCATAAATACTCGTATCTGAAATAAAAGTTTATAAATATAGTAATACGTACAACGACCAGTAATAAGATTACAGCAGCTTTATGTTAGTGTTAGTAAAGCACAATTTTATTAATCTCCTGACGACTGTGAGGTTGTGGTGAGTTTAAAAAGGTGCTGTTCGCAAAGACGTATTAAGGGGTAGCTGACTGCAGAGGAGTTGGAATGCAGGTATTTTCATATACATTCATATACTTTAGAGTGGTGAGGACAGATACATGCAGGTAGAGGCTTAAAGAACAGGAGGAAAAAAGAAGGCATCCCCTGCGATCCTTAAACTAAATACTAATAACGAGTAAGTTCTTTCTTGAAGTTTAAGATAGTGGAAATGTATCTACTGCTTGAGCCACGATAAAGACGGATTTTTGGAACACCAACTCCTCTCACATATTTCTAAGGAATTCAATATAATTTCAGAACTACGTCTACAGTCTTGCCAAAACGCTGTTAAACGCTGAAAGACGTTGTCAAACAGCAAGTTTTGACAGCTGAAAGCAATAATAATGGTCCTACAATCAAAGCGACTAACTCAAACTAGGCATAGCTTCAGGTTCTGAAATTATGATTTCGATTTCAGAAAACTAACAGCATGAGTTCGAACATTAGATCTGAACAACTAACAAAAGAATTTGCGATTTGGTTTGAATCAATAAATGTGGCAAAATCGACTGAATATAGGTCGTGGGAAGGACTATACGAGTATCAAAGGTTTTTTAGATTATTTCTTGCTAACAATATTAGCTTAATGATATTAATCTAGACCACTGAAGAAGAGTAGTGTGGAAACGTTAGCTTTATGACTCTGTTCTGATCTGCGTACGAACAGAATCAACAAGACATTGCTTAAAGCAGCAATCCCGAACCATAGCTGTTATTGACACAGATCTACTAGCGCGTGCCTGTCTTTATCTTCATTTCTATATATGTGACCTGGTCTACGGAAAGGGGGCTTAAGTGTCAAAAAATCAATTTTCACTTTTTAGTTGATTCGGATGGAAGATGAGATGCTTTTTCACGTGATAGAATCCAAAAAGTTTCGCACGTTAGCTCCCTTATATTTCTGGCCTAGGGAACACTAAGTGTTGCCAGGTGCAATCTGACATTTCCATTGGAAAGTTTGACACTTTTTAGCATAACATCACTCAGAACGTTTTGTCATTTAATCGTGAATTGTTTTATTTACAGGGAATTAAAAAATTCGTTTCCGCCAAAAAAATGGAATTAACTCGTGAACATTTTCGTGCGATCATTTTTCACAACCCTCGACGTGGATTATGACGACAAGAGTGCATCAATGAACTAAAATCTTTGTATGGCTATGAAGCACCATCCTAAAGCACTGCGAAAAACTGGTACAACGAATTCAATCGTGGCCGACGCTCGCTCAAAGACGAATTCCGTGAAGGTCGTCCAAAAACAGCCGTTGTGCCAGAAAACATCGATGCCGTACGTGAACTGATAATGCAAGACCGTCATGTAACATACCTTCAGATAGAGGCATGCCTATGCATGTCTCTCACCAGCATACATTCGATATTGCATGAACACCTGGCCGTAAAAAAGGTTTGTTCTCGTTGGATCCCGCACAATTTGACAATCGCTCAAAAAAAGGCTCGTGTGGATTGGTGTAAAAAAATGCTGAAGAAATACGATCGCGGTGCTTCAAAAGACGTTTATAAGATCGTCACTGGTGACGAATCATGGATCTATGCGTATGAGCCCGAAACAAAACAGCAATCGACCGTGTGGGTCTTCCAAGACGAGTCAAATCCAACCAAAGTTGTTCGTGGAAGAAGCACTTCGAAGCAAATGGTCGCCTGTTTCTTCGGCAAAACTGGTCATGTGGCGACTGTTCCGCTTGAGCAACGTAGGACGGTCAATTCTGAGTGGTACACCACCATTTGTTTGCCTGAAGTCTTCGGAGAAATTCGAAAAACGAACAAGAGAAGACGAATCATTGTGCACCATGACAACGCGAGCTCTCACACATCGGCTCAAACCAGCGTCTTTTTGACCGGCCAAAACGTCGAATTGATGGGTCATCCGCCATACAGCCTTGACTTGTCACCCAATGACTTCTTTTTATTCCCACACATCAAGAAAATAATGCGTGGTCAACGATTTTCGTCGCCAGAAGATGCTGTTGAAGCATTCAAAAACCATGTTTTGGAGGTGTCTCAATCGGAGTGGAAGAAGTGCTTCGAAAATTGCTTGAGCGCATGCAAAAGTGTATAAATCTTGATGGAGAATATTTTGAAAAACAATAAAACCATTTTCGTTGATAAATATTCCTATTTTCATTATTAGGCCAGAAATATATATAGCAGCCCTCGTATGTATCATTTGAGGTATGTACGTACACTTGCTAGAGAATTTAGACATTTTTAGACTGGAAGGAGTAACTTTACTTGTACTCAAACCCAAAGAACGATCACATTGTTTAATGGAAAAAGCTTTGACGAACAATGAACAATATACCAAGCAGCTTATTCATTATGTTGAGGTCTCGGGAATAAGGTTTTCGCCTTCAAGAAATCGAGTAGGTATTATTCAGGAATGTTTCTCGAAATATTTTCTCGGATTCGAGTAGATAGAGACTACTAAACTATCCTATCTTTTGAAGCCCAATCGAAAGCACGGAATAATTTTCACATCAGGACTGCCGTTAGAGAGATAAAGGAAAGCTGATGGAGGAGCTCTTGACCTTGTACCTCCTCCTGGAAATTTAGTAGCAGTTTAGTTGTGTTTGATTTGGAGAAAAATTGGTTAATAAGACAGCGATCACATTAGTTAGAGATACACTTAGGAAAAATCGCCGAAGATCTAGATATAACGAACTAAGGCAATTTCAACGTTTAAACCTAAAACTGAATGAACATTCTTTCAGTATTTTGTATGACTTCGAAGTTGTGTTATCTAAGTAAGTTCTACTTCCCAGTTGCATAAAGCTTTTGACAAGCTTTCGTGATCTTTTTTATATAAAATATTATATTCTTAAATATAATATAATAAAGTTTTGGAAATTGGACCTTTTCCTTTGACTATTATCAGTACTTGATTTTACCAATTATTTTTGAAAAATGTTAAAACCTTAGAGACTCAGTAGTTTCCAGTATTACCTTTGCATAGACAAAATAGAATTTTATTAGACTTTCTTGAGATATCCTAAATAAAAATATAATAAAACAGTGGTGTTTTAAGATAGAATGTCGGTTCTATAGCCACAGCTGGATCGGCGTAGATATCTTCAGAGCCTAACTAAGTAGTTCCTGAAATACTGGGTTTGTCCGGAAAGTAATAGGACTGATTTTCTTCCGCCGCGACTATAACCAGAAGCGTGTGCGCACTTGCTGAATTCAGTAAAGGGTGTTCATCGCTAACGAACGAGACGCTGGTCAGTTGTCTCCGAGCACTTCCAGAGTCGAGACAAACATTTTCGCGCGACGTGTTTCTGTGAGTGGTGTAAGCCGTAAATGCAGCGTTCGTTAGAGCAGAGGTACGCGATTAAATTCTGCAGGTGGCTCAATAAATCTGCGACAAAAACGTCTGATATGATGAAGCAGGCTTACCCTGATGTTGTTTTACCAATAAGTGGTATGTTTTGGTGGCACCCGGCTTATTTGGAGGACCGGGAAGAGGTCGCTGATGAAGACCGGAAGAATGAGGAAATCCAAAGTGAAGCCGATGCTCATTGACTTTTCAAATCGACGCAGTCCTATTACTTTCCGGTCAAACCCTATCAGAATAACTGTAAATATATCGAAACACACTGTTATTGTTCTTACGAGTGTATTTTCATGTCCACTCGCGCCCGCCTTGTTATGGCCATAATGTTCACTTAATAATTCATGAAATCCTGACTCACGAATTAAATAACTGATGAGTGACAAAATGCGAGCCAGTCCCTGCAACCACCAGCGGCATAACGTCTTACAAATTTTTTCCATATATTGCCTCATTGAAAAAATTACATCTAGAAAATTACAAAAACAACAAATGCAATCAAGATATAAAACAACCGGCGTAATATCACTGCTTCAGCCCCTAAAAGAGCGCTACATTTTCAACAGCAACGAAGGTAATAAAATCGTAAGCTGCAGCGCATAACTATTGCTGTTGTTGTTGCACTATTTATGCCGTGACACGCACAAAATACAAAATTCAAACTACAAATTACAATCCTAAACAACAACCGGCCAGCGAGACACTACGGTAGTGTTGGCTGGTGGTGGTTAAATGTGGGAGAGGGTGCTGCCGCCACTGTGCGCATAAAAGTATGCAATATACTTGGCTGGCAGTTGTGGCTGGCCATGCGACGCATTAAAGGGGCGCGAGTAGCAGTTGAACGTCCCATTATGCTTTCTTTTGTGTTTTTTTTTGTTTGTTGTCGTTAAAATGTCAGGACACTCACTTAGAGCCGCACCACCGACCGGTTGACTAGTGTCTCGCAGTCCACCAGCACCAGCGGACAGCTATCCATCGTACATCAATAAATGTTAATCCGGAGCAAATGGCTTTGGCAACACATTCTTGCATTATATTGGCCAATATATTGGTGGCCGCGCATATAAAAATGTATGAGCTAACCAATACACACACATACACATATGCGTTGTATGTGTTTGTTATTACTGTAGTTTTGTTGTTTTTATGCTTCAATATAGTTATATTCACATGGATACTGTGAAAGTCCCCTCAAAACCAAGCGTTGTTTGTACAACCTCAACTTCTTGTCATCTCCGCTTTAATGGCGCTCCGTTAGCTGCTAGCATCATCCACTTACAACTGCTCTAATGCTATTTTATGCATATTTATGTAGTTTCAAGTTCATTGTTTTCTCATTATAGCGTCCAAGTGCTAACCTCATCACTCCCACAAGCACTAAGCAGGAACCCTCCTCCGCACTGCTTGTAACATTTCTGTGCCGCCCTTTACTGCCCTCTTACTGCTGTTATTGGCGTGTTTATACCATCTGATTGCTGCAGCGTAAGCCACTCTATAATTTTCTAATTTGTGCGTAGGTTATTACTCATTGTGGTTATGTGTAACCGCCTAATTGGCTAGTTTTGTGGCGTTTTAGTAATCGTTTAGGGTCAACTTTAATGGATTTTGTTGTATTTTGTTATGAAATAAATTATACGACAGTTGTATGCCGCAACTTAATGCTGTGACGCTTTTCCATAATGTTTTATAAGTTCATAAATTGTAATAATTTCTTATATGCTTGCTGTTTCACAAGTTCAGTAATATGACTTGACCACTAACGTTTTTAGCAGTGCTTGTGGTTTAAAGATAAAATAATTTTTTTTTTTTCAAAGATAAAATAAAATTTTTTTCAGAGGCACGAAAAAATGAGAATTTTCAGTATTTTTTTTTTTGCATTAAATCGTGTTATTTTACAAAGGTAGTAATATGGCATTATTATATGATGTGTTGACTTGAATTCACGAAATTAAAAAAAAAAAGAATTATTTCCAAAGTTATAGTTGTTTGTGTTGACCCAGTTCCAAAAAAAAGTACTTGCGGTGACAACTGTAAGCTCTTGGAGATTCATATAAAATCAATCGGACAAAAAAAAAATTAGTTTCATAAATAGATAAACTCGGACCTGATCGAAGGATTTGTTTTTTTTTTTCAAAAATTAACAAAATTGCGGCCTCAGGAAATTTGTTTCTAAATTTTTTGGGGAAAAATCAACAAATCAAAATTTTTGAAAAACAAAAAATCCTTCGATCAGGCCAGATTTTATTATGTATTCTAAAAGCTGTATAAATTTGATTAAAATCTACTGAGCGGTTTTCGAGTTACAGTTGTCACCAGTTCAAAATATATAGTTTTGAGAAAAATGCGTTTAAAGTTTCACACTAGCTTTGAAGTGCCTGAGCTCTCTTTGTTATTTGTCGAATAACTCAAAAACTAATTATCGGTTCAACGTGAAATTTTCAGAGAATATTTTTAAGATATTACATTTAACGAGAATGCAAAAAAAAATTAAATTTAAAAAATCTAACTACCCCTAACCCCTTAATACAATAGAAAGCAAATATCATAGTTGCGCGGTCTAGAGTAAGACAATGCTATTAATTTCTGTTCAATAGGTACAGCATACATGTGTCAAATTGCATGGATGAAGGATATTTGGAGTAATTACAACCCAAATATTAAGAGAAGTTAAGATCTGATAACTCCATCAGTCTACAAACCACATCAAAGCCTTGTTTTTCTGGGTGAAAATGGCAGCTCTTGAATCTCTTCAGGTTGCTCTTCATTCCAACCGCGGAACTATTGGTTATTTGCCAACAAATTAAGCCAGAAATGGCCCACAGAGCTGAACAAAATTTAGCTCGAAAACAATGGATCTTCTTGGAACTTTTCAAGAGTCAGTAGAGCGAAGCGATGTCGTTTGGGAAAGTCTAGCGGCTTCAGTTCCTGCACAAGCTATATTTTGTATGCTTTCAATTTAAGACCTCAACGTAAAATGGGCCAGGTTGCTCCATACTTCAGACCGAGGGGCTGCGAAATGATTCTTTGCGATCTTTATGTATACTGGCGTGGTCTATTCGAATATTATTAAATAATGAATGATGTGTCTAAAGATTTATGATGGTGTTGCAAGTCAGTAGAACGTGAGTTTTCGTAATAAAGTTGAATGATTTGTAAACGTTGTTCACTAGCAAGCCTTTACGTAATGATGTAATGAAACTCCAAACAATACTCAACAAAAATAACATGACAGTTTGACACTACTCACGCGTGATCTGTCAAAAGAAGGTTATTAAGAAAAGTATCTCTACTTATATCACCCGTTATATATCTAGTAGTAATATGCATATTGTCTTACAAAAAATGTTACAGGCATTCACATAAATTTTAGACCGCAAATATTCAATACCAAAGTATTTGGTGTTCGCAGTCTGCTGCCATATCTAACAATTGGACAGTGATCTGTTAGTATTCCTACTAAAGTTAATTTGAAATAGAGTTAATTTTAATAGTCGGCATGAGCGGTCATATTCTATATTCCACATTCATGCCACGTTTGCCTGCTAGTTGAGCAAATTAGTGGTTAACTCCACCGAGACCCAGCAGAGCATCAAGAAATAGCCTGAGGCATATGACTTCCGCATTTTCTCGGAGTATTGTCTCTTCTGTCTAGTTCGCTTGCTTTACAGATACCGGGAATGTCACTACCGCCTAGAACCCATTGCAGGTTTATACTGAAATAGAAGGTTAGATCCACTTAAGAGATCAAAGAATTCTTTCACTGTCTTTTACGAAACCCTATGGGTTTGAAGTGTTTACTATACCGTATTATGGGCTATACTACTTGTCAGAACAAGAAGCCTTTATTTGATTGCTGTTGTCTTCATTTAGAAGGCACTGCAGTAGTCTGGTAAATGGGATCTTAAGAATACAGAAAAAAATATTTTACCAAAAAATATTAAATATTAAAATAATTAGAGGGGGGAGAGACAAGTGTAAAAAAATGGCGCATCCTGGTGGCATTGATCCTGACTCTCCTGGTGATCCGAAAAAAAAAAAATCAAAAGAAAATCTTAATCGGTAAGGATGCTGTTATAGTCCAGGAACACGAAAAAATTTTTTTTTTGAAAAAATGGCGACTGCCTGAAAATAAAAATCATTTTTTACGCTTTTTTTGAAATTCCTGAATTTTTTTTAAATATTAAAAACAAAAATTTTGACACGATGCTGATAGGAATGATAAAGGATTATATAAAAAAGGTTCACACAAAATTTCTAGTAAATCGGTTGTACAGAACTTGAGATAATGCCAGTACCGTGCGGAAAAAAGTAGTTTCGAGAAAAACGCATTTAAAAAAGTTAGTCTACCTACCTACCGGGCTAGGTACTGCGTCACTAAAGTAACTGTAGCTCTTAAAATAATTTTAATTTTTAAAAATCCTTTGGAGGATATGTCCTTAAGGGTCTAAACTTTAAATATATGAAAAAAAATTGAATTTTTCGAAATTCTAGGGTAGAATACCCCCTTGAAAACAACGAAAAATATTTTATTTTATTTAACTGCTTGCTGAAAATTGAAGGCAATTGAGGAAACAGTTTTCTGTTCCACAAGTTCACTAGATGACTGTGTTGACTTTCCAATTGAAAATGCATAAATTTCAAAACCGAAATATCTTGGCACACTTTCTGGTGTCTAAATAGCACCACTAAGGGTTCTTATTTATATTAATGTGCCTATTTCTAACTTCCAAACCAACAGAGGTTTTTTTTAATAAAATTCGCAATTCATTGCAAGCCCCAAGAGTGACAAAATATGCAAATTTGGATGCGATTTGAAAATGAGGCTCAAATTAAGAAACGCACATAAATTCCAAGTGAACGAGCGAGACAATGTGGTTGGAATATTGAAAACAGGCAAATCTCCAAGATCTCTAAAGTAATGACACCTTTTTGCTTTCAAATGCAAATTCGTGCAATACACAGCGGAGCGGAGAGGGATTAAGACACAGAAGTCGTTGCACAGGCAAGTGTGAGGAGATAAGGAAGTAATTTAGAATTTTGCTCATATGAAAGTGATAACTTGAGCGCCGAAAACACCAAAATTCCCAAGTGCACATAGGAAATATAAATAATTATTTGCAAACATGCGTTAGAGTGTGTGTGTGTAAGTCTCGTTCTGCGAAATTGTAAAATAGTAATACATTTGTTTGCCTTTGTGGCATGTGGCACGCTGCAATTACCACGCCACAATGAAGGGCGATGCGTGCGCAGCAAACTCACTGCTGTATACGCACGATTGCGCTGCCGCGTGGCATGTGGCAAAGCAATGGCAATTGTATAAATTTTGCTTGCCACTGATTTTTCAAGGCGACACATACGAGCGGTGGGCGTGACGGGGCGTTTGTCGACAATAATGCTACGCCGCCCACCCCAGCTGCCACTGATCACGATTAACTGATTAGCAACATCGCCGGGCGTCTGTGGCGTTGTGAAAATTGCTTACGTTGCATAGCGCCAGGCGCAGCCGAACTCATTTACATTTTCACACTTTGCGCGCTGCGTTGCGTAACACACGCCAACGCACTTCGGTTGCTGCGGCTCCATTCTCTTCGCCTCCTTTGATCTGTCGTCGTTGTAAGCGCTCACACTGGTGTTAATGCGAAAGGCAACCGAGCCGAGCGCACACACACATACACAATTAACGTTGTCACAAGTGACGTGGAGTGCGCGTTGACGGTATACGTGACATCTCTGCTTTGTTTTTGCGGTAATCCAATCACTAGAAAATACGATTTTAATTTAAAACTAACTGCGTCTTACTACAGTCTACACTCAACTCAGGCCACCGTTATTAACGCACTTCGCATCTTGTGATTGTCTTCGCACCACAAAATGGCAATTGTTATTGTGGCAGCAATTGTTGCATTGAAATTTGAAGACACTTATTATTGTTTCTCAACTGCACGCTGTTTGCGGCACGTACCTCATTCTAGTTTTCCCCAATGCGTATTCGTATTTGAAGAATTCTGCGCAAATTATATGAGTGTCCTTACAACTTTGCCCTCAGTTTCACAGATTTTATGCAAGTGATTAGTGTGGGTAGTTTTTTTTCCTTCATTTCGACAAATTTTTCTTTTCTCTACTTTCCGCTTTTCACTATTTCGGAAGACTCGCATGAAAGAGTAAACGGTTGAACAGGTAAGCAGCACGAAAGTTCTAAGAAAAGAGTTATCTTGTGACCATATAAAGCTTATAACTCTGAAAATGCTCTCTATTTACGCTAAAAGCTTTAAAATTTTTTCATTTGCGCGAAGAGCTCTAAGACCTTTGGGTTTTTACGATATAATGCACAATTTCTCCTAATGGTAGTTCTGAAAAACAAGAAAAGGGGGATCTGTACAATTTCTCGTAGCTTTAAAAAGTTTCTTTTAAAATGTAGTGGAAGGCAAAAAAGTATGCATACAAAGCTTGAAGCTCAATAAAAAGCTTTACATTTGCATCAAGTGCTTCAAAATTGCTAAAAGGCGCACTTTATCTCAAAATTTTGCATGATCTTGCTGAAGATCACTTAAGGTGAGGCGACCATCAATATCCTATAGCTTGATACGCTTTTGAACATAAAAAATCTATAGATTACATTAGTCAGTTAAGCTAATGAGCCAAAAAAGGTCAGTGTGGTTCTTTGCGATACTCGATGGAGCTCCGTTTTGCAGTCCATGAGGATTAGTCATCATTTACGATGCCTGCGCTCAATGCGAATTTAAACAAACTCTGTGGTCTCACTAACGATACTTCTTCCATTCAAGCATGGCGCTGACTTCTAAAACGTTACCAATTGACCTATAGGTACAAGCAGAATCTTAACTTTAGTAACGATACTTCTTCCAAGATATCAGACTCTAGGGTCCTCTCAGGCCTAAAATGTAGCCTTAAAATTTGAAAAAATACACAATATAATCTTCATTGTTTCACTGCTGTCTTGCTCTTTACATTTGGCAAGTTTTCTGAATCTGACAGTGGCACTTTGCAGACACGTCTCGCCACCGGACTGTATTCTGTGAGTATACCAACCTCTTCTATCAAGCGCCAATAGGAACTTTATATATTTCCGATGCACCGTTTAAGACATGACTTTCGCAGTTTAGCAGCCAATTAAATTATGCCATTGAATTTTGAATTTCCTTGCCATCCTCCTGTCCAAATCCTTTTATAGAAAATGTATGGATTTTTCAATGAAGATCACTTTTTTGGATGACAACCGAATAACACTCTTGCAAATCTCGTCCAATATTTAATTGTTAACCTGGAACCCAGTCGAAAGAAAGTCGCTTGATTCTGGCACAACTCTCCCATCCTACCCTGCCTCTCTAGTCACTTGTGAACGATAATGGAAACGAGCGTGTTACCTTGATTACTGCTTGGTTGTCCATTGCTATTGTCTCTGGCACTGGCAGCTGGTTCATTAGAGGCTAGCTCCGCTGCTTGCGCAATAGCATGGACCTCTGTTTGAAATTTACTGCAGTGTTCTGACAATTTAAAAGGCTATCTTATGCCTAACTCAGGACAGTATATCCCCGCACCGATTCCATCCTCCATTTTCGAGCCATCGGTATAAATGTCTAATGAGTTGTGCGCAGCTAACATATCTTTATGTCAACCACATTTTTTTTTTTTTTGTTTATTTTGATCTTCTTTCCCAATTGAAAAGTGGGTTCAGGCTTGCGGTGCTTGCGTAACCGCCATCACACAATAAGATATGTCCGAAGGTTCTCTATCTAAATTCTTCTGCAATCAGTGGCCGCCTAGCCGATTTTGCCTCGCAGCTTTCAGCGTAAAGGTCTATAAGTGTCAAGTTTAGCTCTAGTTCAAGAACCGCTTTTGGAGCGGCATTTTTCATACTTGAAATTCAACGCAGAGTAACTCTTGCTAACAGGTGCTACTTTGGACTGCGTGGGAAATTGAGGAGTAAAGTCCTCTCTCGACGAACAAATAGCAAATTCTACAAGTCACTCATCATCACTGCTATATTCACATAGTTCAGCAAATCAAGAGGCAATTACTGCGCTGGTTAAATTATGTTTTCCGGATGCAAGAGCACACTTTAGTTTTGAGAGTTTTCGATTTTTTACTCGCCGATGGAAGCAGAGGAAGAAGAAGAACGAATAACGCGATGTTGAAAACTCGGTTATAACCGCATAAGCGGTGTCTAAGAAGAAGGACTTCATTAAAGAACTGTTTATTGGACGTCAACTATTTGGCAAAGCTAACACGATCCGCTTCGAGAGTAGCTTTTAAAACGGGAAGATCGAATAATCTCATTTTTTCTAAACTTTCATTAGTTCTCTTTGCTATAAAAGCTACAAATGAAGGACAGTAGTACTAAAAGCTGGACAAACAAAAATGCGAAGTAAAGTTCTCTAAATATATTCCCTGGAAATTGTTTCTGTAACATTTTAATGTGGAACAGAGTGCTCTAAGAGTAGTTTTACAGTTTCCTTCGTTTTTAATTTAATTTTTTTTTCTTTCTGTCTTAAATTGCATATGAAGTTGGAACTATCACATCGTTGTAAAGGTAACCAAAATATACCTAATTTGAACACTAAAAAGTTTGTTCACTTTATGACAGTCGAAACGGCAGCCGCACTTGACCAAATAAGTGGCACATTTCGGCAGCCGCGTCGAGATAAGCTCCGTGTAAGCTCAAATGAGCTTCAAATTTAGCGCTATTTCCGAACTATAACCACGAACAAACATGCAGGCAGACACATGCACAAACTGTAAAAGGAAAATCAACGCTCACTTTTGTGCTGCTATCGACGAGCAACAATCGCCAAATGAGCCCATTGACCATTGACTTTTAAGAGTCACTGTTGGCGAAGTGTGGAAAACTGCTGAGCAGGAAATCGTTTTGTGTGATGGAGTCGTAGTGGTGTTAGCACTTGTTGTACTAAGGTTATATAGACAACAACACAAGAGTGATACAATTTTATTACTACTCACACAGTCACACTTTTGCATACATATATACAGACAAACATATGCTTCGGCAAATTGCCTTTGTGCATAAGTCAAGCCAGTGAAGCTGACCTGAGTGTTATCTATTTGCGTGTGCAGTTGTTGTTATTGGCACATCAAAAAGCAAAAGCAATCTGCTTAGGCTACTAAATAAACAACATCAACAACCATATAGAAATACAGTAATGAGCAATAACGGCAAAAGTTGCTGCTTGTGGCCGTAGCACTTTTATGTTTGACTTCGTAATAAATGCGGGGCATTGAAACTTCCTGATTTTCTCTCCAAGATTGATAAGTATAAGGGTATGATTTCAGCCATACGGATGTGGTGTATTTTGGTGTTTTACTAAGCACTCTTTGTCGCAAAATTCTGTTGACGCAAATACATATAAACTAATATATTATTTTTCGCAGCATAAATATAGGCGTATAAGTACATATTCGCTATAATATTATTTGTTGTTGGCTGCCTCTCTTAATCCAAGCTTTTATGGTTATGTATAATTTTCTCGGTTTTCATAAAATAATTGAATAATTCATATATTTATAAGCTCAGCGCCAAAAAGTAGGCTTCAAAGAACTATAAATCGTTTGTCAAAGCTCTGTTCAGACATTTGGCCTCAAAATGTGATCTATTTCACATATGAGGAGCTAGAATACTTACATGTGTGGTCATATCAAGTTTAGTCACTTGTCGATCTATAGTAAAACTCGACATTATAGTGTGTTGCAGGTAGTTTCTCTTTCAGATCTGCTGATAGATCTCAGGCGCTTTGATACCTAAGGAAACTAGAGCTGTGAGTGAACAATCATTACTGATTTGTATCTTCCACATATGTAACCAGAATTAAATTAAATTTTAAAAATTACGAAATCGGAACTAGCCGTAAACATTTCGACGAAATAATAGAGTGAGGAGTTCTCGGTGGTTGCACAGTGTGCCTCCTAAAGAGCTGGGTCAGACATATATCCTACCTACCTAAACAAGAGTCACCGGAAAGCTTAAAAATATCATTACTATACATCAGTAATCTTAGCTTTCTGTATAGTCAAATCTCACGGTATTCGCAGGCTCAATTACGACAACCGTTCAAAAAAAGGGGAAACTTAGCTCAGACAGCCACTTAAGACCACACTTGAAGATGTTTACTCCCTTTTTACTGCTTCCTCTCTCTCTTTACAAAGTAAAAATTTCAGACAAATTCCCGTTTATCTTAGAAATGATTCTTTAAGTACTGTTCCATGATCTCAACTCAGCAAACTCTCTACATAGTTACTAAATATCTGTAAAAAAACAACAAAACTATAAAAAACATGCATCTGTTAGAATCTCGTTGAATAATACCTTATGTGCTGACATTTTTAGTAGTCAATGAAATCAAAAGTTGAAGTTTTGCTTGAAAAAGAATGATATTAGTTGTCAGACGAACCTGGCTCTATTTTAATTGAACTTACGACTATGCATTATCCTCTTGATTCTTCTTCCAATTTAAAGTGAAACACATTAATATTTCAATATTTTCGCTTAATTCATTTAACTTTCTTTAATTTCATTAGCCCTTCAACATCCTCTATACTTATCCGCCGGCACTTCCGCTTCCGCAGCTGTCGTCGCCAAGTCTTTGCTTGTTTACTCTGTTAGCCGACGTTCGACACCCGACGCTGGCATTGACATCAGGCGAGTAATTCACTTGAATTTTGCCAGCTTCACACTTCAAATTGCGGCTCATTCGCTGCCTCATCCATGCTCTCTCCTTTAGTAGAGCGACCAATCTTACTGCTAATTCGCTTGTCGCCATCCCGTCCAACTGCCTTCTTTAAAGTGTCTTTGACTTTCATGTTTTGCATTTCTTTTCGACAAAATTGCTGCTTGACACAGGAAAGCATTATCCTTTTTTGCTCGTCAGCTTGTAAGCTCCTCTTGTTGTTATTGACTCGTTGTTTGTCGTTTGTCTATTTGTTGCTGCATGCAACAGCAAGGATATCGTTGCAAGCTCCGCTCAGTCGTTGCAGTTACGCCGGTCGCTGCCTCAACGCGTTGGTGCCATTCCAATGCCGCTAGATATTTAGCTCCCAGGTCACATTAACTTATCTTTTATGTAAAGAACCTCCGGCTTAGAACTTCGACTGTCACACTGCAGCAATTGCTTTTGCATTTTGCAAGACGTCGTTGTAACTACATGCCCCTAGCCCTTCTGTCTTCGGTGCGATGTCACTTCCTAACTGGGTTTCCATAATGGAGCTTCGACGTCTCCAGCTTTGTGCTTGGTCTCCCAGGCGTCCGACGTCAAGGTCTTTTCACTTCGTTCCGCTGCATTGCTTGGCTTTGGTTTGCTGTACTTTGCTTGTCATTACAACGCATTGCAACGATTCGATTTCTTCTTGACACGTCTTTGTGCAAAGTGTTTCGACATCTTCGACCTGCTATTTGAGTGTCATTCGACTTTTGCGCTAACTGCGATTTGCGTGCACTGTGAGAAAAAGACCGGGCGCTCATGAAGTGAGAAGAACAAGCGGAAATGTAACGCCAGCGTCAATGAACAGACAAGGGTTAAGGCACAGGGTATATTTGTACCTGATCATACTGTTAATAGTTTTGATGCGAATGTGTCTGGAACTGTTATGAAACCCTAATTTGTATTCTAAAACTCAGTAGTTGATGGATCCTAGGACGATCATAATCTAATAAGCATTCATGAAAAAACTGAGAACTTTTTTCAAAATTAGATACAGAGATCTTTCTAGTCTTAATTGGGCTTAGAAGTTCACAAAGAAAGTGGACTGAACGTCCGAAGCCACCTTTCTCAGCTCAGTGAGCTAGGACTGTCATTCATATCATTTCACTGATGATTGGTTGGTTGGTTGAAAAGGGAAGAGCAAGAACGATAGTATCCAGTCGGCCGCACTTAGGCCATCATGAGCGCCATTGTACTCCGGAATGGTAATCAAGTATCTAATCAAGCAGATTAACTACCACAGAAGGAGCATGACGTCAGCAAACCTGGTTGACCGGCTAGTAAGAGGTAAGTTTGTATTGCCTTTACCCAGGAACCCAGTACTTTTGAAAGCCGAGTAACTGAGCTAAGTTCAGTTAAACCAAAATTATTTTACGCCAACGGAGATGTCAAGCTCAAGATCTGAATAGTATGGAAAACACAATACAACTCTTTCAACATATTGTCGCAGTTGTATGAAGGAAGATGAGCTACAGAATCCAGGTACTTTTTCGGTTTTCGATTAAAGTTGTAGGTCTTTGTCCTTTCTAGAACCCAAAAAAGAAGAAAATGTGAAAATCTGAGGCTTAGTCAATCTACTTATGGTATTTGAGGTAGGGAGTGTGTTTTGAAAAAACCTCTTCTTTTTCAACAGATTTCTCTTCTCAAGAATCAAAAAATTGAGATTTTCGCAAATTTCGTAAAATTATTCCAGTGTCACTGGAACTTCTTCGCTACAAATTTGTGTTACGTTATTGTTGTTGTTAGTTTTCGGATTACTGCAGTAGTTTAATAGTTGCAATGTGCCGCTCTATTGTCGATTTGCTTTGATGGCTGAGTCTGTGGTACGATTTGATGCGCTTGTCATAACACAATCAACAACTTCAACAAACAACTCGAATAGCGATGAGTGAAAGCTGAGGCAACGACTCCATACACCCACCAACTCGAAGGGTCGACACTTCGTTTCGATTTCATCGTTTGCGCTCGTATAACTTCGACTTCGTCATTCGTGTTACTTAATTTTAACACTTTTTGTTGTTGCACAGCATTGCCTTCGCTTTGTTGCTACTTGACGCCTTGGGACATCAAGCTCCAGCTGTTGCTTTATCTAATGTTGTTGTAGGTTGTTTTTATTATTGTAGCGGTGCTCAACAGTGTCAGCGTTGCTTCCACGAACTCTCACACTTTCACCTAAGCCACTTTTTCACCATCCTCAGCGTTACCTCACTTTGCTTTGGCCGGATGTCTCGGGGTAATTTAGATAGCGTTGCTACTTAGCCCGTTATGTCGCCGCTGTTTGATGTCTGCTCAATTGTTTGCCGTAACTTTGGTTGTTTATGACAATATTTGTGTTGTTGTTTGGTTTTAGTCTTCTAATAACAGTTGTACAGCTTAGTGGGCTACAAGTTAACAAATGGTGTTGCTAATACCTTCAAAAAGTTAGTCTGAGTTAGCTTTAAGAAGTAGTCTGTGCCGTCCTTCCTTGCTTAGCTGATGGTAATTGGGAGCAGGAAAAAACTAGAAGAAATTTAACGTCATCTGTAGCAACTTTTAAGCGAAGATGGCTGCCATCGAGTACATGTACCCGAAGTGCAGCTTCCTTCAGAGAGGTGTACATTCACATCGTTAGCCGACCGATTATATTGGCTTTGAGCAGACAGTGCCCTCAAATCTAATCAAAGAGTGCATGACCTTATTAGCAATACCTTCAATCTTCTTCCGCATTAGACTTGTATGGGTCACAGCAGAATCGTCGGAAGGTCGATGAGCTTGTTAGGGAGAGCGCATTTTCCTTTATTTCATCTGATTGGAAGCGAGTCGGTTTTCCTACATCTTCTTGTGTTCTGGCGTACGATCTTTGGACCTCCAGTGAGTTCAGCAAGTTCAAAAACTAAAACTTGTGCGACTGACAGATTCTTCTGGTGAAGAGTGAACTGTAAGAGGTACTCCGAGCTACTTACACTAGCAAAGTAAATCTTTCCGCAATTGTTAGTGTTCTGACGCCGTCCAATAGCTTCACAAGTTGTGCGTCTAACTATTTTGTCAGCCGCTCTTTGCCAAAGTTGAATGGAGGAAAGCGAGATAGAAAGTCTCGAGAGTATATCTGAAGGTATGCGCCCCAAGTCTTGACCTTCCAATCGCGGGAGAGTCAAGAAGGAAGTGCTGAGTTGTGTGCACCTCTTCTTCTTTCATACAGCTTCTTCAGATGACGTCTTAGTGGATGATTACTGAAGGTTGCTGAACACCAGACCAATAAATGTACTGCTACTTTAGTGGCTACAACCCCGGCTTGGAAAACACTTCAATAGTCAGGAAATTTGGAGCTGGAGTTGTTAGAGAGCTCCTGCCAGTAAACACCCCCTCCAACCTACATCCAAGCTTTGACCCATCCTTAAAGAAGCTCACTGCGCCACTCCTCCAAGGGCTTCTTTCCACCGAAACTCCAGACACGTATTCTTTTAGAAATCCAGATTCTCTGAGTGTGATTGCAAGATTCGCAGCCATACGGGAACTATGTGCAAATGCGTTAAGTGCCATGGTTGGATTGAACCGTGGTGCATCTGACGATGAGAGCCACCCGTTGAATGCTATCTAGATTCTTTACATATGTGGTCTTTTTTAGAGCCCTCCATTACATAAAGAGTCCATAGAATTTAAAGGGCTTGACTATGGTGTCGTAGAGGCAGAGGACCGCTTTCGGGAAAGACCCCACCTTTTGCCAATGGCTCTTTTAGAGCAGTATAAGGTAGTCGATGCCTTTTTTGCTCTCTCTTCGATATACGGCTTCCATGAAAGCTTCTTACTCAGGATGAGACCTAGATATTTCACTGTATCCGCTAGTTGCAGACGGATATTTCTCATTTGCGGCAGCAGTGCCGAAAGCATCCATAGAAGATGAGAAAGAACTCCATATTGTGTGGTTCACCTACTCACATTTCGTCGAGCAAGGTGCGTTGTCCATTCCGTTTCAATCAGTTTGAAAGCTCCCTCAATATTCCTAATAGCGAATTCTTTAACCCAGTCCATTAGCCTCTCCAGAGTTTTTAGTAAGAAAGAGGAAAGGCTAATGGGCCTGAAGTCATTGGCTTTGATGTAGGAGCCCCTACCTGTCTTCTGAATGAACATAACTCTCCAGAGTTTTCAGTAAGAAAGAGGAAAGGCTAATGGGCCTGAAGTCATTGGCTTTAACGTGGGAGCTCTTACCAGTCTTCAGAATGAACATGTCTCCATGAACTTATCTTCATGCCCCCGTGATGTAACCCAGTCTTAGGCAGTTCGCATAGAAAAGTGCCAACCATTTGCACACCACCTTAACAGCCTGTTGCAGCAGTGCTGGTATGATGCCATCCGGTCTCGGGGACTTGAAAGGTTTGAACGGATTGATCGCCAAGGTCAAATAACGTTCATCTAGAAGGTCGACAAACGCCGCGCAATCATCTTGTAGCACTCCAAGAGATATCCGCCCAAGACTTATTGCTCGAGAGAAGTGAGCATCATGTATCGGTACAATATTGTAATATCTTATTCGGATCGGACACTATAGCTGATAGCTGCCTTGTAAATTTACCGATCAAAAACAAGAAAAAAATATTTGTATACACTTTTGTGCTATAAAAAATGCATTTGTGAAGGGTATGTTAGTTCGGTTCACCCGAAGTTGTCGTCTTTTCTTATTTCAATACGTCTTTACTCACTTAAAATCCGCAAAATCACCTCCACCGAACCCATAAGCTCAGAATTTTGCCGGCTCTTTAATAAATTCCTTAAATTCTACATTCAATTTCAGGAATCATAGACAGCGTAGTTTCCTCTTTTCTGCACGAAGCGCTCCTGTCGAATGCTGTCAACTCTTCGTCTTCTTTTTCTGGCACTACTTAAATTGCAAGAACTAAAAGACGAGCACGTGCCTTCGCATACGAAAAGATGGACAACGTAATGTCATTATCGTTAAAAGAGAGCCGACAAGCGCAAATAAAATGCAAACGAATGGCACAAAAACAACAACAATAAGAACGATAAGAAAACAACGTTGTGATTTGTGGAGCCAGGAGCGGGGAATGCAGCGAAAAAGGCAGTGAAAGAGAGAGAGAGAGTAGCTGAGTTGCTTGTTGCAACTAATGTGGTTATATATGAACATATATAGTATATGTAGGCATATAAATGAGTGTAAATATATATATACATTATCATACATATGTGCTTATGTATGTATGTATATTATGAAAATTTTGTTGCTGTTGCGGAAGTAAGTAAATAAAAAAGGAGGTCAAAAATAACAAGTAATATATATAATAAGCGTAACTATGTATATATATATATATATTTATATATATATATACCGTATATATATACCGTACACTAGTGTATATGTGTTTATACGCCTAACGCAGTCCAACAGCAATGCATAAAAACATACCTATAATATTGTTAATATTTTCTTGCTACCAACAACAACAAAAATGTATATACCTTGTACAAAAACAACAAACATTTTAGTTCCTAGATATTTCGTAACGGCTTATTGTTACCATCAATAGTTTTCCTTCCAGCTGCACGGAGTGTTGAGAGTTAAGTTGCTCATACCACACGTACCACACACACAGCTGGCAGCAACAGCACACCGAAGACACACACCCGGCACGAAATCGCTCATAGCACACAGAGTAGTGGTAGTTTCGGAGATAAACTATGAAGTTGTTGCTGGTGTTATTGTTGTAGTACCACTGTATTTGTTGTTGTAGAAAAACGTTTATATTTTTGTTGTAGCCGAAATATGTTGTTGTTGTTGTTGGTGTAGGAGAAATTTTCGTTTTTGCTTTTGTTGCCACCGCCAGTTGCGCACGAATCGGCATACGAATGACGAACAGCATATTGCATAAACGAGGTTAGGTAACGCCCCTATACGTGACTACCGACACTAGCGGGCGGTACCCGATTGGCGCACACACACAAGCCTCTGCTTTTGTATGTACATATATTTGTGGGTGTGTGTATGTACTTATTACAAAATATATAATTTTACTATAATTGCAGGCGGTGCTGGCGGCTGGGCAGTAGGGAGCATAGTTGTGTGTTTTGGCGTTACTCGGTTCGGGCTTCGCCTACAATATTTTGCAAGGGTTGTTCGTGCTAGCCCGCTAGGAATTCGTAATGCAATTACAACAAAATCTAAAGCACCGCATTGTGAGTTATGGCGTTTTTAGTGCTTGCCGCGGTAGGCCTTTCAGGTAATTAAAGCAGAGTTCGAAATTTGGCGTAACAGATTTTGAGCTGATCAGTAGAAGGACTAATCTGTGCTAGACATTTTTTGAAAAATTTGTACCGTTATAATATTTTTTCTTTTAAAAAATATTTTTTATTTCAAAAACTTACTCATTAAATAAAAAAATAGACAAATATTTAGCAAGAGACTCAATTGAGCTCACTCATTTATCAACTGCTCTTTCATCAGCTGTTCACAGTTCACCTGCTCACTCTTCAGCTACTCCACCACTCAACTCATCACTTAACTCATCACTCACCTACTCACTCACCTACTCACTCACCTACTCACTCATCTAATCGCTCATTCCCCACTCGTCAGCTTTCAAGTGCCTTTTCACAAATTTTTTATGGCACTTACTATGTGGTAAAGTGTAAAAAGTTTTATTTGTCTCAAGTAAAGCAATGACCTTTGACCCTTGCGTTGTTGCATTACATGACAAACTATGAACTTTGTCAGAGATTTTTTTTTTTAATATTTCCCTCAACAAGAAATCAAACTTATTTCCCATTCGATTTTGCAAGTATATTGAAAAAGTTATCTGAAGTGTCTGGCCAAGCGTTTGCAGCACCCAACTTGGTTATAAATGGCATGCTTGACCGCTCTCTTGCATACCCCTTCCACAAACGCACGTGAGCGCTCTTCAATCAAACTAGTCTGTTGCCATAGCTTACAACATTTTCTACACCCCTATCCCTTTAACTTATTTCATGCTGTCCATCTTATATATTTTAATTTATTTTAATTTATTTCAAGTGCGTTTTAAATCAGTTTTATTGAGCAACAAACTTCGGCGCTTTCAAATACTTTCAAGAACCGCTTCAGCCGTACATTTTACCTATGGTAACTGGCCACTAACTGCACGTATTTTCCTCCATCCAACTCGTATTCTAATAGTATTCGGTCTCTCCCAGCGCATTGCCCAACCAAGGATAGACAGAGGGACATGTATCGCACACACTCATATAACGTATCTCACCCGACTCCATCTTCCGCAGTCCACAGTTGCGTTTTATGCATGTGGTATTCGGTTTTTTCGGACAACCTGGGAAGGGTTTACCCAGGGTGGGATGTTTCATGTAGTGTATAACACCTGAAGCGGTGGTTAGGTAGACGTCGGGTAGCGTGTTCACATATTGAAGGAATCTATAAGAAGACATTGGTTAAGCAGATGTTATAAATAATAATATTCTTGTTGTGTTTTAGGTAATTCTGCCCTCTAATTTTGAACTTCTTCATAAATAATACATTTTTACAAGTTTTTTCTATTAGATGTATGTGTGAATAATATCGAAGGATCCAATAAATAAGGTTGTTAGATGTAGCACAGTTTTCTAAAACAATCAATTGAATATCTTGTCTTGAACAAGCTTCTATTCTTTCAGGTACTTCTGAGAAAAGTGACTGGATCACTCACTAAACCACACAAGTCCATGTATATCGTAACCTGGTGGCATCTAACAATGCCAATAAGATAGGTTAGGTTATGAGGTTGATCCTAACCGGTATCTCACTTAGACAGCTTAGAATGCCGGTCCGTTGTGCTAATCAAAACTAATATATTAGAGTTTTGAGGGCACTTAAAAATCGACCAAGGCCATTCAGCCCATCATAAATTTATTGATATGGCTAATGTCGGTTACGGCTGTCTCCTGATTCGCCCAAGGTACGACAGGCAACTTGCGCTCGTCAAGATTTTAGGCCAAGCAGTTCAGAAGCTCTTCTGTATTATACTCTACGCCAGGATATTGCAGTTGCAGAGAACGGGGTTGGCGTTCATTGGTTTAGTCATGCCAGTGGAGATTCAACTCCGTCCCATTCCAATGTGACCGGAGCAAATGTGCTCCCTCTTACTAGTTAATCGGCTTAGCAGTTGCCAGTGACTCCGCTATGAACATGCACCCAAATGAGATTGTTGATGAAGAAGTTATCTCTAGGGACTCAGTTTGACTGGTTTTGAGCGAACAGTTAGTGAGGTCAGCGTTGGTATTGCCGATCTGCTATCGGTGTAAATGTTCACTTCGCTGTCACTTCTCCCTGAAAAAAACTACATTGGTCAGGTAGTCTAAAGCTAAGTTTGACCGCCCAATTTTTCCTCCCAGCCTCAGCCTATCCCTGAAAAAGTTCACTACGCTTCATCTCCAGCGACTCTTCCCATCCAAAAATCCCACGTCAGTATGGGAGCCACAAGGAGCCTCTGTACTGATCCAAGTTTTCCGGAATACGGTCGCAGGAGGAGAAAATAGCGGAGGTGCCGAATATTAGAAACATTTTTATCCAGTATCTCTCCAAGACTCAACAAAAAAGTCTCTTTTATAAACCGCAAATATCGCATTAAGTGAAAGTCCTGTCTATAAGAATCTAATGGAACAGCTTATGAGTTATTGTAACGAATGTATGCGGCAGAGAAGGTGATTATGGGTTAAGCTGTTCACTCTTGACCCAATATCTTTTAAAAAGAGGAAAACATCATTGAAAGTAATTTCTTAATTACCAGAGTCCCTACTACATTAACCTAGAATAGTACTCAATACCTACATATATGTAAAGCTGAACCCTTGTGAAAAAGAGAACAGAACCTTTCAGACACTGACGGCGAGTAACTTTTGACCGGAAAGAAGCCCGTATTAAAGGCTTAAGGCAAAGATGTCAACCCAAAAGTATTTCAGTATCTCAAAACTGCTACTTACTTTCTGAAAGCCTCAAAATTATTTCGTCCACGCTGGAACCAAGCCGCATGCAGATACATGCCGAATGGCGCACGATTACCATCATAATGTCTTTTAAAGTTGTCCACTATCCATTCGAATAAAGTGTCTACTTCATCCTTCGGCGGAAATATGCAGCCATCAATCATGGCACAACTGTAGCCGACAGTATCAAACCAAGTGACCATTGGACTAACCCAAAACCCTGGAATCGCGGCATTCGGACATGGACCAATCTGGCAATCTTGCGTCGAACGATAGTCGAGCGTATAGGGCCACATGGGAGGGTTACGTTGTGATGGCCACGAACTATCGTATAGCAGACCTAAACGTTTAGCAGCCTCATAAGTATTATTTCCAGAGATCTGTAGGAACGGTAAACGCACACCGCGTATATGTTTACGATTCACTTTGGCGAATTTCACCAACATATCAATTTGTTGACCGAATTCAGCCATCAGAAGTTCCACATCCGCCTGACGCCAGTAGTCCGTGCCGGAGCCGTGCGTAACCGAATGCAATGCTATCTCATGACCTTGTTGGTAGAGCGCATTCACCAGTGTATAATCGGTGTATTCGTGTGAAACGAAAAAGGTGCCACGCACACTGCAGTTATCCGGATTTACGAGTCCATCGAAGAGCTGCTGATACTGCTCGTAGTTAATGACATTCACGGCATCATCGAAGGTCACTGTGATGAGCTGGAGCGTTTATTGTGCAAATTAAAAACAAAAAATGTAAATGTTACTGAAATTTTCGCGTTTTGTCTTCGGCACCCACCTGTGGTATTTCCTTTACGTGTTCTTTGAAGTCGGCGCTGGGTAAGCGTAGGCCCGAACAACGGCAATTCGGCAGCTGACACTTCTCGATATTGCAATGACTGGCTTTTTTCAGCGGCAGAAAACTGCCGCTTGCGTTCTCTTCGCATTGCACCAGCACTGCACTTAAGACAATAAGTATAATCACTGCGGCAGTTGTTTTGTCTAACATAGCTACGACTTCTAAATTCTTCTTCGCGATTGCGGCGCACTCTTTTATGCTTTCGCGAGCGCCGTTTTGTGATGTTGCGCCAATATCTTATCATCATCGATAATTTGCTAATGATGTTGCCTTCTAATGTTCGACATAAGTAGTGTGTTTGTTGTAATACAACAATCATTTGTTCAGAGTCTTGTAAATTAATTGTGCTAATTAGTGCAAATTTTTAGCGCCCTTTTCTTCTGGTGATTCTTCAATACGTATTTCTTCTAATAATGGTGACTAATATGTTTTGGAAATAACTGTTCGAAGTTAGTGCTGCCATGCTGAATGTTAGCAAGCGATAAGGTCAAGAACATAGAGAATGAGTCAAAGAATTCACTCTTTTTGACTTTGTCTTTCGCTTGATTTGGGTGAAAAACAGTATATAAGACAAAAAAAGGGTCTCGCTACTTCAATACTTGTATGTAAGAACACATACCCTTATTTCCCATCAGTACCGAGAAACGGATGAGATTTCTGATATCTTTGAGAGTTTTCAGATTTTCATTGAGGTATTTTAAGTCCAAGTGATTTCAAACTTAGTAATTTCAGCTTTCTTGTAAGTTCAAAGAACAGACATCGCCTTCGACTATTGAAAAAATATTGCTTTCCCTTAAAAAGTTTTCATGATAAAAGGAAAAGGAGAACAATAAGCTAACGAGCTCAGCTGAAAGCCAGAAAACAGCTAAAGCACGGCGCTAGAATCTCAAAATCTGTTGTAATTAGAATTATTCTAGTAACACGCCATTAAAATCTTAAAAAAAAATCGATCTTCAGCCATTTGGACATAAGCAATCTTTGAGAACTTTTATGCTTTAAGTCAGTGTGTGAAAGCTCCCTGCCACTTGCATTTTGCTTACCTAATTTCAGAAGATTTTTCTGTGTTATATTTTTTGCTTCATGATAAGAAATGCTTTCAAGAAAATATTAAGGGGATATTCTATTCTAGAATTTTGAAAAATTCGAGTTTTTTTCATATATTTAAAGTTTAGACCCTTTAAGAACATATCCTCAAAGGTCTTTAGTGACGCAGTATGTACCTAGCTCGGTTCGGTTTGACTCACTTTTTTAAACGCGTTTTTCTCGAAACTACTTTATTCCACACGGTACCGGCATTATCTCAAGTTCTATACAACCGATTTACTTGAAATTCTGTGTGAACCTTCTTTAGATAATCCTTTATCGTTCCTACTAGCATCGTGTCAAAATTTTTGTTTTTAGTATTTTAAAAAAATTCAGGAATTTAAAAAAAAAGCGTAAAAAATTATTTTTATTTTCAGGCAGTCGCCGTTTCTCGTGCTCTCTGAGGTAGAGACTGATTAAGAATTTCTTTTGATTTTTTTTTAGACCACCAAGAGAATCAAAATCAATGTCACCAGGATGCACCATCTTTTTACACCTGTCTCTCTCCCCCCCCTCTAATTATTTTAATTTTTGAATATTTTTTAGTAATTTTTTTTCTGTATTCTTAAGATATCAATAAAAACATCATAAAAAAATGGATGGTAAAAATATTTTTTGGTTTTTTTTTTTAATAAAATTCAAAAAACTGCCCAAAATTTCATTTCTAGACGAGAATACCCCCTTAAAGCTTTAGGTTAACTAGAAACAAAAAAAAAAATTCAAACCATTCACAAATATTACATTCGTTGTATTGTCGAACTTTTTAAATATCTTGAAAATTTTTAAAAGTGATATTACTACGAACTTAAACTATATTAACATTCCTAAAGCTCACTAGCTTTATTTAGCTTTATCCTCAGCACTCTGCTCAGCTCACTGTAAGCATACAGTGATCTGCTTTCGAGTGCGTCTCTGCTCTACACATTTCACATTTTATAAAACTTTATTTCGCTTTTCTGAAAATAACCATCTCTTCTAATTTTCTAAAAAATTTATTAAGACAAATGATCCACTCCAGCAAACTGTCATAAGCTATGTGATAACTAAAGCTCTTGATAAGAACATGAAATAAAGTTTGATGAGCTTTCGAAGATTAGCGCGGACACCAACCACAATTTATAAAAAACAAACACTGAAATGAGTAAACGTGATGAATGAGTTTCTCACACTAAAAAGGGGACAAAAATTTAGAAAAGTTACGATAAATTGTTTACGAAATAGTGGGGGTACCAAAAATAGGGAGGGCCTGAATTTGTTAGGGTAGCATGAGTATAGAAAGAGTGTGAGAGGTGAGTGAGAAAGAAAGTTTGTAATGAAAAGGTACAAAAAAAAATTATCAGAGGAAAAAGTAGTGATATTCTTTATTAGTTTGAGTCACTTGTACTACCAAGTTTTGAAACTGAAGAAGAAGTTATCAACTTAATCGGTAAATAGCACCTTATTTTCCTGTTTCTATTGTAGTCTGCAAAAAACGAATAATTTTACAAGCAAACACTGTGGTTCAAGAAGCCCTGAACATCACATTACCGCAACGAAACTTCTGTGTACTTTAAAGCAAGAAAAAATATATAAATAGTATCTGTCATTACAACAAAAAAATATTTGTTACAAAATATAAAAGTCAACTGGCGAATTATGAGTTTACGTGAGCGCAGAGCTGAGCACTTCTTTGTCCATCTTTTATTTATACCAGAGCATTTTTATTATTATGCACGAGGACATTTGCAAAAACAAAAGTAGTTCTTATTTTAGCAACTTTAGTGCATGGTCAACTGTCACGATAACGTAATTTCTTCTAAAACATTTGGGTAAACCCTAAGTGAGTTGAAGAAGCAGCGGAAGACGACGAATGGTAGGAAGCAGAAGCGTTTAGTTTGAGTTAGCGTTGCTGTAAGACGTGATGAATTACGCTTGCTTGCAGTGCGAGCGACTAATAAGCTGCAGTTAAGGCGCACTTAAGTTGCACTTAAGTGACCTCTAACAAGCTTTCGAGTTAGCTAAGTAGTCTAAAGGGTGCGCTGGTATACTTGTGGGTATAGAGTGAAGATTTTGTGATGCAATTAATGGTTGAGTGGATAAAAATTTAGAAATGAGAGAAAAGAGAGAAGAGAGAGAGAGAGAGAGAGTGTAAAGAAGAATTTTAAGGAGAAAAGAAAGACCGCGAGTGATTTATAAAAAGAGCCGAGAATAGGACACTAACTGCACTGGCACAGAACTCTATTTTTTATTTCTAAATTCCGGTCTTGAAGCTCGAGCTATATAGTGCCAGAAGTAAAATACGCCAAGTTATAGCTAAAGATGTAATATTTTAGTGGTTTTTGCGATTATAGCCTGAAAAGCCTAGACGCTTTCTCTAAAAATCCTCTATATATTTTGATAAATTTGACACTAAAGCGGTTTCCATGAAAACCATCCATTGAAACTTCTATGATTTAATTTTTGAGGTTTCCACAAAATATACCAGAAAAACTAGATTACAAAGAAAACTATTCACAACAATGGAAAAGAGTTTGCTAGTAACCGAACCGAACTACTTATCTCCTAACCGAACAAAACGTATACCGTTATTCTTTAAATCCATAAAAATATTTCTATCAATATGAGCTCGTATCAAGAAACCAAATTAGTAAGAAGAGGCCAATAAAAATTAACCGAACGATACATTTTACGGCAATTTCCTCAAGCGCTGTCATCAAATTCATCCATCACTGAATAAATGGAGATGATAAGCGAGTGAGTAAGTAAAAATTGCATCATTTATTGAGCTTCATATGTGGAGATACGATAATTTTCAATACACAGTTAGTGAGATCAGCGCTGGTGTCGCCTCCCGCCCTTTTTCCTGAAAAACACTAAATTGAACAGGCAGCTTAAAGCTAATTTTGACCACCCAATTTTCGTTCCTAGCATTGGCCAATCCCTGAAAAAGTTCACTGAGCTTCATCTCCAGCGACTATTCCTCATCCACATTCCTCGTCGGTATCTGCGTCATGACAATCCCCTGTAGAGATCCCAGTTTTCAGGAATACGGTTGAAGTAAGAGAGAATATCGGCGGTGCAGGTTCAATTTAAAAGTTCTCTCGCAATACATTCACAAAGGATGACAAATTAGTTAGTCTAATAATAATTATATTTCCTGAAATTAATAATTATATGGATCCCAAGGTACAAAATCTTTTTTTTTTTTAATTTGAATTATCTATATTTTGACATTGGAAACGTCAAATACCATTCGGAAAGTGACAGATATTCAGTAAAAAGTCGAAAATGTACAAAATGTGCCGCTATTTACTATTCTACAGTTCGCAGATTGAGCAGAAGATCGTTTGACCGAGAATGGTCAATCATCTTTTCGGACGAGGCTCATTTCCACCTCGATGATTACAATAACAAGCAGAATTGTCGCATTTGGGGCATAGAAAACCCGCACGTAATCGTCGGGAAGCCAATGCACCCAGCACGAATCACTGTATGGTGCGGATTTTTGTCTGGTGGGATCATCGGCCTATTTTTCTTCGAAAATGAAGAAGGAGCCGCAACCATCAATGGTGAGCGATATCGCGCAATGTCCACCGAATTTTTCTTCAACCAAACTGAAAAGAAAGACTTGGACATCATTTGGTTCCAGCAGGACGGCGCTACGTGCCATACAGCAAACACTACACTCAATCTTTTGCCCCCTATCTTCGAAATTTTTATTGATTAGAATGATGGATTATGATAAGACGGTATTTTTGGACAAAAACTGCCCTAATTCTGCTCAAAACTGCAATCTTCTACGGATCATTACAGAGGCGATGACGGTTTCAAAGGGATGATAGCTCAGAATCGGTGAAAAACAATGTTCGTAGTGCATAATGAATGACGCTTGAGACAATGGGATTTTGAGAAAGGACACAAAGGGTTTAGCCAAATCCAAACCACAGAACGTCTCGACTTTTGAGGGCCAAATGGGTCTGACAAAACGAAGATTATAATCGTATGATACTCTTAAGGGGGTATTCTAGTCTAGAAGCATGAATTTCAGGTAATTTTTAAAGTGTCGTAAAAAAAGGCAATTAATAGCTTTACTATCCATTTTTTTTATTAGTTATTTATTAATTTTTGAAGAGTACAGAAAAAAATTAAAAATAAAAAAAGTAAAAAATTATGAGCTGACGAAGTGGGGGGGTCTCTAAAAACTTCCACGTGACCGTGCCCATGATTTCAACCCTCCTAGTTATCTGAAACCAAAAAAAAGATTATTAATCTAGAATAATGTCGCAATGGTCGGAACTACGGAACAGTGGGATACATTTTTTTTTCACAAAATGGCGACTGCCTGAAAAAAAAATTTTTTTTGATCACTTTTTCTGACAATTCCGAATTTTTTAAAAATAATAAAAATAAAAATTTGGGGATGAGGCTAGTTCCAACCATAGACAAGCCTATAAAGAAGACTCTATAAAAATTTCAAGTAAATCGGTCCAGTGGAACCTGAGAAATCGTGAGCATCGTTCCGAAAAAGTCAGTTTTGAGAAATACTTGTTTAAAGTTTTGCGTTTCGGCCGAATCAGTTTGGATGCCGGGTCAGAAAAATGCCTATATCTCCGAAAATAATTTGAATTTTGAAAAATCCTCTTGCAAAGCTATTCTTGAATAGTTAAATTTTGAAAGTATAAAAAATTTCGACTTTTTTAAGTTTCTAGACTATAATACCCCCTTAAGCTGACTGGCTGCCTTTTATAAATAATGATTTTATCTCTTCTCCTTTTTATGCCCACAAGCAGTTATAATACAGTTTCATAGACAAAAATGGCGAAAATTATACCATAGAAACCGAAACATTTGAGTTATGCTGAGTTTTAAAGCAGTTCGAGCAAATTTTGAAAAATAAAGTGGTTCGAAGAAACCCCATAAACAGTATTTACACCAAAATAAAGAAATAAATTTAATTCCACGCCGTCTGACAGGCGTACAAATGGAAATTCTACGCTAAATGCATTATGCCCTGAAATTTCCAGTCATGGAGGTGACTGCATTACTACTACTACCCCGCTCGACGTTGTTGCTATTAACCCCGCCATGCCAGCCGTTGTTTTCTCTTCCTTATTTACTCCGTGCACTCAAGTCACGTACGCGTGCGTGTCGCACTCGCTCACGACCGAATTTCTTATGAGTATTTGTTCGGGGCAAGAAGTCTTCGCTGCACCCACACAAGCACATCCTTCCGCCGGGCCGCCACTTTATAAAAGTCAACCTGCCAAATGTGCATATTCGTGTACTCGAACTCGCACGTGTGTGTGTGTGTGCGTTGGCTTGGCTGCGTGTCACGCACGTCTCTTGGCTTGTGCAACTAAATTAAATGCAAAATTCCATTTGTCGCCCGAAAGCAGCACAAAGGTGCACACCTTCGGAGACCGCGTTCGTTGCAGCTTCTCCTTGAATTGGGCTTCTTATGGCCACTCAAGGCCGGTAATGTGGAAAAATGTTGGGTCCATGCGGAAGGCCGCTTCGAATAAGCTGCGATAGAGAGACAGAAACAAGCTGGACGTGCTGGCATGCCAAACTGATTGATTACAAACTAGAAAAATATGTTGTATATAGATATAAATATATAGAAAATCATAGACAAATTTTGAAAATTACTATCTCCTCTACTTAAGAGCAGCTGATGCCTAATAGAGATTAAGTGTATAGATAGAGCCACCACAGTAAAGGATGATGATGATACTAGTTAAATTATTTTCTTTTAAGTTAGGTTTGATAATCTTATCGTTCAGAACAAAAGGATCTGGCAAGTAGCCACCTGTTTTAATATTGTAAGTTTTGCATATCAAATATATAATTTATAATAAAAAGGCAACAAACTGAAGAGCCTTAGAGTTGATATCTGTACAAACTGTTTGTTCAAAGAGTTTACCCAGAATCAAACTGCAGCTAAATAGAAGTTTAGCTAGACTTAGAGTTGAAAATGTCTTTGAAAAGATTTGCCACTTAAACAAATGTTTAATACTGGTAAGAAATTAAAAAGAAACTGAAAAGACTTAAGCTAATTTTTATTTCAATTTAAATATTTTATGAAAAGAGTTGCCACCTTGTTAATTTAAAAACATATTAAAAAACAAAAACCCAATTTTAAGCAGCGAAAATCGTTTTATTATTATTATTTTTTTAAATATTCTCCATCAAGATCTACTTCTTTTTTTTCAAGCGTTAATGGAGAGCCTGATTTAGAAGCTTCAAAAAATTTATTTTTTTATATACTCAAAGATATAGATGAGATTTTGAAATGTTTTCGAAGCTAGAAGGAAAAGAAAAGTGACCGAGCGTCTAGCAGACGCGCGTTTTCTCGGTTTTTTATTTAAAAAATTTCAAACATTTTCCACTTTTTTTGGAATTTTTTTAATTTAACTAAAAGATAAATTATTAAAAAATATGAATCTCTTTGAATTTTTTGTTTCCGATAGAAATTGCGCATGCGAAATGCATCGGGCCATTGCCTCCCAAAGGCGGGATATCAAAGATTTCGTATCCAAAACAATTTGTGAATGATGTATAAATATATAACTATAAACCCTAGAAGTTTTGTTTTAATCACTTATTTCTTTATTTCCAAAAAAAAAAAAATCCTCAAAAAAATCGATTTTTTGAAGCCTCTAAATCAGGCTCCCCCCTTAAGCCAACTGTCGAAGCAATTTTTCCAGTCCGACTGAGGTATCTCCAAAACATGCATTCTAAACGCATTAAGCGCCTTTTCAGGTCTGGAAAAACGTTGACAAGGGGTCAAGTAAAAAGAAGTCATGCGGCCCAAAGTCAGAACTATACAATGGATGATTTATCAAATTGATGTTTGGAGTACTCAAAAATGCAGTTGTTTCAGTCGATACTTGAGAGTTCACATAGTTGGTTTTCCTGATTTCTAGAAAGTCAACCATCAAATAGATGGCTAAGTATCACTCAGAATTTACTGTTCTGCGTTGTTCTAGTGATATAATTGTGATATATCCACTTTTGTGCGATTCGACTCACCTTGAAACACCTATGCTGTGCCCTTTCGGGCTCAACCGCATAAATCCACGTTTATTCATACCTCACGATTTCATAGACGTGTTTCGAAACACAACTAAAGTATTTTATAATATTTCTCCCGACCAATGGAAACTAAAAAATTTTTGAAGCAATCGAAAAATTGTGTAGGATCCAACGTGAATTTTTTTTTTCACTTAAATGTCCACGCAATATTGAATGTTTGTTGGTCCCACTAATGCCTATAGTTACCTCTTTCTTGGGAAAGATCACATGGTGATGTTGCAATTTCGGTTTGTGCACGGCAACAAAAGATTCCAGAACAACAACTGATTTTGGACGACCTGCATGAAAACCATGTTGGAGGATCTACAACCTCCATTGAATTCGCCATACCGTCGATAACCACTGATCTCTGATGAAGCTTTACCCCAAAAAACTGAATTCAGGTCACCGATATCCCGTTGCTGAGTTTATCCACGTCGAAAGTTGTAAAAAAAAAATCGCTCCAAAATGTTCGCGGTTTATTTTTTGGCTGAGAAGCATATTTTAAGTTACTGTAAGCAACACAAATAGAGGTCGTATGTCAAAACGTTCTGAGTATGTATAACATCAAAATGTCAAAATTTATGATGGAATTGTGAGTTACCAGATTGCACACACACAGAACACTAGGGTTGCCAAACCTCTAAATATAAAAGTCAACATACGTACATACAATAAGGGTAATATACTATCCCAGCTTAATAATAATTAATTTATGTTAATTTTAAATTTATTTATGTTTTTATTAAAGCTTCTATATATACATAAATATTTTAGATTTGCGACTCTTTTGAGTAGTGGCGCTCCTTATCAAACCCCAAGTAAAGCCAACTAACTGTTTAACTATACATAAAGGCTCGAAATCCTTTGCCTTCAAGGCATTCGTTGAAATGATGTTATCTTTACACCATGTATCTCGTATCGATGTGGTTGAAGTGTATTCGCACACACAATCTTTTTGCACGCACACCTAGGCGTCCACATATCTCCCGACCAGATACTGTCATTTCGCCACTGATAAATGACGTGGAATTATGTTTCGCCGTGAGGCGCTTAATTAACTCATTCAACTGCAACACTCTGGCAGCAACACACATAGGTTACACCGTTACACATTCATACTCACATATGAGGGTAATTGTAGACTGTAGAAAGCGGGAAGGATAGTCGAGGTCGTGGAAAAGCTATGCTATTTATTGTAAATGGAGGATGAGCACTGAAGGCGAAGGTGAATGTCATAAAGTGAGGTGAAAGGTGAGCTGCAAGTAGGATATGAAAGTGATATCAGCAAAACTCAGAAATTCAACCTATTCGAGTAGCATTGTTAGAGGTGCATTGAGTCGTTAGTAGGGTCACACTGCCGTTGGTGCCACAGTAATTGGCACAAATACTAAAATAACGGTCGAGTCTGTGGATGACACTTCTAGAATCTGTGCTCATACATAGCTCTTTAGGATACGTCTATGTCCAAGCACCATTTAACAACGCTTATGTGTCGGCCCTTGCTGCTTCGTTAAAATGATAGTGATGGTCAACGACTTGACATACTTATGTTCCGCCAAAAGTATTCAGTTTAAATCAAAATGAAATTATAATTTCTTTACTCTAATATTGATACAATTTACGGAGACCACATCCAACCACTTAATCAGTAGAAAGCGTCTTTAATAGTGTATGCATTAAATAAGCTTAAGGATCCTGAATCCTTAACGGCCTGAACAACGTTTACAAAACATACAACTTAATTACGAAAACTCATATTATGTAAAGAATGTGTTTCTCTCAACTTATGGCCAACATAATCGGCCTACTGAACTTCCCAATCGAAACATAATCACCCATTTTGAGACTCAGCATTCATTATTGGATAATATTCGACCGCATAGATCACGTCCAGCACTCTTCTTCTTTACCGGCGTACATCGCTTATGCTATTTTAGCCGGGTTAACAACAGCGCGCCAGTCGTGTCTTCTTTTCGCTACGTGGCGCCAATTGGAGATTCCAAGCGAAGCCAGATCCTTCTCCACATGATCTTTGCAACGAAGTGGAGGTCTTCCTTTTCCTTTGCTTCCCCAACGAGTACTGCATCGAGTCGTCTGACCATTTTTTATAAAGTAGCTGATGCATGCTCCTTATCAGTTCTTCGCTGCCGTATTTGAATAGCTCGGCTGGCAATCCATCAGCCCCCGTCGCTTTTTTCAGACGGGTAAATGCTATTCGAACTTCTTCATGGGCAGGCAATAGAACGTCTGCTCCATTGTCATCGATTAGGGAATCGGAATCGAATTCTCCTGACGCTATGCTTTCACTGACATTCAGCAGGCTGGAGAAGTCTTCACCCCATAATTTTAGTATGCTCTGGGCATCGCTTACTAGATCACATCCTAGGGTTCTACAAGAGTATGCTCCGGCAGTAAAGCCGGCCAGCTTGTCAAGCTCTTCATACTCGCGCATTTCGGCCTCTCTTTTTTTCTGTGCAATTCCCTTTTCAACTATCGGTGTCTATCCCATCCCGCACGTGTTGTGATCAATCGTAACGTTGGGAGGCAAGCAGTCTGTTTTCCTCGTCGTACCGCTGTTCTTTTGCATGGCGACGTGTCTTCCGTCTGTCCCAACATAATCCATCTGGTTGGTGGCTTTTGGATCCGAAGACAGCCAGGTAGCTTGATGTATTTTCTTGTGCTGGAATCTATTATTACAGATAACCATATTTCAAACCCTGCGAAATCGATCAGCCTCAACCCATTTGAGGATGTTTCCTCGTGGAGGCTAAATTTACTGACTGTTGTGCAAAAGATACCTTCTTTGCCCACCCTGCCGTTAAAGTGGCCGTTGGGGCGTGGGCTCAAATCAGCGATATGTTCAAGAACTTCGCTTTGATGCGAATTGTGGCTAGACGTTCATTCACCGGAGGGGTACTCGGCGACGGAGTCTCTTTCCATTCCATGGCTACTGCAGTAAATGCCACAAGGACCTACTCTCTGTAGTCCTTGTCCCGTCCATCGCATTTCTTGGACGGCGGTGATATCAGCCTTCAATCCAACGAGGACATCAATCAGCTATGCAGAGGCACCTTCCCACTTTAAAGACCTAACATTCCAGGTGCATGCCCTCAGCGTACAAAATACTGCTCGGCGACATTTAGTTTCACCAAGACGGCGCCTCTTCCCACACCTCCCATCAATCAATGGATTTATTGAGAGAACACTTCAGTGAGGAGGTAATTTCACTTTTTGGGCAAGTTGTTTGGCCACCAAGATCGTGTGATATCACAGCCCTAGACTTTTTCCTTTGGGAATATGTAAAGTATAAAGTCTATGCAGATAACCCCGCTTCGATTCGATTCGGTGCAGACGACCGAAGGAAGACTGAAGACTTATAAGTTAGAATGGCGCAGATGGAGTAAATTGAAGATGCTACCGATATAAATCTAATGTTAATAATAGTACATGAAAGCTCGACTAAAATACTTAAAATAAGAGTTTAATACACACTTCACAAAAAATTTCACAAAATAATTTTATGTATCACTATTTATTAATGATTTTGAATGAAATAGTAAATTTCTTATTTGAAAAAATTTAGTAAAAACAGCAATTCGTCACAATGGAGGCACTTTACAACAACAGCTACCACTAAATACACTTGTATTTTTTTGTAACACAAATTTTTATAAATTTCTTTCTTTTGTATTAACATTTTTAAGCCGGATTACGGCAGCGTCCGGCTGCAAAGACACGTCCATTGGTGCAGGCATATCCGTGGACCTGCAACAACACCAACATAATGAAGGTAATCCAAAGGAAGCTGCTAAGCCAAAATGAGCGACTACATTGTTTGTTGTCAGCGATGTTGTTGTAGTTGCACCAGCTGCTCTGCTGAGGACTGTGGTTAACAAGCATGCTGTCGTGCCAAATGTTGTGTGGCTGCAGATGAAGCTGCTGAGGCAGGTGTAGTACGATGTTACAAAAGGATGGATTGAAGTTGTAAAGGCTGATTATGAATATTTTTTCTCGAAATATTTTTTATGTGAATAAATTTTCTTTATTCTATAATTTTCTATCTTTTTTTTTGCAGAATTTTTTTTAATTACTTTTATTTATTTTCTCTCTCTTTAGCACTTGCCACTTCGCGTTTCGCTTTACAACTAATTGTTGCTGTTCGCTAAACGTTTTCATTTAAATGCCTTTAGGCCGGCCATAAGCCGTTAGCTGCTGGTATTCACATTGTGGGCGTCGCACACCCCTCATTGTTAACTGTAACTAATGCTCGGCGTTTACGACAAAATATTTGTGGTTCGTACTATTGTGCTCCTTGCTTGTACTTAATTAGAATTTCCACTTTAGTGTGATTAAACGTATTAACTATAACTATCGCATCCCAAGGGTGCTGTATATCCATGTATTTACAACTTTTTTCCGTGCCAACTAAAGGTGTGTTCCGTCGACGCAAGTAAAGTGCTTTCACACAGAATACTTTTCGAAAGTGCTTGCATTGGAGGTTACACTGCACAATTGTGCTATTTTGGAACTGATAATTTTATTATTTTTTCTACTGAACTTACTTGGCTGCTTTAGAAATTTTTTATTGAATGTTTAACCAAGTTCGTAGACTTCGTAGAGACTTTACTAGCTGCTTGTTTAATTCGCCATTTTTCAGGATCTTCGGAATCGATGATGACTTTCGGTGCAAAAATGAATAATGAATGAAATAATATAAGGAAAGAAAATCAATTTCCTAAATTGCCGAATTAAGCCCACGCCCACGAGTGGTACAAAGCTTTCAAAGACAGTAGAGAGATCGTTGAAGACATGCTCCGTTTTGGACAACCTCTTCAACTGAGGAAAATATTAAAAAGGTGAAAAATATGATGCTTGAAAATCGTCTGGCAAGTGTTAGAGATATGTCAAGAAAGCCCGATATCTCTCGCGATTCCGTTCGAATGAGTTTGGTGGAAACGCATTATTGCTCGACTCGTTCTGATAAAGCTGAAGTTTTTAAAAAGAGTACCGTAAACAGGTCTTCTCGGACGTGCTTGTTCATGCGAATTTCGATCCAACATTCATGGAGAGCATGATAATTTATGAGTTTGTCATGTCGAAACCAAAATAACTACAACAAAGCCGCTCAAAAATCAAGGTGGTTCGCATTGTATTTTTGATATTCATGGTTTGGTGCATCATGAATTTGTTCCGGAGGGACAGACGTTCCATTTGACCGTATTGAGGCGTTTACGTTAGAACGTCCGTCGAAAACGGCCGGAATTGTGGAAAAATATTTCATAAATTTTACAAGTGGATAATGTCATCGCATCAATGCCCCGATTGTAACCGAATTTAAAGTGAAAAGCGCAGTGAATACCATCGAGCAATCATCGTTCTCACCAGATTTGACTCCGTGTGATTTTTTCATGTTCCCAAATTGAAATTACCGATCTGTGGAACCCGGGTTTGGTCCATCGAAGAGAGAACCAAATTCGCTGAAGGAGCTGTAGGCGATCCGAAAAAGTGGTTATGAAAAGTGTTTCGAAGACTAGAAAAATCGTTGGCACAAATGTATTATATCTGGGGTTGAGATTACCTTGAAGGCGATAAAATAAATATTGATGAATAATTAAATATTTTGTTTTTTATTTACAATTTCCGGGTACTTTATTTACAAATAATTGAATCATCAGCGTGATGAGCTAAATCGATTTAGCCTTGTTCGTCAGTCCGTCCGTTTGTTCATATACGAAGTAGTCTCTCAATTTTTAAATTTTTTAGTATCGGTCCGAAATTTTGCATCCCTTCTTTTTTCGCCAAGAAGCTGTTCATATATCATCACGACCGATATCAAACCTCTTTAGCATTTGGCTGCCACACAAATTGAACGATTGGAATAAAGTTTTGTATGAAAAGCCTTAGATATATTTAGATTGAGTACTAAAGCATATAACTGCCATAGAAATTTACTGATCAAAGATCCTGTAAGGAATCTTTTGCCTTTATGCAGGGTATTATAGCTTCGATGCAACCGAAGTGAACGTTTTTTCTTCTTCTTCATTGTGCTTGTAATCAAATTCGTGCTGATAATACTTTTCAGGGACGAGACTGACTTTATAGTTTATTTTGCTGCCACAGAGTCTATAAAAATAAATGTTAATATACAATTGTTTTTATACATGTGTGTCTGTATAGGCATTAGTTGTATTAAAGCTTGTATGAGATTGAGCGCCCGATAATGTGTCTTTAAATAGAAGTAATTATTTAAGTGGAAGAATGAATCTGAGTAGCCTAACGATAGACAATAGAGTCTTCAGTGCAACAGCGATATGTGCGATCAAGTGCAATAGTGTGGCAACGTTTTCGATTGCAAACAAAAAAACACGCTAACAAATAGATTTATGGTGTCATTTTCCATTCTTCGGAAGAATTGCTCATATGCAGCTGCATTTAATTGAAGCTCTTTTCACTAATTGAAAATCACAAAAAAATCCCACTTTTTATTAACATTCTTTTTTTGCGGTTGTATTTGCCTCCCTTGCAGCCTCCATGCCCACTCACTGGCGGAACTGCGCGAACTAAAAATAAGTTTCGAAAAAAAAAGTTGAATTACGCTTTTGATTAGGAATGATGATTGTCCAAGCCGAGCGTGCCAGCTAAACATTTGCGATCGGCGGAGATCAGTGCGAAAGTGACAGTTGATGAGAGAGCGTCGCGTCGAGCGCAACACCGCACGGCAGACACACTTTAAGCGAGCGGCGACGCGATAAGTGAAAGCAAACAAACGAAAGAATCAATGTTAACACGCAAACAAATACAGAAACAACAAATAAAAATAATTTCGTGTAAACAAACAAGCAAAATCAATTTAATAACAATAAAAAAAAATTAAGAAAAAAAGAGTGTCACGTTACATGTGTGTAAATACAACAATGCAGTCATCAACAAAGTCATCTGTGTGTTTGTTGTTGTTGTTGTCGACTGCAACACTATTTACGTTAGGCACTGCAATGAAGATGCGACACATACACGAAACAACAACAATAGCAACAGAGGCAGAAACGCTGCTGCCAACAAACACAACGACGACACCGGCAACCACAACGAAAACAACAACAATAATAACAACAAAGAAATCGTTGCAAAGCAGCCCGCCGAGTCAGCAGAATATTGAAGATTACGACAAAAGCGGTAATTACCTTAAATGGTTGAACTTAAGGGGATTATTCTAAATTATTTATATTTACTTTTTTGCGGTGGAGAGAGGTTGCTGGGAGATGGTGTAGGGGTTTGAACTGTTCCGCTTGGAAACGACAAAATGTTGCTGGTTTTTTCTGGAAACAATTTCCCAATTTCCTGGCAGGGGTTCAATATAGTTTTCTGAGGGGGTTCTCAAACGTCGAGAACGCACCGCATGATCCAACGTAGAAACGAAAGTTTTCAACAACAATTCAAGCCCATTGGTTGCCTAAAAGCAGCACTAGCTTGCGAATCTGAGACTTAATTCGTAACTGAAAGATCTCTTTATTCTTTATTTACTATTTTTATTTATTGATTTACTATTTGCGTTCAAACTCATCTCAAAGCTAGAATTTTTCGGGAGTTTTTTAGGGCTTTATCATTTAATTACTCCTCCTTGCTCTAAACCATGAATAGATTATTCATGAATAGAGTATTCTAGGAAAACTTTTCAGAAGTGAAAACACTCCAGTCAGTCATCGATTCGCCGAAATCTAATACTTCGCAGATGAAATAACTACGAAATTGGCAGAAGAGCTCCTTCCAAAAAATACCTGGATGTCTCAGTATTACCTTTTTAACAACATTCATTTAGCAATTTCAGTATAGAAAACAAAAAAAAAATCACACGGAGCCAAATCCGGTGAATTCGATTGTATTCACTGCGTTTTTGTCTTCAAATTCGGTCACAATCGGGGCTCGATGCATGCATTATCATCGTATTAAATTCATGAATTGTTCTTCCACAATTTCGGCCATTTTCGATTGATGTTCCCACGTAAACGCCTCAATACGGCCAAATAGAACTCTTTATTGCCTGTCTGTCCCTCCAGAATAAATTCATGAAACACCAAACTACGAATATCGAAAAAAACAATGAGTATCACCTTGGTTTTTGAGCGGATTTTTGTTTCGGGCATTTTTTTCCTTTCATTTTTATTATTGTTGACTTGTCTGCATGTCAAACTCATAAATTATAAAGCTCTCCATGAATGATGGAGTTCACACGATTAAGCATATCCGAAGTGACCTGTACCGTAACTCTGTTCGAAAAAACTTCAGCTTTATCAGGACGAGTCGAGCAAGAACACGTGTTACACCTAAAATATCCAACTAACTTTTCGAAAGCTTTGTACCACGCGAAGACTAGTGTTTTTGTATTTAAAACAAAACCTGATACTCTCCGCTTAGACATATTGCAACATTCATATCTTCACATCGTCTTCTTTACCATTAATATGATCTGGAGCTCGAAAACACAAACATTTTAAGCGACTTACATAGGTTCTTTAAGAATTATATTTATGGCTTAAGGTTAACCTCAAGTTCTATAAGCCTAGATGACAGTATCGCGCATTAAATAATAATAGACATATGAGTATAATATCAGTGGTAACATTTTTAGATATTTATGATTATCTTCTTACTGTGGGAGAGATCCGCAAAAACCAGTTTATTTCGTCGTTAACTTTAGTCATTTGACGCGAGACTACTTCCCATTTAGTTGACGTTAGAGGAATGGTTAAAAAAAATCGGTATATTGTCATATTCACCACACAATCTCATGACTGTGGTGAAATTATAGGTTTCCTAGGTGACAAGTACCAAAGTACGACTTTTTCAACCGTGGTGAATTTGTGGTTTTATAGGGATTTAAGTATCAGATCAATTGAAATAAAAATACTTCGAATATTAAAATTGTTTTTTTTTACACTTAATTTTAATTATTTCTCTTCCTCGTTATTTTTAGTGAAAATCATTTTCCCAACCAATGACGATTCCGAGGACGACAGCATATTCGATGTTTATGGTTTGAAGACAACACCACCGCCACCAAATCAGAAGGAAGTGAAAATAGAGGATAAAAACACCACTACCGAAGCAACCGTTATTACAACTACAAAATCAACAATGGACGCCAGTGGTTCTGTTTCGAATTCAACTGTAAAATCAGTTGAGGACGCCAGTGCTTCTGTTTCGAATTCAACTATAAAATCAGTTCAAGACCGTATCGGTGTTCTCAATTTGGCACCACACTGTCCAGAAGGAAGCGTGATAGTGAATCAGCGCTGTCATAAATCAGCATAATGATAGAAAAAGTGAAACTACATACGTAAAAAATGATACTTTTTTTAAAACTTCGAAATAAATTTAATTTTAATTCAATTTTGTGTAAATGTTAGGAACGTCGCAAATTAAATTTTTGCAGTCTTAATAAACGCGACGAGCCGATTCTCTACCAAATAGCCGACTTCAATCTCGTTTTTAACACGAGAAATAGTTTCTCTTATGCCACTTTGTCTGAATATTGAAGCTTCATAAAATTTACACAACATTTAGCCCGTTGAAATACGAAACGGTAGGGACTGTATCATATGAGGCTTCAGGCAAGGAGTATCATGTGATTCTTTTATCTCAATGTCGTAGAAAATAGTTTGATCTTCGAAAGTAGACCAAAGTAAATCGTTAGACCATATTAGAAAAATATTTAGAGTATATCCTAACTCGACGAATCGAACGAATAATTAAGAGGTATATAAATATATATGTATATATATGCGGACAAAAAATAGTAAGACTCCTTACTTAAACTTTCGTGCGAAAATCCATTCGTCGAAATATTTCTTTTATAGGTTATTATGACTGTCGGTGACATAAAATTTTGTGGTGGAATAAAATTTCTGGTGCCGAAAAGTTCATAATGTTGGAAAAAACCTTCGGTGATAATTGTTTGTTTTTTTGAGCGGTACAAATTAATCAAAGAGGGTCGAGAACGAATGGACGACTTACCACGTCCAGGGCGGCCGTCAACATCAACTGATTATCAATATGTCTAAAAGATAAAGGAATTGGTGCTTGAGAATCGACGATTAAAAGACAGAAATCTGACTGGCATTGATGGAATATCGGAAGGATCAATGGAATCCATTTTGAAAGATCATATGAGGCTAAGAAAAGTGAAAGTCCCAAAATCACCAAGCTTACGAACCCGGAAACAAGCAATCAATTGGCCGAATATCGTTGCAAAAGTGAGCCGAAGCAGAGATATTTCTTCGATTATCAAGGAAATACTATTTGAGTGTTATGCGTCGTTTGCGCGAAGCTGTTAATAAAAGGAAGTCGGAACGATGGGCCGACAACTCTTAGGTTTATGCATCGTGGCATTGATTCTTCATGAGTTTTTCAACTAGTATCGTGTCGTAACGACCATATTCGCGTGGTTCAGCTCGCGTGGACATCTCATAATTCAGCAAACTTAAACGACCGCTCCGAGGAAATGGTCTTGAGTCAATTGAAGACATTAAACGTGAATGGCTACGCGCATTGACGGCTATTCCTGAAATTGACTTCAACAATTGTTTCGAGGATTGGAAAAATACTTGGCACAAGCGTATTGGGGGATGGGGGATCACTTCGAGGGGGTTTTGAAGAACAAATTAGGAATTTTAAAATTATTACTACTACTACTTTTTATTAATAGTGCTTAGTACGTACTGAAGAAGATTAAATAATGAGCTGCTTCTCACCTCAAGAGGTAAAAGAAAAATACTCTTTTGAACAATGTAATTGTCATCACAAAGTACACACTAATATTTACGGCACAATGAACTTTTATTTACCTTTCCTCTTTGTCTTTTGTATATCTAAAAAATAATTATAAAAAAAATGTGTGGTATAACTCAGCCGTTTGCACTTCACTATTAGGTAGCGAGTTTTGACTGGGGCAGCTAAAGCTCTCCGTTATAACGTTAGCGGTGCACAAACCTCAATATATCTTACTATATCGCTCATTTGCTGCAAGACCGGCATAAGTCAAAAAAATCGATTTGCCAGAAAACGCGTTAAAAGTTTTCAACTGACTATAACCTTACACGGAAAACAGGAAATATATTCTCTTCTCAAGCGGAGCATATAAGAGGTATTCATATTAATTTTTCACTCAACATGAAGTATGATATAACGAACAATTCTGCAGTATTAACTCAAAAATCACGTTTTTTGATTTATGACGGTCTTGCAGCAAATGAGCGATATGTGAAAAAGCTTTTTGTTGTTGTGCAACTTTGATTTATACTTTTTTATCGTATACAAAAAATAGTTTTTACTTTTATTTACATTATTTCTTTCCTCTACATTTTTCGAGTTTCTTTTATTATTACTTCTTTGAAAATAGAAGTAAGAGGCTACTTGTGGACTGATTACTCTTGCAGCGAATGCTCACTGTTTGTGACTCTTGAAATTCTACCGTCTTTATTATACGGCCAATCTTTCGGTTTCGCCTAGGTCTAAATCCATTTGAAGAGTAAATCGTTTGGAAATGATAGATAATATGCTTATAGATTGTTATCCCAGTAAAATGAAATCAATTATTTGAAGGTTTTATTTAGCACAGTTAGAATGCCTGTTTGAAAGTAATTTCATTATGACAGCTTTTTAAAATCCCACACTTATTGGACGTGGGAAAGTCGATTATCTCAAACTTCTCTTATGTTATTTTTTCACCAACTAAAACTAGAAATCACTAATTAGACCATTGCAGAACCCTTTCAAAAAAAAAAAAAAAAAAAAAAAAAAACGATGGGAAAATAAAGATAATATGCCAAATATTAAGAGAAAAATAATTTACGGCCGATGTGGTCGGAAAAAAGAAGTGTTAGGAAGAGTTAGGAATGGCTTATCTCGATTTCCGGTACAATTATGAGTCCTATAAAAAAATAAAAAGTGGGCGTGGCCACTTGGTCTCATATCTCGGTACCCGACCAACCGATTTCGACTAAATTTAGTATGTATCATTCTTATGGTACAGTGTGAATTCTTATGTTTACAGGCAAAATCGGACTACTTCTCACATAACACAATTAAAATTCCATTTGATTCGAAGCAATTAATATAACAGGATAAAACTTTGCAGGAATAATGTCTTTAGTATGGGCCACCTTATGACCAAAAATTGTTGAAATCCAAAAAAAACGGTTCAAAGCCCTAGGTAATGAATATATAGACCCAGGTACCTATAGTTGACTTTTGATCGAAAATGTTAGTCAATGTTTTATATATATATAATTGATATTAAGGAATAATCCTTATATTTTAATGGTACGTCAAAAATGAGTTGAATCGGACCAATACTTCTCTTAGACCCCATATAAATACTCAAATAAGTATTTTCAAACTTCGGAGTGACTTTGTACCGCATATATCGGCCAATGTGTGAGTTATCGCGTGTATTAATCAAAAATCAGCCGAAATCATCATTGAAATTCCTGGAAATGGAACATATTCATCGACTTATCGCATTTTGACCGAACATTTGGGCTTACGAAAGGTGTGTTCACGGTTTGTTCCGAAAAAAGTTTTTTGAAAGTTTTTTTTTTATTTAGCAGTAAACCTGTCAACCAAGCACCCAGACCTTCTGACCAGTAATTGTTGATATGTGTAGGATAGCTTAGTTTAGGTTAGTCTGGTAGAGCTAACCAGTCCAGTTACTTGGTTCATGAGGAGTAGTTATTATTTTGGATGCCTGCGCTTGACTTGAATTTCAACATACTATGTGGTCTCACTATCGATTACCTATTCCGTTGTATCATACCACGGGGACCCCAAATACCTACAGCGCGTTCCTGCCAAAGCGAGATAGGTGTACAAGAGATGCTCCATTGTTTCCCTGGTACCTTGCTATATACATTTCCGATAGTTCTCTCGCTGTGTCTGCCCATTCTGCGGGCGTGTGTCACTACCAGATTTTCTGATCAGCAATTATTAATACTTATCTGTAGCTTGCCGTTATCCTAATTTAACACAATTATTCACCAATGGACCAAGGTTACCCGCTTTTAAGCAATTATTTCCGTTAAATGCTCCAATTGTTGACAAGGCAGATTCAAATAAGGAGTTTCGTCTATATAGCAAAAAGTTTTCTAACCGTAATGACTTGTCTATAGTTTGCGCCGACTCACCGCATTCTGTTGTCGTAAGTGACTAGACTAGTCACAGCAGACCGAGTAGCACCCCTCTTTGTAAGATAAATGAAAATCTCGAATATCTTCCTCCTTATATAGAGTATAATATTCATCTTTGGACTGGTTGACTCGAAACACTTTTCATTAGCACTTTTTGGAATGGCCCTCAGCTCCTTCTGCGGCTTTTGTTTTATATCTTCGATTGACAGACAAGGGGTCCACGAAGCGCCAATTTCAGTTTGGGGACCTCTTTATTGAACGTCTGTTCCGCCGGAACAAATTCATGATGCACCCAACCACGAAAATCGACCTCTCGACCGACCGACGTCTTTGAAGGAAATGTACTACTCGTAGGTTGTGATTTTGATAAAATTTAATCAGCGATAAAAATTTGCTCTGCATATATCGGATAAAAGCTGAGAAAATGTGCAAAACAGAGATATTTATAAATTATTTTACTAAGAAAAATTTAGAAAATACGTCCACCACAAAAGGAATATGTCATTTTCTATTCACCCACTTAACTGCAAAGTAAATTTTTCAATCAAATTATTTCAAAGAAACTGGTTATAAATACATACATACATAGAATTTTGAACAAGATTTTTTTCTTATCAAAATCGATTAATATCTTTTTTTTCCAAAAATAAATTTATATTTTTTTTGATTCCGAACGATTTTTACATAAAATATAATAATTTAGACTCTTTTAAATATATAATCACAGCTTTCTTAAATATATATTTTCTTTTTTATAAAATAACTATAAAAATTTTACTTTACTCTACTAAAGTGTTTTTGCTTTAATACTCAAGCACTTGCTTCTTCCACGCTCTATTCGCTCACTTCACTCTCTTATGACACCTTTTATTGGCTAAAATGAAACCCTCCGGGCAGTTGGGTAACGGCTTTGTTTCCAATATATTATACGGTTTTATTAATGTGCCAGCTTCTGTAGTATCCACCAAATTCAGTTCATCTGCAGCAATCGCTGGCGCAGGTTCTGAACTTACTGTTGTTATGTCACCGTAAGCCTCCACCACTTCGCCGGATTGTTCTATCAGGTGAGCGCTACAGCCAATAAAGACAAGTAGGAGAAGGTAGCAGTAGAGGAAAATCGCATTCACAGGCATTTTTCGATCTCAAAAAAAAATCCTTATTTAGAATTTTGATGCTTTTTAATCTTAAAAATTTTGAAACAATTTAACGGTATTATTTTTTTTTAATAATTTGCTTTAAAGTCGCTCACAGGTTTGTCTAACTGTCAGCATTTAATTTGATTTCTGCATATTTATAGATTTATGAGCAAACAAATTGAATGCTCTTCCGCTGGCTCGCCTTCACCTTAACCCTCAACCCGAAATTGTGAAATTCTGAGACTATCATATGCGTTTATTGACCATTTGCTGCCACACAGTAGCGGTGCGGTCAAGTGCAAGTTGAAGTGGCATGCCGCCGTAAGACACTTCACAAGTCACTCGATGTAGTAGTGATTAGCAAAGCTCTTCAGCGACTCCTTAAGCGGCGGAAGCTTTAACACCGCAAAAGCACAAATCAAGTTCGCATGCACCTACGAGCATACAACAACACTGCAAACACAAATATTACACACCAATTTCATAGCTGAAGGTTGCATTAACTGTATCGGCCGGTCGTGTGACTCAACGCGTCTCGCGCAAGCCACTTAGGCGCTCAGCGCGTAGCTTGAAGGTTTTCCGTTATGCCAGTATTTAAGCTGTCTGTGAGTTTACGTGGGGCGCGGAAGACGTGCGCATGGTCATCAGTATTATTCCAATTAGTTTTTAGTACATCAGTTAGGTTAATGCATTTTTGAGTTGTTTACTATAAGTCGAAAGCTTTTGACTCAAACAGGTTCACATTATGGATTTCTAATGTCGTGTTTGGGAGCTCATTTGATCGATATTGTTTTCATTAAATGTAAGAGAAAGAGTGACTTTCAAAAAACAAGCTCTTTTTTTTGTAGTAAAACTCGCTTATACGAGTATTACCAACATTTTTGGGCTTAGTGCTCGCATAGAAGGGATGAAACGAGCTCTTTTAAGTACCCAACGCGTCTTCTTCAGCTTACTTATTGACGTAGATACCGCTTATGCGTGTATTTTCGAGCGCGTATTTTCGACAGCGCGCCAATCATTCTCGTTCCCAGCTGCTTGGCGCCAATTGAAGATTCCAAGCGAAAGTCAGGTCCTACTCCACCTGGTCCTTCCAACGGAGGGGGGATATTCCTCTTCCTCTGCTTCCTGAAGTGTTTTTGTCCGTTCTGATGACATGACCTAGGCAGCGAAACCGCTAACTCTTGTTTGCTGAACTATGTCAAAGTCGTAGATCTCATACAGTTCATCGTTCCATTGAATGCGATATTCACTGTTAACAAAGCACAAATTACCATAAATCTTCCACAGAAAGCAGAGAGAAAGCTCTCGAAAATTCATAACGTCGACTCATCAGATGTTGTCTTCGTCCATGCATCTGCTTCTTATAGCAGGACGGAAATAATTAGTGGCTTATAGAGTTAGGTTTTTGTTCGTCGAGATAGGACTTTGATTCTCAATTGTCTACTCAGTCCGAAGAGGTATCTGTTGGCAAGAGATATTCTGCGTTGGGTTTTGCCGCTGACATTGCTGTTGCCTCGAGGTTATGATTGTCAACAGTGACGTGGGTGCCAAGTCGCGAGTGCGACGTCTGTTTGTGTGATGACAGAAGATATTTCGTCTTGCCCTCGTTCACTACCAGACTCAATTGCTTCCCTATCTATTCTGTTGCTCCCAGCTGGACACTCTTATAGAAGATGGTACCTTCTCTATTTAGTTCTGCAGCTCGCAAGGAAGAGGGTCGTCTTGCGACTTTTTCAATCTACTCTTGGAAAACCTCAAACAGATGGTATTTTTCCTGAGGAATTTAAGCAAATTTTACTGTAATTTCTCTTCTATCCAGGATTTTTGAAACCTAGAAATTTTTGTGCAGCTTATTGGCATTCGGACTATATTGTTTTAAAGACCAAATTCTACAAGTCACTCATCATCCCCGTCCGGCTACATGGTGCACGTGTTTACGAGAGAAAGCTTCTGTGGAAGATTTATGGTCCTTTGCGCATTGGGAACGACGATTACTGAAGTCGATGGAGCGATAAGCTATACAAGATATACGACGACATTGACATAGTTCAGCGAATTAAAAGTCAACGGCTACGCTGGCTCGGTCAATTTGCCCAAATGGATGAAAACACTCCAGCTCTGAGGGTATTTGACCCAGCACTCGTCGGGGAAAGGAGAGGAAGAGGAAGACCTCCACTCCATTGGAAAGGCCATCTGGAGAAAGGCCTGGCTACACTTGGGATCTCCAATTGGTGCCAAAAGGATGCCAATAAAGAAGAAAAAGTTTTGTCACATGAGATCTCACGTTAAGAGTGAAAGTTTTGATCCTCTGCATATCGATTCTTCTATTTTCTGAAAGTTTTAGCGAGTGTAAGAGATTTGATACAAGTTCGTTTTGGTTTGATTTCGGAATCTTCTCTTGATGTCTTGGACATTTTCTTTCTTTAGACCTTTAAAGCCAGTATTAGTCTTCATTTATTTAATTTAGTTGTTATGTAGCAGATCTGGTATAAAAGGCTGACTACAAATCGCCACTAACTTTGACTATTTTCACCCCACATAAGAAGATTTTGAATCAGGAGTGGTAATTCGAACGATTTCCAACAAACTCAAAAGAAAGTGGGTCGACCAGAACTCAAATCTAATGAGAATCCATAAACATTTCGATAACCTTGAAGCTAAGATCCTTGATCAATCGGTTTTTTCCTTTTTCTTTCCTTGATTGCCAAGAAATTACCACCGTTATTATTATTCATGAGTAATAAGGAAAGAAGTATCGAAACTTGTAAATGACAACAACAACTCCGCATAGATGCCACTGATTGCAAAACTTATCTCTATTGTTTCTACAAACATTTATTGTTACCTTTTGTTGCATGATTTCTTTACATTTCCGATTGCTGATATGAAAATTGCTTGCCAATATTTGTCTGATTAAGCCAACTGCAATCTGCGAGCGAGAACAATGGAAGAAATCTTCAAATGAAGGCTGCCAACTGCAGCGTGAAAGGGAGTGAGTGAGAGAGGGAGATAATGGTGCGGGTGAGAGGCGGCTGATCAGCGGAGTGAGGGAATGCAATGCAACAATATAACTGTATACAATGTTACTACCAAATCAGCAATAAAGAAAAATTGTATGAAATAGAGAAGAGAGGAAAAAATAACGGGAAATAACTATTTACCAAAGTCGGCGAAGGAAGTATTTTGCTTTTATGAAAATTAATAAACAAAAGTGCAGCAACAATAATGAGTATAAGAAGGTAAACAATAACAACAGAAACAATAATAACAACAACAACAGCAAGAAAATAATAACAACAACAGCAATTGCATGCATGCCATTTCAATAAGCGCTGAAAACAATTGAAAATCGGAAGCCAAAACGAAAAGTAAGACGCAGGCAACAAAGGCGGCGGAAGAGCGGTTCTGGGAGAATGCCTGTGAATGCGCTTGAAAGCTGTACGCTGAGATAAAGCAAAGTGTAAGCGCATTAATAGTGATTGGAAGAGTGTGAGTGCTCATTGCTGCGGCCTCTTGTGATGCTGCCGTTGTTGTTACTGCTGTTGGCAACGTGCAACAACGCTCGGAACATGCAACATGCAACATGGGAATTGTTTAGGTAAATCGTTGGATTTTTGCAATTCTGTTATTTTGCTTTCTTACCCGGTGCTTGATTAACTCTTGTGGTTTGCCAAAAAAACGATGGAAATGAGGTGAGGAGAGGTTTTGTGGGGTGTAATTGGTGTATCGCAACGTGTTTGCTGCAGAAGTATTTCGCAACTTTTTTTTGTTTCGTCTCTATTTAACTTTGTGTTGGCAGCATTTGGCGCTGATGCCTGCAAAAATTATTGTTGCTGCTTGAAGTTTTTAGTAAAAATGGTGACGGCGGGGATGGAAATGAATCTTCAATGGCTGAAGAAATAATATTTTAAGAGCTGTTTCAATAAAATGATGGTTTTACTCATCTTACAATGTGTCTAAGTCCACAAATTACTCGTACAAAATAAAGGCACCTCCCAAATAGCAGCAATTCTCTTAAGACCAGTGTAAATCTTTTGTAATTGGGTGCTACTTACGTAACTCAGCGGGGGTTTGACGTTCTGATTTTGTGGCGAAAGAGGCCTGAACAAGTAATAGTGCGAAGGTGACAAGTCTGGAGAATGTGGTGAGTGTGGCAGATCATCCCATTCATGCTGCAGAAGCCTTTCGTGAGTCATCAAACTTGTATGAGGCCTCGCTTCATCCTGTTGGAAGACTACACATTCTCTATTGATCAATTATGGCCTCTCCTCTTTGAGTGCATCAAAAATACTTTGTTCGATCTTCAATCTTCGATAGGGCACCGAGCAGAAACTATTCCAAAAAATTTAAGAAGTTTTTTATAAAAAAAACCTTACTAAATCAGCTGTTCAATTATATAACGGTAAAGCGGTTAAGTGTGAAGTTGGCTGCAAAATTGAAATTGTTCATTCACCGGAATGAATGATAGTACTCGGCGACGGAGTCTCTCTCCCACCACGAATCCCACAACAAACTTGCGCTCCTTTATGTGGCCACTGTAGTAAATGCCACAAGGACCTACTCGTCTCCTTCCTTGTCCCGTCCATCGCATTTCTTGGACGGCGGTGATGTCAGCCTTTATTTTCCCGAAGACATCAACCAGCTGGGCAGCGGCACCTTCCCAGTTCAGGGACCGGACATTCCAGTTGCGTGCCCTCAATTCGTAGTCCTGTTTGCCATGGTCGTCATCAAAAGGTTAGTCACTCATCCGAGGCTTGTTGTTCCTTTTCATTGGTATCATTTTTTACGCGGCGGGCCCAAACTCAGTGCTCAACCCTATGTAGGGGATGTTTCGCCTTCTCGCTTTAGCTCGCCTTCAAACGGAAGTTCTTCGGCTACCCAGAGGATACTTGGTCAAAGACCGGAAGTCGTGAGCTGCTTGAGCCATGTGTAAAAGAATCGTTTCTGGCCACTCGCAAGTGAATGGCGATCCGAGAACTTTCCTCATTTGCGTGAACTTCTATACATGACTCCATCCTGAAATCGCTATTTAAGATAACAATATTATAATTTCCATTGAATTTGTTGGACGTAACATATTTACATCTGTTTGGAGTAAAAACATAAGAAAGAAAATATTTTTCGAAAAATTTTTTTACCCGGTAACTCCTCGAACTGTCTATTTGCTACTCATCTCTGAGATTCTCACATTTTTTTCTGTAATTTGTATCTTTATAGTCTCTGTGCAATGTGAACCAGCTGTCGGCTTGAAATATATTAAACAAATTAATTGCATATGACATCACCGCATGGAAACATCACCAATAAACTGAAACACTTTATTACCGAGCTTTTAAAACCCTTTATTTGGACTCATATTTTTAGAGTTTTAATACTTCTTGCTCTCTATCCCTCTTTCTATCTACCTCTCTCACTCGCTGACTGTCTCTTCATGGCTCTCACCCACCCATTGTGTGTTGCAACTTCGAGTCCTTTTGCACTTTCTTAATTTGGCCTTGCCATTACGCCACCATTTTTCAACTGAGCGTTGTCATTTAACTGAAATAAAAATGAGGCCAATTATTGCCCTCTCTAATACCTTTAAATACTCCCCCTTTTTCAGCGCGTTAAATGTGAAAAATATTACAGAATAGCATACTCCTCAGTTGCCTTTATGACACCAGCTGTCAAAGCCTTGTAGCGCATTATTTTAATGTGGCATGCTGCATTGTCATGCGGGTTCACCCACATTTGCAAGCATTTCCATACTCCATACTTTATTTTTGTAATTTGCAAGAACCTTCTTAAAAACACGCAATCAAAAAATTTCGCCACCCAAAAGGTAGTTATTTATGTTCTATTCTTCATACCAGGACGATGGTATGTGCATGTTTACATTTCTCTAGCACTTATGTAATAATAAGTATCTCATTTACTCCCTCCCCCTCGCTCTGCAGTTAACGTGCACATTTTTCTGCCTCCCACCCCTGGTTCCGTGTGTAGGTAAATATGTCACAAAGGCGGATTTTTTCTCGTTTAATTTGCGAAGCTTCCATATTTTGTAAGTCTACATTCGTTGTTGCTATTATTATGTCTTCAGAATGCCTTTTTGCAAAAAGGAAATTATGTCATTTAATATTTTGACATTTTTATATTTCAACTGTCTACATTTAAAAGCTTTTAATTCACTTTAAATGGTTCAAGCAATTTTTTTGGGGTATTTTTGAGGGATTCGTATTTGAAAAGAGAAAGATAATGTAATACATTAGTTAAAATTTTCTGTCTTCTCACTTATCCTACTTTTCTAACTGGCGAAGTTTGCACTTGTGTTATCCTTTCACTTTTGTTTTACTACTTGACTGAGTTTAAAATTCTACCATATTTGCCCGATGAAGTGTTCTGTGCTAATCTGGGATCTGTCTTCTTGAAAGACGGACCAAGTTGTTATGAAGGCCAACATTTTCCTATGGAAGTGAAAGGCTGCGCTCTAAGTGGCCGATATTTTTTTTTCGCACAACTCGATGGATGTTTTTAAGAAACCAAAGATATGCTTAAGGTTGAATCTTTACAGCTTAGCTTCAGATATGGCAAATCTATTAGAATGATGGGGACTGTACGACAAGTGCCAAAACTGCCCCGGACAAGCAAGTCAACAAATACCTCCAATATTTATCAGTCAATTCTGCTAAATTGTGGAAGTATCACTGCAAGTTGCTTGGAGTCCAAAAAGGTTATGAATAGTTCAACGTGTTCTCTAATGAAGAGAAAGAGGCATAGGAGAGGAAATGGTATATCTATCATCAAAAGGAAACGAAAAAGTGGTGAAAATAGCTGCTTAGTTGAAATATAATATATTTTTTCGAGCTTAGTAATCAGTTCGGAAGCATACCGCAGAGGCCGCCATCAACAAACGTCTGAAGACTCTTGAGAGCCTTGGAAGAAGAAAGTAAAATTAATTGTAATAATAGCTAATAAAAGCATTTCAATAACTTTTTCTGAAAAGTAAAAGAGACTATGAGGAAAAAAAAATTCATGAAGGTATTCGAAGATTAGAGAAGAAAGAAAATATTAGAGAAAATCACAGTTGCCATTAAAGAAAACTCATTCATTGAAGAAAAATTGAAGCAATTACTGCAGAAATTATCAAAAAGTCCATTGAAATCCTTTTCTATGATTAAAAAATAAATTCTTCGAATTTTCTTTATGACTGAGTGCAAGAAGAAGAAGAAATTAAAGTAATAAAAAATACTTAAAATGTTTATTTATCTAAATTTTCTTCACAGGTGAAGAGTTTTGCAAGAAGAACAGAAAAAAATAGAAAAATCTTTAAAAATTTCATTCACATGCCTTTTTAAGTTCTTAAAACCTCATTCATGTTCTTCAAACTGAACTTTCTTTGTGGCTGAGTAGTCTTACAAGATACAACGTAAAGCCTAATCGAATTATTTTGGAGAAATATTTTCCACATGCGAGAACTCTAGGAAGAAAAAGCATGCTAAGCTCCTTTATCTGAATTCTGATTGTTCTTGAATAGTTTTGGAAAACAAAAATAATAAACAAAAAATGGAGAATTAGTTTTTTTAGATTGGTAGTACTGTCAGTCACATTTATGTCACATTTATGTCAAAATATACATTAGTGTTTGAGATACGTGTCGTTTTGTGAGCTGCTAAAAGTGAGTTTTTCGTTTTTTGCGATATCGAAATTTGTTGAGCAAAGAATTTGCATTAAATTTTGTTTACAGAATCAATTTTCTGCTGTTGATACGTTGAGGATGGTGCAGAAAGCCTTTGGTGATGAGGCTATGTCTAAAAAAAAATGTTTAAGGTGGTATAGTGAGTTCCAAGCCGGCCGTGAACGTGTCGAAGACGAAGAGCGTCCAGGGCGACCATCAACCTCAACCGACGAAGCTCAAGTTCAACAAATCAAAGATTTGGTTTTAAAAAACCGTCGATTAACAATTAAAGACCTTGCTGATGAAGTTGGCATATCGAAAGGCTCAGCCAATACCATTTTGAAAGATGTTTTGGGCCTCAAGCGCGTCAAATCTCGACTGGTACCGAAAACATTGAATTTTTTGGAATTGAAGTTGAAGTGTGTAAAGCAATGCTTTCCGACTACCAGGGTGTCATGAAATGCATTATAACTGGCTATGAGACTTGGATCTATGCTTACGAACCCGAAACAATCGATCAATCGAGCGAACATCGTGCCAAAAGAGAGCCGAGACCAAAACAATCGCGCCAAAGTCGCTCTAAAATCAAGGTCGTGTTGACTGTTTTCTTCGATTATCGTGGTGTTGTGCATTATGAAGTCCTTCCAACCGGTCAAACAGTCAACAAGGAATATTATTTGAACGTTATGCGTCGTTTGCGTAACGCTATCTGCCTAAAAAGGCCGGAATTGTGGAAAGACAATTCTTGGTTTTTACACCACGATAATGCACCATCCCATACTGCCCTCGTAATTCGTGATCATTTCGCCAAAAATTAAACCCATATCGTTCCGCAACCACCGTATTCACCTGATCTGGCGCCGTGCGACTTCTGGCTGTTCACCAAGCTCAAAAGACCGCTCCGGGGACACCGTTTTTATACGATAGAGGAGATTCAAGTCGCAGCGAAGACGGAACTGAAGGCCATCCCGGAAAGTGACCACAATCAGCGTTTCGAAAATTGAAAAATCCGTTGGCATAAGTGCATTGCATCGGGAGGGGATTACTTTGAAGGGGATGAAATTGATTTATAAGAATAAATAAAGAATTTTCAATACAATGTCACCTTATTTTTTGGGCACAGTAGTATGATGAAGAAGGCAATTTGAGCTCTGTAACTGAATTTTCTTCACCTCGGAATAGTGTTAAAAGCCGAATAGAAAGGAAAAGTATTGGAAATTTTCTCAAAAAGCCTAATCATGTCCCACACTCTGGGTTTTCCTTATGCCGAAATACATATTTATGTACACTTCCGCTTTCCGTAGATAGCAATGAGTTGCCACTTTATGATTATTGACATGTTGCATTGAGACAGTAGCATGCAACATAAGCACTTTTCTCCTTGGCAAATGTAGAAATGCCAACTAATGACTTCGACATGGAATGAAGGCATTACTATGCGACTAATAGGCGTGTACTGATAATAAAAATACGCACATAAGAGGCATTGAGTAGAAACAGAAGAAGAGCGGCTGTTGAAGCAGCACCTATGCGCATACCTAAAATCAAATTACAAGGACAGGGTGTTTGCAAAGGTATGATTGGCATGTGGGTGTGAGTGTGTCGCAGTTTCTGCAAATTGTGTTAGTAACAGGGGGAGGGTGTTAGTGTGACGAGGAGGCGGTTTTGCCAAGCACGTACATACGCAACCGAACGATAAGTCTCGAGAGAATCACAATATAAGTATGTACACATATGTACATGTGTATGTATAGGGATGTGTATATGCCACAAAATGTGGCAGCGTCGCATGTTGCGGCGGAGGCAGGTGTTGTAAGTTTTTGCTTCGCTTGTTGTTGTACATGTTGTTGTCATTGCAAAATGAGTCCCCAATGAGCGCACTTAATTTATTAACAATTCATGTGGCATACACGCAGACACACACACACGCCCCACCTACACCAATGCACAACAGAGCTCGAGGTCAACCATTGACGCTTTTAATGGCCATCAAATGTACGAAAGGATCAGCAAATAAAAATAAATGTCGCATAGAAGCAAAAGTGGTATGAAACAAAAAGAAAACAACAAACAGAATTTTCAAAAAAAAAATCAAATAAAAGAAAAATCAAGTTCAAGTCTTTTGTTTCTCCGCGCAAAATGGCGCACTCATCAAAAGCACTTGCAACATTTTCTGCCACACACAGTGCTCATCATCATTAACGGTATCGGACGCAAGCTAAGTGGCCATTAAAACGTCGCAGTGCTCACACGCGCGAAATGAAACAAAAATCTACCATAAATTGCTTCAATAATATTGACGAAGCAGTCAATGACAATGGAAAATGTTATCAAGCAACAACAACCGTCAAGTCAGCAATGGTAATTGCTCGTCTTTGCCACTGCTGGCAATCGATGGAAATTGATGTGTTTGCGACATGTTTCTGTTGCATAAACGGCAAAAATTTTGTGGCGAAGAAAAAATCCACAAAATAAATAAAGTAGCACACATTTTTTTATTGCTATTGTGTAGTTGAAGCAATGGCTCCAAAAGATTTGATGTCGAGTAAATTATCTCAAGAAATTTTCAATTCGGAAATCAACTACAGTAATCGCTTTAGTAGAAATAGCTTTCACATACGAAAAGCGTACGGCGAAGAAACATTAAGTCTTCGTCAGTAATACAGCTTCGAACAAAAGTCAACAATTTAATAAAAAGTAACCAACAGTTTTGAGTTAGAGCTTTCCAAAAAGCTTAAGAGCTTTTGAAAATTATCTTTCAGCTTTTGGGTCTTAATCTTAGTTAGTTAATTTAAAAATAATTATAAAATATGCTTAAAAGCTTTTGTGCGCTTTCAAAGTTGTAATGCAGTTTTACGGAATAATTTTTAAAAACTTGTCAAGGGCACAAACACTTTTAATGTTGAAAAATATTTGAAGCTTTTGATAGTCTATGAAGCAATGCTTTCCGGCTGCGAGGATGTCATGAAACGTATTATGACTGGCAAAAACTCCGATATCTAATCTTATGACCAGCAAACAAACGATCAATCGCTCGAATAACGTGGCAAAGGTGAGCTGAAGCCGAAAAAAACATGTCAAAGCTGGTAATAAACCCAGGTTATGTTCCGAGTTTTCTTCGATTATCTAGGTGCTGTGTACTCCGAATTCGTTCCGACTGGCCAAAATGTCAAAAAAGAATAGTATTTGCATGTTTTACGTCGTTTTCTCGAATCTATTTGTAAAAAGAGGCCGGAATTATGGGTGTGACTTCAGGCTATTCAGAAAGCTCAAACGACCGCGCCGGGGAAACTTTTTTAAGTCAATTGAAGACATCAAAGGTGAATCTCTACGCCCATTGAAGATTATTCCGGAAACTGACTTTAACAACTGTTTCGAAAAAAACGGTGGAAGATTACTTTGAGGAGACAACATAGATTTTGAAGAATAAATTAAGATTTTAAAATATTGAACACAATCTTACTATTTTTGCTCAAAGTAGTTAGTACGACGTATTTTATGAACGTTGGTGTTCGTACTTCTTTTTTAATTCTTTTTAAATTTTGCTTCAACTTTAAAGTTTGGGCTTAAAAAGCTCGGTACTCAAAAAAGTCTAAAGAGCTTTTAAATGCTGTATGCTTTTTTATTGAAGGTTCGAAAACTCTTCAAAATATTGTTTCAAATTGTTAATTGTTGTAATTGGTTTCGTGACTCTTGTAAAAATTGGAACAATTTTATGAAGCTTTCGTATCTGGTCCTATTTAAACATAGAGAAAACTTTACAAGTTAATAATTTAATGGTGAAATAGTGGTTTTAAAATTATATTAAACAACAGAGAAAACTGAATAATTAAAAAATTAATAGAGCGTTCAAAGCAACAGTTATTCCTAGTTGAAAAACTTTTGAAGTTGATATTTTTGCTGGAACTTGGAACTTAACTTTCAAAACCAGACATATCAAGAATGTACGAATAAAAAGTATGTGGAAAATTTTGCGATGTTATCCTATATTAACAGAAGTGGCTTAGCCATCCACCCAAGTAAAACTGAAGTAGTTTACTTATCAGGAGGTATAAGATCCCAAATGTATCTCCCCCTTAATTTGAAGACTCACGTCTTCAACCTGTCTATAAGGTGAAACATCTAGGGTTCATATGTGACTGAAAGCTTTTATGGATGCCAAATATTGAGAATAGAAGGAAGCTATCGGTTGCCTTGTATTGCTGTAGAAGGGCTATAGGTTTATAGGTGGGCTTTTGACTCTACAAAACCGCAGTCAAGCCAATAATGTTCTACAATGTATTCGTTCGGTGGAGTGCACTTGATTAGGTTCATTTGCTAAGAAACTTTAATGTGTATTAAGAGATGTCTAGGTGGCGTTGTTGCGAGGTGCGCTTTAAAGCTCAGGAAAGCTGAAAAAATGAAAGGGTTCGAAAAACGACACACATAAATTCTCTCTTGCGATAACTGCATTACTGAAAACTTGAATCACTGCGTCGAAAAGGGTACTTGTGGCGGCTTTTTCTAAGATCACATACCGATGAGTGATATGTGGATGGGGAGGAGTTTCTGGAGAAAAGAAGTTAGATGACGGTAGGTTGGAGTGTGAGTTTTCCGTAAGAAGATCTCCGTCAATTTTAACTTTAGGCTACCAGAGCACAGCAGTAGTCGTTTTGCATCGAAGAACAGCCTCTTCCAGGAAGGTGAATATTCACTTAGACAGTAGAGCGATAATATAAGCGATGAGATCGCTAATTGTGCGCACAAAGCAAGCAAGTCAAAGAGTCTTCTCACTAGAAAAAGTATCAAGCTACTTCCTCATCAGTCTGGTTTGAGTGTCTGGTTATAGCGTTATCGCTCATGTCGGAGCTGAGTTGGATCTCTATTGGCGTCTTGCGTTTTAACACTGGCCCAATGGACCTCTCGAGCGCTTAGCTGGCGCTAATCGACGATCCGCTCCTGGGTAAAAAATTATTGTGGTCTCAAGTAGATCTCAGGAGATATTTCGAGGTACTTACTCTTAGCGAAGCTCTTCATGCCGCAATCGTAGGGGTCTTGGACCCCTGTCGAATAGGCATTCATGCGGTAATGCTAAAAATCACGTCAAAAGAAAGGTTCAAGTTGTGCACTGCACTTTCTGCACTATTATCCAGCCTTTGCAAGAGTAAGCTTCAAAGATTTCGCCATCGAACCAAGAGGATGAAGACCAGAAATTGACATTAAACGTCTTAACAATTTTAAGACAGGCTCAAGCACTTTGTCGAGTTATGGGGGTCTTCTGATCTATTATACAGGAGGAGTAGGTATCACAACGAACCGGCGTTCTAAGCAATCCAAGTGAGAACCCTGTTGAGATCTTCCTAACCGATACTATGTATGGCAAAACTTAGTAATCATATATACACACATATATATATATATATATAGATATATTTCTTATTTTTGTATATTATATATGCATGTACGTAAATGTAGATACATATTTATATCTGTGAATATATTCATATGAGTACTCGTATGTCGTAAATGCTAATGCGCGTCTAAAATTTCAAACCTTTTTGCCACAAGCAAATGCGATTAAATGTGTGGAAAATTTCGCATTTGTTGCAACACAAAGGACAACACAGGAATCGTACGAATGGCAATAAAAACAAGTGTGCCGTTATGCGGCAAAAAAGCAGCAACAAAGCGCACATACTATACATATAGAGAAAAGTGTATGAGCAATAATACCTCGAATATGCTGTGAGCAGCTCGGCAGCTAAAACCAATCCACTTGCACTCAGGAAAATCATTTGGCTGCCTTTTGGATTTGTGGCAAATGTGAAGAAATGCACACAGGACTCATTCTGCCTGCTTTCATAAATGCGCCAGCATGTGTATGTGTGTGTGTTGCAAGGTGCGCTGCCAGCAGCAGAGGTGCGAAAAGCTGCAGCTGAAAAATAAAATTACAAGTTATAAGGGAATTCGCATGTTGCAAGCAAGTGTACAAAGGTGTGTATGCCGCAGCCTTATCTGCATGTGTGCGTGTATGCCAATCACCCGATGTATGGATGTGTGTAAACAATTCCCTTGGGCTCAAGAAGTTGCAACTTCTGACAGCTCAACCGACAATTCTCAACAAATGCAAATGCAAAATACAGTTATTGCGGCAATGCCGACGCCTGCTTCGCTGCCAAGTGGAATGCCTGCAGCAGTGGCAAGATACAGATAAAAACATGCAAAATATACATACATATGTATGTATGCATGTGTGTGTATGTGCCTTTAAGTCCTTATATATATCCTATGTCGTCTCCCAATGCAATATGCAAAGTTTTGTGGCTTCCACTCGGCAGCTTGTTGCAACACAAAAATGCTGTAAAATTCTGCGCAAATAACGAATGTATGAGCTTTTCTACACAGTTCAACAATGCGGTGGGTGCGGGGTCGTAGTTCAAGTGCGGTTGGTGAACGGAAGCAGTGCCGGTGAAGGTGCGTCGGGTGCAGCAACTTTGATTCGTTGTGGCAGGTGGCTTTAAGTAATTGGTTGGCATTTTCGAAAGCTCAGGAATTAAATTTTATTATTTCATATTTCTGTATTTCGAGTTATTATGGAAATTATGGAAACTGTGCTTAGTGATGATTCCACAGATGACAGATTGTTGACAGCTACATCTTCATTCTTTACAAAGTTTATGGCTTACAAAAATTTTAAAAGTTGCTAAATTATTAGATTATATATCATTTCTAAAAATGGAAAGCTGTAAGCTCAGTGTAATATCTTGTGAAGCTTTCGACGAAGCTTTCATAATTCAGAAATGTATGCACTTCGAGCTGACACCTGTCGGATCATTAGTTTTTGATTAAGGCAGCTTTTTTCTTCTTCTTCTTTACTGGCGTAGCCACCGCTTACGCGATTATAGCCGTGTTAACAACAGCGCGCCAGTCGTTTCTTTATTTCGCAAGATGGTGCCAATTGGAGATCCCAAGCGAAGCCAGGTCTTTCTCTACCTGGTCTTTCCAACGGAGTGGAGGTCTTCCGCTTCCTCTGCATCCCGGCGGTTATTGCGTCATATACTTCCAGAGCTGGAGTGTTTTCGTCCATACGTATGACATGACCTAGCCAGCGCAGCCGCTGTCTTTTAATTCGCTGAACTATGTCAATATCGTCGTACTACTGTGTCCAAAAAATAAGGCATTTGAATTTAAACTGCGCGCGTCGAAGGATTTGGAGAATTATTTTTTTTTTTAGGTTGGTAGTACTGTCAGTCACATTTATATCAAATTTCATGTCAAAATATTCATTAGTGTTTGAGATACGTGTCTTTTTGAGAGCTGCTAAAAGGAAGTTTTTCGTTTTTGCGATGTCGAAATTTGTTGAGCAAAGAATTTGCATTAAATTTTGTTTACGGAATCAATTTTCTGCTGCGGATACGTTGAGGATGGTGCAGAAAGCCTTTGGTGATGAAGCTATGTCTAAAAAAAAAATGTTTACAAGTGGTATAGTGAGTTCCAAGCCGGCCGTGAACGTGTCGAAGACGAAGAGCGTCCAGGGCGACCATCAACCTCAACCGACGAAGCTCACGTTCAACAAATCAAAGATTTGGTATTGAAAAACCGTCGGTTAACAATTAGAGACCTTGCTGATGAATTTGAAATATCGAAGGGCTCAGCCAATATCATTTTCAAGGATGTTTTAGGCCTCAAGCGCGTCGAATCTGTACTGGTACCGAAAACATTGAATTTTTTGGAAAAAAGGCGTCGCGTTGAAGTGCGTGAAACGATGCTTTCCGACTACCAGGGTGTCATGAAATGCATTATAACTGGCGATGAGACTTGGATCTATGCTTCCGACCCCGAAACAACCGATCAATCGAGCGAATATCGTGCCAAAAGAGAGCCGAGACAAAAAAAAATCGTCTTCAGGCTATTGCTATTCGAAGCGAGTACCGATACCGATTGCTTCTGAAAACTATGTAGGTGAAGTGAACTCCTCTCTCTACCATCACAAACCCGTCATAACGGTGAAACTTATGGTACATAGATAAGCTTTGGCGTCATAGTTATGAAATTAAAAATATAATTGTTACGAATATGTACCGTCAAAATCCACGATGTTGCAATAACTAAGGATTGTATAAATCTAAAAGTCATCCACTTAATGAAACAATTCAAATCAAATTGGGTTCAGATGAAAAATCCCTCAGTGAATGAACACTTATTGGCTTGTAGAATAGCGTGAAAACTTCCAGAAAGCTAATATTGGTACATATGACAGCCACACACATATATTTGGGCCTATAGCTTCTGGCCTTAGACCAAGTATCCCCTGGGTAGCCAAAGAACATCCGTTTGAAGACGAGCTGAAGTGAAAAGGTGAACCATCCCTCCTCAGGGTTGTGTAAACTCGGCTGTAACCGCAGAAAGAAAAAGAAGAGGAATTCAGAGCTTTTTTTTACGCTTCCAGTAAAAATTTTTCGTCAACTACTGAAAGCTTCTTCACGTCAACTTTTTAGTCTTGTGGAACAAGTGGCCCACAGTTGTACGAGTAAGCTACGTAACAAGAATCAGTACCGGTAGGTCCTTGAAACTTTTGATCGAGCTTTTCCTATTGTGTTTAGAAGGGGTCTTGATGGTAGCTGACATCGGAGAGTGCTGTACGAATAACTGATGGATTTTAGAAAGAGACTTTACTTACCACTGTGCAATTGCAACTGTTGACTTCACCGAGATTTCAAGCCACGGCACACGGTGTATAAGCACTTTTTAGTTACGATGGCGAAACCTTCCTGTTTTTGGTAAAAAAAAAAAATATTCGAGTGGTCGATTGAAATTGAAGCAAATTTACTGAAAGAATTGTTGAAAATAATGGGATCAACAGAAAGTACAACGAAACTGAGCTCTAACGCTAATTTTCAACTTTAAATTAAAAGTCGCTCGTTTAGGAAAGCCAAAATCCACCCCACAACCACGGACCACTCAGCATTGTTAACTGTAAATGCCGAAGTTTTTCGTACAAAATTAGTAAGTATAATTTTTCGTCCCACTCTCAGGGCCACACTTCCACCCCAATGACTTAATGATAGTGGACACTTGGTCCATGTACTTTTGGCGCTCCAAAGCAGCAGCAATGAAAACTTTTAAATCAATCAAGTCAAGTACATAAATAAAACCGTTAGACAGCGTATTCCCTTGTTTTGCCGAAAACTTTGAACTTTTTCTTTATTTTTGTTTCTAAAAAAATTGAGTCACACTAATCAGAGAGTAAAAAAGAAGTGAAACAGAAGGCTTTAAAAGAGGATAAACGTCTAAAAAACCAGCAAGGACAATGACTAGAAGTCTGGCCTACAGAGAGTGTCAAGTTGTTGAGACAGCAAAAACTGACGTGAGCCAGCAGTAGAAGTAACGGTAAAAAGTATGTAGAGAGAGAAAAGAGATTTACCGCTGGGGAATAAGTAGTAAAATTTTAGTGCAGACGCGAACCTCCAATGACACATCTAAGTGGTAAGCATGCAACAAAGTTGAGCCTTAGTGGTTGAGGGGAGCATAAGTGGAGACTAGTGGGGAGAGAGAGAGCGGCGCTGCTAGTTAGTGGCGGCAGCTCAGTAAATTAGAGACAAAGTTAAGTAAACTTTTACAAACGTGTTTTGACTCAAATGCTTGTTTGTTTGTTGGCATTGTTGTTGTTGTAACTAGACACGACTTTGGATTGGTTAAGCTGGTGGGAATTCGGTTTGAAAGGTGCAATCGATGTGAGGTGAACGCTAGTAGTAGATATTTGCAATTTTTTTCTGTCTTTTTGGGCTTAACGGTGTTTTTTTTTTAGTTTGTTGTTGCAAGGAAGTGGCTTGTGCAGTCAGCGGAAATGTGGCTAACGGCAGGCGGCCTTCGTTAGTTTATGTGTGGCACATGTGTAATTTAAACTTCAGGTAACAAAGTGGCACTCATGTGGCAAGAAGAAATAGATGCAAACAAAAGGTGAAACCGAATTTGGAAAAAGCAACAACAGCAACAAAAATTGGTGAAGTAAAATTTCGACGCTGAAAAAATATTTTCAACCAAACCAAAAAATAGCTACATAGCAACAAAAACTTTGTAAAAATTACAAAAAAACAACCTCAGCAACAAAAACAACATGTCACCCAGCGCTGTGGTAAGAAATTAGAGATTTGCAACACGCGCGAGCAAACGAATTTTCGTTGGCCTTTTGTTAGCGTGTCAAAGTTGGCTGATTTCGCTGTTCTCGCTGTTGTTATTGTTGTTGTCATTTTCCACTGATTCTATTGTTGTTGTTGCTGTTATTTTTATTTTTTATGCTTGCCTTCTTTGTTGGTTTTGTTGTTATTACAACTTTTTTCGTTGCAAGCCGCAGTTGCACATATAATTGGCCGTGTTGCATGTTCGCAAACTTACACTTGTGGCACGTAGGCACCAGTATATTCGTGCATAGTGTATTTATGCAAGGAGCGCCTTTGTTGCAACTTACTTGTCAGTAAAGCGAATTATTAAATGTTGTTGCCACTTGTTTTTGGTTTTGCCTTTGCTTGCGAAATTTCATAAGCAAAAGCTAACGGTGGCGTGTTGCAAAGTTGCACTTTCTGAAATTCTGAGAACGTCATGCGCGTATCTGTGTGTGTATTCTGAGCAATACATACCCACCCTCAGCAATTGTGAGTTTCCTGCGCCCTTATTCATGCCACTCACGTTTCAGTTAACGGTAAATATATTTAGAAGAGAGACTGCTTTGGCCAAAGAATTTACTAACTTATATTAATAAAAAATATTATGTAAACACGCTGACATTGTTGCCAAGTCAAAAATTTTGCAGGTGTTGGCTTGAGAAGCATTCTTTTGCTGTTGAACCATAATTTCCCTAAACCAACACATCCTTTGAGTATACGAATCACTCTTGCAGAAGTAATCTCCATTATTTCCCTTCTATATGCACAGTTAGGAGAGTTAGGAGATGACCCCTTTTAAAAAACATATAAGAAGCGAACCGGGCTGCTTAAGAAACTTAAGAAAACCGAAGAGCTGACTGAACGGCCGGTCTTAAGCTACGCCTCACCGATATGGTCGCCTAGTTAAACGCAAAGGAGGAAGCTTCAGTGGTGTCAAAATACTGCGATCCCTCTCAAGAAGTTTCTGCTAATAACATCCAGAGGTCTTTACTTAATTAGGTCGGCGGCATCACCGTCCAGTCGCAACTAACAAGGCAAGAACTGACCGCGCTTCACAGCGGAGTCATCAACTCCTTCGCCAACAACTTTTCAGTTAGTAGCATACATGGAGTCAAACCTCCACCCATTGCAGACGAAGAGCTCGAGTTACCCCGAGAACAATAGAGAGAGAAGAGTGACCTTTGGACAACTTCTTTCAGAATACTGTTGCCGGTTAAACTACTTCTTATTGAGAATCAAAGCCGACATACCAATTATCCGTCAACTGTACAATTAGTCTTGGTATGACTCTAACCACCTCAATGCATGCCCAGTCCGATCTCACTGAAACAACACGTTAGATGACTTTGATGACAACCAATCCAAACTTTTCCACCCAAGCGGGCTCCAGTAACCACTATAACAGCAATCACATTGTCACAGATGTTCAATACCAACCAGCCTCCGAGTTCAACCAAATATTCAAATAATCTATGATATGATATTGTTGCAACTGAAATGAATATTTAAAAAATATTGCCGAGTAAACCGAACCCCGAAAAACTTACAGATTACTTACATTATATAGAACTACTTTACGTAGTTAGAATGAGAATATTCACATAGAAAATGGAATGCAGAGAGCAGAGCAGCTTTTAGCGAAACTTCGCTCAACCAAGACAACTCAATCTCACTAGCACTTTCTTCAACATCATAGCTTTATAAGAGCTTTCACTTATAAGAAATAAATGCTCTGTTGATAAAAGAAAAAAACCTCGCTTTCTTTACGTAAAGCCAAAGGAAACTGGATTCACTATCCCTTAGGTATGTATATAAAAATTCGCGGTCATAGCAACGATATTATGCCGATGTATGACACTTTAAAGAAAGTTTAAAGATTAGCAGTAATTCAGTATTATATTTTTACGAGTAAACAGGCCTAATATGTTTTGTATTTGAGTAATTGATAACCGATTCCAATGTCGCCTTTTACCAGTTTTTTTTAATTAACTTACTAATCACTCACATCATCGATAAACCACTCATTTAAATATCTCGAATAAAAATAGCACTCTGGCAACTCTAAATCAAATGGTTCCATAGTGTAGCGGTTATCACGTCTGCTTTACACGCAGAAGGTCTCCAGTTCGATCCTGGATGGAACCAGTTGAATATATTTTTTTACAAAAAGAAACCCTATTTTTCATTTGGAGATTTTTTTCGAGAAATATTAAATTAGCACCACTAATTATTTCTGATATTTTTCTTTTTACACGGTTCTTTTACCATCTTATTTAATCGTTCAAAGTCAAAATTTCTAAAAATCTGATATTAGAATTATAACTTTACGAAATTACATAACGTTAGGCCCGCAGGGTTGCCTTGTGGTTCCATAGTGTAGCGGTTATCACGTCTGCTTTACACGCAGAAGGTCTCCAGTTCGATCCTGGATGGAACCAAGTTGAATGAATACTTTTTTTTCGGAAATATAAAATTTTCAAAGTTCTCATTATCTATGTTTTCAAAAGATTTCAAACACAAGTTTATGTTTTTCACAAAATTTAATTAATTTTTCTAAGCTTTAGAAAACTTAAAAAAGCGTAATTGCTTCGAAGTCTTTGTTACTGACTAAAATGTTTTGCTGGGTGTTTCTGGAAGTTCTCAAATCGAGCATGGCACGTATCTCAGCCTCCTTCGAAGAACTCGTGGAATTGTCGAAAGCGTTTATCCAACTGGAAGATATGACTTGGAAGTTAGTCATCGATTAGAGTAAACATTTTCGGAGAAATATCACACAGTTGTGCTCCTCGAATGGAGTTTTTTTTTAAGAAACTAGTAGCACAGATAATTAGCTTCGGCGACCACTAAGCTCCGAATAGGTAGTTAGGGATATCCTACGACGCACCAAGCCCTTTAGGAGGCCAATTGTAAAACCAAAGGGACTAAAATGCTTTCACTGCTTTATGTCTTCTCTGAACTAATCTTAATAAATTAGGGATTATATCCACCGAGATTCAGCTATATTTATAACTTGTTTGTCGATTAAATACAAGTAGTCAGAGGCATATAAATTCCCTCTTTTTAGATACTAATTATAGGGTGGAGCCTGCTCTGATTAGTTCATCTGATTCACAGTTACCAGCGATATTACTAAGTGCGGGTCCAATTTCAGGTTTATAGTGAAAAAGATGTTAGATCAGCTAAGAGATCAAGGAGTAATTTCACTATCTTTGAGGAAACTCTATGGAACTTTAGCGATTTCAAGTCTGTTATTTCACAAATCTTGTCGTTTTTGGCTAATTTCTTCGCGCAGATAATATTACTTATTAACCGAACGGCCGCTTGGCAAGAACTCATGATGCGCGATGCCCTTGCAATCGAATAAAACTGTTAGAAAAACTTTCACATACGACCTACATTGGAGCGCTTTTTTCGGTCTTGGCTCACGCGATAGCTTCGATGATTGAACTCTGCTTTTGGCTTTGCTCTGGAGCAGATCTGGGTCGTTTGCAAGCAATAAAGACGAACCAAGCCGGATCCCAAAAAAATGATCGATGATTGATCTTTAGCTTTTCTTTTGCCGTTGCTCTGGAGCAGATCTGGGTCGTCTGCGAGCAATGAAGACGAACCAAGCCGGATCCCAAAAAAAAAAATGACCGGCCTTGTCAGCATAAGTGAGGGATACGAGTACCAAGTAACGCCACATAACAATCGAAAATCGGATACGTATACATGTAGCCCGCGAAAATTTTTTTTATAGATTTAATAACATTTTATTCAAAGTTAAGATCCAGAAAAATGGAGTCAGGACAGATTTTCACATCGTTGAACCCCTCAGTGTTGAAATTACTGATCTGTCCATGAGTATCTGTTTAATTAATTTCATTAGAGGTTCGGTTCGGGGATGTCTGGGTAACCATTATCAGTTTTATGTTTTATGCTTAGCTTTCATATGTACAACATAAGCTTTCACGAGCTTATACGAGGCCTGCTATATATATTTCTGGCCTAATAATGAAAATAGGCATATTTATCAACGAAAATGTTTTTTTTTTTTTTTCGTTGGATTTGGCTCATCTTGAAAGACCCACACAGTCGATTGCTGTTTTGTTTCGGGCTCATACGCATAGATCCATGATTCGTCACCTGTGACGATCTTATAAACGTCTTTTGAAGCACCGCGATCGTATTTTTTCAGCATTTCTTACACCAATCCACACGAGCCTTTTTTTGAGCGATCGTCAAATTGTGCGGGATCCAACGAGAACAAACCTTTTTTACGGCCAGGTGTTCATGTAATATCGCATGTATGCTGGTGGGAGAAATGCATAGGCATGCCTCTATCTGAAGGTATGTTACATGACGGTCTTGCATTATCAGTTCACGTACGGCATCGATGTTTTCTGGCACAACGGCTGTTTTTGGACGACCTTCACGGAATTCGTCTTTGAGCGAGCGTCGGCCACGATTGAATTCGTTGTAACAGTTTTTCACAGTGCTATAGGATGGTGCTTCATAGCCATACAAAGATTTTAGTTCATTGATGCACTCTTGTCGTGATAATCCACGTCGAAAGTTGTGAAAAATGATCGCACGAAAATGTTCACGAGTTAATTCCATCTTTTGGCCGAGATTAATTTTTTAATTCCCTGTAAATAAAACAATTCACGATTAAATGACAAAACGTTCTGAGTGATGTTATGCTAAAAAATGTCAAACTTTTCAATGGAAATGTCAGATTGTACCTGGCAACACTTAGTGTTGCCTAGTCCATATATATAGCAACCTACGTACGTAAAGCTTCAACTGCCGTAAAAGACCGTGTTGATTTTTAAACTTTGCGAAACTGTCAGTTCTTTAACAATTTCCTTGACACTCATAACAAAATCCTACTCGTCAGTGCGCAACTTACGTAAAATCTCCTTAAATTTAAAGATTATTACATAATATGAATAACCAAATGTAATTGAATTGCAACGCCTGTCTGCAGCACCTTTAGTGGCCTTCAGAAACAAAGGCGAAGTGCGGGTGCAGAAGCAAATTAGAAAATTGCGCATTGACAATAAACTGACAGGCATGCACCAACAGCTGTCAACACGTAAGGCAAACAGCAGCGGTGCATGGCAAATGCGACACTGCGCGCCAACTCAGCCGTGCAACAGCGCTGTTGGTGAGCAGCGGGTTGAGCGCATGTGGACGAGCGTTGAGAGCACTGCTGTCAATTTGCTGAAACAATTTGCATGCATATGGAATTTTTTACCAATTGAAATTGCAAAATTTCGCAAGAATTTATAAGCGTTGCTATTTAACCGTTAGCTGGGAAATAGAAGCCGCAACGGAGTGGTGTCTAAAAAGCGCTGAGTGTGCCAGACGCTGAGGGACACAGAGAGAGCGCCAAAGTGTTTGTGCGACTTTTCAATATTCTCATATGCCGTTATACTTTATAACGATAGCTTAAAATATGTAGATTTTTGTTGCATATAAATATGTGTACTTATGGCGAATGGTTATGCAACCCTGTCGAAACATTTGGGACTCTTTGGTGCAAAGCACTTTTCGCACTTGACTTGCAGCGGCGTTTGTTTGTGTGTGTGTGCGTGTGTGTGCTACAACAATCGCAATTACTGTCATTTAGCGTTGCTCGGCATTAAATTATGGCAAATTGCGGTTGAATGGCAGTGCGCAATTTGTGTGCAAGCGAAAAGATTCGTGCAACATTCGCATACATGTGTGCGTGTGGGTGTGTGGCAATATTATGTGGTTGCACGGTGTCTATGGCTGCTTTTAGTTAACGCTGTTGGCAGGTTTTTGCACTTGTTGTTGTTTTTGTTATCGTTTTGTTGCTGCTACTGGTGTTATTGTTGTTGGTTTTAATGATGTTGGTCGGTTTTTTCTATTGTTGTTGTCTTTTCGTTGTTGTTGTTTTTTGTTATTGTTGTCTTTTTGTAACTGTTGTTTTTGTTATTTTTGACGCTCCATAGGTGCCGCTCCTATGGATGCATCCTGTATAACGCACTCTTTAGAAATGCATGTGTATGCATGTGTGTGTATGTTGAAGAAGGAAGAGACACTTTGAAGCTGTCAGATTTTATTGCCGAAACGTGTGTGCGCACATTCCTCGAAAACTTCACTGCAGCCCTGCTTTCTCCACGCCCTCATATTGAAAGCACTTTCAGTCTTTTGGTTGGCAACGCCGTGCGCGCCCGTCTTCTAGTGAAAGTGCCGTTATGCGTGTAATTTTATAATTTCCTTATTTCATTTGCTTATGTGTTTGCGTAGTTGTTGTAGTTGCGTTTTACGCACCCTCAACCATCTTCTACGTTGACTCGCTGCCTGGTGGTGGCTTCTTGCAACAACAACCATTGGTCGCTTACGTGCTCCGCTATTTAAGTGCGTTCGCGCATTAAGCGTAAATCTTCCGAATTGCCGTTACTTCTACTGTCATTCTTAGCAATTTTGCTTGGCTGCACTTGGTCATCAGCCAGCAGCCACTTACTACCCGGCAACCGGTGGCACACACAAATGACTTTGCAGCAACTTTAAGTGACTTTTGTGTCGAATTCCACGCATTCTCGTGAATTGTGATTTTTTCGTTTTACTTCTGCAATTTTTTTGTAGCATCTTTCGAAGACTTCCATTTGAGCTCAACTGCTCCAAAGGCTTGCTGCGTTCGGTTGCCTTGGCTTGGTATTGTTGCAACTTCGGCGCGTTGCCTTACAGGTCCGCCGTTGCACTGTCAAAAATCACTCTTCGCCTCAAATGTCGTATTGTCGGTAATTGGCTTGCCGTTCCTGGCGCATCGCTCGACTGAACTGTTGCCTAAACTTGCCAATGTATTTAAAACTCTGTACAATGAAAAATTCGGTGCAGCACGTGCTGACACAAGTTTTTAGAGCGCCTCTTTGTTACAGTTTAGCTTAATGAGGGCAGGTTTGTCTATTGAGAAAATAAAATTTATAAATAAAACATAATCTTGACGCTCAAATGCGATAAGTCTAGTTAGATGAAAAGCTGGTAAAAGGATGTCAGAAATAGTATTACAAAACTTAATTTTGAACAAAAAGTTTTCGAGCAATTTCTTCCTGAAGCGGAACTTTAGTTTCATATCACTTGAAGAAACAAGGTAAGACGGGGGTGCCTTAATGCTCTCCCTATTTCTTATAAATGTCCAAATTTGGTATCCCCCAAAACTAATACGGCTGTGTACATTGACGTTGAGCAACACCAAAAGCACCGTCAGGATCGGAAATCGAGTTTCAGACAAGGCGACCCCTATCATGCAACTTCTTCAATTTACTCTTGGAAAAAATCATTCAAGCTGTAGAGTTGAACAGAGAAGGTACAATCTTCTATAAGAGTGTACAGCTGCTGGCGTACGCCGATGATACTAATAACACTGGGCTCAACAACAGCGCCGTTAGTTCAGTTTTCTCCAAACTGGATAAGGAAGTGAAGCAAATAGGTCTGGTAGTGAACGAGGACAAGACGAAATATCTCCCGTTATCAAACAAATCGTCGTCACATCCGTCCGGTGGTTTAACGTGGGTACCTGCTGAAGACAGCCTTACCCCACGGTGCTCAAAAGCACAGCGGATCAAATCAATGTGTAGATCAGCGCCCTGAGAATGCTAAGTATTTTCTGTACCAATTGGCAGTGTGGAATGGACACACTAACCACCTTGGTAAGGTTCGAGGCCCATCTAAAACCTCTGCCGTACTTTGGGTCCGGCACCCTGTTGCAATACAACTCAAAATTCAACTTACAAAGCTAGTTTTTCCCGCATTTGGGTTTTAACCACGACCACCACGATACTCCCCGAGGGGCCAGTCGGCATGAGCAGGTTTGAGTTACCTCCAAGGGCTCCTGCTCCCCGTGGTACCAGAATTACTCCGGTCAGACCTCCTAGCCGAAGCTACTACCAGTTGAGCTTCCATACGGCTCTGGACTGGTGGCCAGGGGGTCAATGTTGACGGTCATAACTTCGTAGTCGTAGATAATTTATTCTATCTTGGAACCAGTATTAACATCAAAAACAATGTCAGCCTCGAAATCTAACGCACAGAATAACTCTTGCCAACAGGTGCTTCTTCGGACTGAGTAATTGAGAAGTAAAGTCTTCTCTTGACAACGCAGTCGATAGAACGATGAGCTGTACAAGATATACGACGACATTGACATAGTTCAGCGAATTAAGAGACAGCGGCTATGCTAGCTAGATCATGTCGTCCGATTGGTTGATAACACTCCGGCTCTAACAGTATTCGACGCAGTACCCACCGGGGGAAGCAGAAAAAGAGGAAGTCCACTACACCGTTGGAACAGCCAGGTAGAAGGACCTGGCAACGTTTGGAATCTCCAAGTGTCGCCATATTTCTTTTAAGTAATTCAATACTATAAAGGCTAATCGAAGCCTACGTTGTTATAAGACATAACTGAAGACTAACAGAAGGGAGCAGCTTCTCGAAAACGGCTTCCTATTAAAGTTGTCTCTACAGAGCTTACCGTGAACTTCTCAACTTCTCTGAACCAAAATTCGTCCTAACATAAATTCTAACTTTTTATTCTTCTTATTTTTTAGCTGACAAATATCCCAGCCTCTGCATTTGTTAGCCAAAAAAATAGTTCCTTCTAATTGTAATGTTTTTTTCCGGGATTAAAGTGGCAGAATTAAATTGCTACCGCATCCTTTACAATAGGTTTTCAAAAAAGTCTTGCGGTATTTTTGCTAGTTGGCGCTGAAAGCGAGTAGTTCTAGTTTGGGTCATGCTATACCTTTTCGGAAAGCTCATTTCACGCGCTAATACGTGTTTGATTGATTGTCGTTTCTTTCAAGTCGTTCGTGAGTTATAGCGTCGCAAACATGGAGCAAAAAAAAGAGAAAATACGGCATATTTTACAGTACTACTACGATAAAGGCAAAAATGCTTCTCAAGCCGCCAATAAAATTTGTGCAGTTTATGGACCCGATACAGTTTCCATTTCCACCGCACAACGACGGTTTCAACGTTTTCGTTTTGGTGTAGAGGTGGTCGAAGATGCGCCACGCTCCGGAAGGCCTGTCATCAAACCGTTATAAACCATTTGAAGAAGCTTGGAGTCACTAAGAAGCTCGATGTATGGGTGCCACACGAATTGACGCAAAAAAACATCCTTGATCGTATCGACGCATGCGAATCGTTTCTGAATCGCAACAAAATCGACCTGTTTTTGAAGCGTATGGTGACTGGCGATGAAAAGTGGGTCACTTACGATAACGTAAGGCGCAAACGGTCGTGGTCGAAAAGTGGTGAAGCGGCCCAGACGGTGGTCACGCCTGGATTGACGGCCAGGAAGGTTCTTCTGTGTGTTTGGTGGGATTGGAAGGGAATAATCCACTATGAGCTGCTCCCCTATGGCCAAACGCTCAATTCGGACCTGTAGTGCCAACAACTGGACCGCTCACACAAGAGAGTTCTGTGAAAATTGGCTCTCCGAGTTTTTTGCCAATAGGGAAGCGAGCTTCTATGAGAGGGGCATTATAAAGTTGGCATCTCGTTGGGAACGCATCATCGAATAAAACGGCGCATATTTGACTTGAATCGCATTATTGTAACCAATTTTATGAACAATTGAAAATTCAATAAAAATACCGCAAGACTTTTTTGACAAACTAATATTACAAACGTAACTCACCTATTTCAAACAAAAAAGTCGCAAGTTGTGAACCTCATTTTCTTTCTTTGCAGGTAACTAGACGAAAGCTTAAAAGAATCGGAATTTCTAGCGTGTTCGAAATTGAGAGCAAAATTCGCTTCTTTCTTTGATATTCTGCAAGACTTAGAGTTCACTGCAAGCTTAGGTGGTCAAAATTCGAAACCTTAGTTTTGAACTTTTTTAGAACATCCTACTAAAAAGAGAACTTACAAGTTTTAGACCTCCACAGACGGGTTATTGTACTGTTTTAACAGGTATGTTTTATGAGGACTATGAGATTCATAGAAATTTTCCAAAGCGGTGACATCAGTACTCTTAACCATAAACTAATATCACCAAGGATAGCTAAAAGTAGTGGATTTCAGCTCAGACTTTCAGGCTTTAAGCGCTAATTAAATTGTTAAGGGAATTCGAGAAATATAAGATATACTTTATTTCCTAAACTCGATTGGAAGCTCAACCGAGAGTCATTATGTAGTATCCGATTCACCGTTTATTGGCAAGTTCACTTGAAAACTTTCAAATTGTCTTTCCATAGGGATAAGACAATACTCGCTACAATGAGCTCGACGAATTAAAATACTTATAAAATAGGTCCGATATGAAATTGTATTTTAGAGCCCAAAACTCGGAAGGTTAAGTTATCTCTCTTTATGAACATGAGCTTAAAGAAATCTTATTAATCAAAAACTGAAAAAAAAATTTTCGTAATTTCTAAATTTGCATACAAAATTCCGACACTTCAAACTTTTTTCGTGACATTTCTGGCATTTCATTATTTCTCAACTCGCAGTAGTTACCGTTATTTAGGCGAAAAAGGCAGCAGCGAGCAACAGAGGGTTCTCAACAAGCCACTACAAGGTAACAATGACGGCTGGTGTGATTTTAAGTTTTGGCACCTTTTAATTGTGCCAGAGCAATTAAAACTGCTGCCACGCCTGGGCCACAGAGGAATCGCACAGCTGCCGGCTGCCAACGCCGATTTTAGTGTTTTTGTCTTTGCCATAATAACTGTTGTTCGCACTTGTCTCCTGTCGTCGTGTTTGTGTCGTGTGTGTCTGCCTTTGCCGAGCGGCAAGCAACTAACGGACACGTCTGCTAAACACGACAAACTACGGCGAGCAGCTGGAGCTCGAAGCAGTCAAAGGATGAGCGCTAAAGCTGAAAAATGGAAACAATAACTGACAAACAAAATAATAGCAACTGTTATGGGAGGAAGAAAGAAGGAAGGCAAGGGAAGAAGGGCAACCGAACGCGCGAGTGGTACTTAAGTGAAAATTTTCTGCTGCGCCGAGCACAAGTGGCGCCAGCCCAAACTAAGCTGACAGGCAGTCCATACATACATGCCGAAAGAGGTAGCGAGCGCTCGAGTGGTTGAAGCTTTGCGTTGAGAAGGAGTGGAAAGGATGAAAAAGTTGCTGCCGCTACTATTACTGCCGTGCAACAGCACAAATTGCAACAATTATTGCATAACTTTCAAGTGCGACCCAAGCGAAAACCACTCATAGACGTCGAGGCCTAAAAAGGTTTGGCACTTACCAACTCGTACCTGCCGAAAAGTACAAGCAATCGTTGTGAAGCATACACACGCTCGTACTTGATCGTGTGCAAGGCGTGGCAGTTGAGTAAAAAACTCACCACTCACCCTCATGCACGTCTGTCGTCTTTTGCAGCGGCAGCTTTTTGTAGTGGCGCCACTTGTACTGCGCTTGTGTCCGTTTTGACTAGCACCCCTTGTGTTGTTGTTTTAATTGAGGCACTGCAAAGTTAAAACGAAAATGCCACGTTCTTATTGTGGCACGTGGAAAATAATTAAGTGGAATTTTCATATGAATTTCTGAATTGAAATCATAATGAGCAACTCTGAAGTAGTTGGCGGGTGTGCAGGTTGTACGAGAGGGGTACAAACTACGAGTTTAATGAGTAAAGGAGGTAAAAAAGCGATAAAGTTGTGTAATAGTGAGAGAGTTGTGAGTGCTGCTCGAGTGGAATTGTGTTCGCTGATTGAGTTAATGAGTAATTTAACGGTAAGTGGGCGTTAATTGTTCTATTATGAGCGCTGGCGAGTGTACTTTGAATAAAACATGAGTGTTCTTGTTGATTAGTTACAGTTATTTTGAAGATTTTTTGGATACTAATAAAATGGGGGAAACAGTTAGGTAAGGAGGAAACCAGTTAAAGTGTGGACTGTGTTAGGCTACCACTGGGTTTGTGCTAGGCTCAAACTCAGCAGAGTAGAATAAGAAAACTATGAGAAATCGATTATAAGTCATAAGAAAGTGGTTTGTACCTTTTTGGACACTGCATCGCATAATGAATTACACAAACCGGAGGAAAAGCTGAGGAAAATATAAACTAAAGTTCCTTAAATTAAGCTTCGTTGAAATATCTATCTTGAGACTTTGATCAGCGAAAACACGGGTCAAATCTTTCACGAAACCAATACATTTACATACATAAAAATATATATGGGCTTCAAGCATACTTATTCAGTCGATGATGTGACCTCTGTTATCTGATTTGTGATCTAAGACTCTTTTTCCGAACAGGCAGTCTCGGTTCAGTGTTAGGTTGTTTAGTTACAGTTGTTTGGAGTTTAAGTTCGAAACCCTTCATAATTCTATAAATTACGTAAAAATCTCTGCTTTATTCGGTACATCGCGGCAGCGTATTTCAAGGAACGTAGAAGTTCTTCGCAACCAATTGAATGTAAATGAGATCAGATACCCTATCTTTTGGAAGATTGGGTCAGCTTAGATTGTGAAACTACAGCTTCGACCTTCATGATGGCGAGTCCGAGTTCTACAGCCCGAAAATTTCTGGAAAGGAGTATGGAAACTTGTTTACTTAATATTGGTAAACTCCGATGAGACCTTTTGCAGTTGGTTTAGTTATTAGGATATTTCAGTTATAGGAAAACTACGTCTTTAGTTCATTCTTCTTCCATTACTCATTTATTTATCTCACCTTAACCTCAACGTTTGCTTGTAGAGTTGTTTTTGTAGGCGAGGTTATTTAAAATTCAAAACCTCGCCTTTTCAAGAGTATTTCGGTGGTAGGATTGAATTATTAAATACTTTTGAAGCTGAATATGAAATAATGAAGAATCATATTCATTGAAGGTTCAAGAGACCATGTGATTTCAAGAAAACTACATCGATTACCGATATGCCGGACGAATTAGAAAGATGATTGATGATAAAAAATGTCCAATATTAGTACGGAAAGAATGGATCCATGGTTATACTAACGGTTTCACAGTTTCTCTTCAACTTCTGCTTTCACAACCAACTTGTCTTGTGAAGTGCCACATTTATATTTGAATGAGTTCTGGTGGAATTACGTTTATTCTAAAGTTTTTATTCTACTTTATTTTTCCAAACTAACACAAGGAGGATTGTGGATTAACAAAACTTATTATGCTGCTCCCTCCAATATTTCGATTACTTAACTTCAGGTACTGCAATGGGCCTAAGCTAAGTGGTCGATCAAAACAGAGATCTCACTTGGACAGCTTAGAACGCTGACCTGTTTTGTTACGCAAATCTCTCTTTTAATAGATCTTAATACTCTACCAAATCAACAAAACGCATTGGTCATTTCACAAATTTGTCGAAACGGCTAATGATAGTCTCCAAAGAATTTTGATAACTAGCGTCCGCCATGGCTCGCCGCATAAATACCTATTGGTCAGTCTCTAGTAACAGCCGCCGGCAAGATGAACTTTGTTAGGGGCAAGTAGATCAGTAAATATTCCGTGTTCTACTCTGGGCAAAAAGGATCTCGCAATCGCACTGCTAAGTCAAGATATCATTAATCCAACTCGGTTTCATTCCAATATGAACGGGCAAGCGTGCCCCTACTGTATGGGTCAGCCAGCTTGCAGTAGCCAGCGATTCCGCTATGACCCGATGAAGACAAAAACATTTTGACTAGCTTTGAGCGCATTTTTAACGAGCTTAGCCTTAGTATTGCCCCTCGGCTGTCGGAGTTAATGCCACTTCTGCCTTGAAAACACTCCAATGGTCCGCTAGTCTAAAGCTGCGATTGCCGGGAACCTCCTTATAGAGAACTACCTCTCCAAACATCCCTCCCAGCCTTCGACTCATTCGTAATAAAGCTTACTGCGCCTCTTCCGTAGCGACTTCTCTCCATCCACATATCCCTCGTCAGTGTGTGAGCAGAGAAAAAGCAGCCACGTGTGGCCTCTGTTACGGAACATTATTTTTTTAAGCCTCTCCTAGTGACAAATCGCAACAATGCTAAAGGTCCAGATTAGACTGCTTTTATATAATTTTAGTATCGTTTATGCTGGATGTTTACCGTTGCAGATTAGGATATTTCCAAAGTTTATAATCTTTCAAAGTTTCATGGCAACCATGACGTAGGTAAAGGATTCTCAGATGAAGTTTCATGTACTATGTATATATCTGGAGTACTCAAACCTCTCTTACTCGTTTTGTCCAACTAAGATCGGTATTCCAATTGGTCCGATATTCCATCGAGCACGATATTCGAGCGAGACAATACAACGAGTATGATCTTCTAACGAGTATGGCATTCTAACGAGCAGGGTAATCCAACGAGTGCGTCATTTTAACGAGTATGGCATTCTAACGAGTATGGCATTCTAACGAGTATGGCATTCTAACGAGTATGGCATTCTGACGAGCAGGGTATTCCAACGAGTGCGGCAAAAACTTTTCATCGCAACTTCTTTGATGGCTTAGTTTAGATGTACTCTGAGGGCCTCCGTTGAGTATGATTTTTTCTAGTCGAAACATACATAATATTTCTACTCACTCAAGTAACATTTGTAGAATTTTTCCCACCAAAATGGCACTTAAGTCTGCAGCGCCGAAAATGCTGCACTTAAACATGCCACATAAGTACACCAACAAGCAAATAAGTGAGTGAGTATGAGTGTGTGTGTTTGAGAATTTTTAAATTTATTGATACCATTTGCGTTGCGACGCAAAGCCAACACAAAACTTCGCGCGTGCGAAGAAAATTCTCCCCGCCGAACGTACGAGTGCATGCTTATAAAGGGTGATTTTTTAAGAGCTTGATAACTTTTTTAAAAAAAAAAACGCATAAAATTTGCAAAATCTCATCGGTTCTTTATTTGAAACGTTAGATTGGTTCATGACATTTACTTTTTGAAGATAATTTCATTTAAATGTTGACCGCGGCTGCGTCTTAGGTGGTCCATTCGGAAAGTCCAATTTTGGGCAACTTTTTCGAGCATTTCGGCCGGAATAGCCCGAATTTCTTCGGAAATGTTGTCTTCCAAAGCTGGAATAGTTGCTGGCTTATTTCTGTAGACTTTAGACTTGACGTAGCCCCACAAAAAATAGTCTAAAGGCGTTAAATCGCATGATCTTGGTGGCCAACTTACGGGTCCATTTCTTGAGATGAATTGTTGTCCGAAGTTTTCCCTCAAAATGGCCATAGAATCGCGAGCTGTGTGGCATGTAGCGCCATCTTGTTGAAACCACATGTCAACCAAGTTCAGTTCTTCCATTTTTGGCAACAAAAAGTTTGTTAGCATCGAACGATAGCGATCGCCATTCACCGTAACGTTGCGTCCAACAGCATCTTTGAAAAAATACGGTCCAATGATTCCACCAGCGTACAAACCACACCAAACAGTGCATTTTTCGGGATGCATGGGCAGTTCTTGAACGGCTTCTGGTTGCTCTTCACCCCAAATGCGGCAATTTTGCTTATTTACGTAGCCATTCAACCAGAAATGAGCCTCATCGCTCATCGGACACGGACGCGAAACACATTTCGAACCGAACACTGATTTTGGTAATAAAATTCAATGATTTGCAAGCGTTGCTCGTTAGTAAGTCTATTCATGATGAAATGTCAAAGCATACTGAGCATCTTTCTCTTTGACACCATGTCTGACATCCCACGTGATCTGTCAAATACTACTGCATGAAAATCCTAACCTCAAAAAAATCACCCGTTACATAAGTACGTAAGTTCATAGGAAGCATTTTTCTTTCGAGGAAATGCTGCAGCATTTGGAGGCAATAGACGCCAGCGCACTAATTTTATTTTATAAATTCACCAAAATACAACTAAGTACAGTTATGTGCGCATATGTGGACTCACACCCGCCAGCTGTCTCTGCCATCACTTGCAAATGTTGCTTAAGCACTTTGTATGCGTAAGTTGCTCGTCTATTGCCAGCAAAGGCAGCTGTTGCACACACGTCACGTGATGTTCGCCTTTCACGGCATTGCGCTCGTGTGTGTCTGCAACGAAAAGGTATGAATTATGAATGAAAACGCCACGGCAAGGGAAATGCTGGCAAAATGGCAATGTCTTGCAATACATTTGCACAACTCTTCGAATGCTTCTATGTGTGTGTGTGCGTGTGTGTGGGTAGCGGTGCTCCAAAGTGCTGCTCATCGCCGTATTCATGACAGCCATTCCGCTATGGTCGCTACATTTGATAGTCCTACCATGTGTGTGTGTATGTGTGTGTGTGTGTGACTGCCATTCAGTGACCCCGTAGTCCTCACCTTTCCGCCGTCGTGGCAAATGGCATTGCATTGGCTGTAATGGTCCGACATGTCCTCGCTTGCCGTATACTTCCTTAATATTATATCAACGACCGTTCGCTCGCTCCTTTATCTTATTTTAGCTATTTGGGGTTCGTTATGGCCAGAAATGGTTCATATACCTTTTTATTGTTGTAGCACAATTGCGCCGTTTGACTTGATGTGCTTGCAAATGCAACGAAATGCCGCTCGTAAGACAAACAGTTCTACGTGAAATAAATTGTTGCCGGTAGTGTACTTACGACTCGTGCATTGTTTTTGTATGCAAACAAAGTTACGCCGTGAGTTTCTATGTGGAGGGTAGGTCACAGTGAATAATTCTGGCATCAAGCCCATAAGTGAAAGGTACATATAGTGACGCCACTCTCTTCGAAGCATCGCTTCAGCTTCAAAAGTTACCAATTAAGTCTTTCATTTTCAGTCTAATTTATGTCAAATAATTTTCAAAAAGCCTTTTTGATCTGCCGAATAAATAGGCCGATCCTTCGTGAGGCCGCGAATAATACCTCAGGGAGAGCTAGAAAAGCTTATTCGTTTTGATGCCCATAACTTCAAGGTATGGATCACAAAAAGATCGTCGCTTATCCACAAAGGGCACAGAGCGTGCCACAAATTTATTGAGGTGGCGGATTCGCCGCGTTCGTAGAAATTATGACAACTGCGATATTCCAACATTAGTCTGACGAAAGCGGGACAGTAGAGAAGAAATTATGTAAATTTTTGCACCTCATCCTCCTTCTTGCAACTTTTACAAGTTTCTATTGGGACAGTGTCCAGCTAGGAAACATACCATTGGGGCGATGTGAACCTTTCTGAGAGCTCTATAAACCTTTTACGTTCCTTTCTGAACAAGAAGACCTTCACAATTCCACAAGTGCTGGTGCCTTTACAATTTTCGACAATTCCTCTGCGGTCAGGCATCAAAACAAATTTAATATCAGCGACTCCGTTTCACCCACAAAACTCTCGGAGGTTACATATTTACACGGTGAAGATGCTTCAATGAGGGAACGGGTACATCTGAGATTTCATGGTAACATTAAGAACTGGACCAAGGCCTATAAAAATTTTCCATAGAAAATACACCACAATCGTGAGCTTTTATCTTTAAATTCCGACAGATCAGACGTATTTTATGGCATCGCTTTGACTTTAGACGCATACTTCTCAGAATTCTTCACTCTACAAAAGTGCACAGTGCAACAAAGTCGTAACTCACACCGGCGAGGTTGTACGGGGATCTAAGCCCGATTTTTCCAACAATTTCGCATTTTTTTGTATATATCTCGTAAATGACAGGAGCTATAGAAAAAATGTACATGACAAGTTTGTAGGAAATTTTATTTGCTATAAAAAAGGTCCGAGGTCAAAATCGCTATCATTTATAAAATTTTTATAGATGATATGTATTAAAAAATCTATGAAAATTGCGTAGAGCCTTACTTAAAAAGCTGAATAATTCAAGAAGTACTAATGAAAAATATTAGTAGTTCAAAAAAAAAAACACTCTAATATATATAAACTCAAATGATGTAAAAATTTTAAAATTACGACTTAAGTCATATGATCATGTGATATCACAAGAATAATCATATGAAGCTATATTAATATGACATGATATGAGATCACGAGATATAACCATATGGCGATGTACTAATGTGATGTGAGATCTTGTGATATATTCATATGCAACGAGACATATGGTGATACGATTGCTGCTATATATGTTTCTGGCCTAATAATGAAAATAGGCATATTTATCAACAAAAATGTTTTTTTTTTTTTCGTTGGATTTGGCTCGTCTTGGAATACCCACACGGTCGATTGCTGTTTTGTTTCGGGCTCATACGCATAGATCCATGATTCGTCACCTGTGACGATCTTATACGGCATCGATGTTTTCTGGCACAACGGCTGTTTTTGGACGACCTTCACGGAATTCGTCTTTGAGCGAGCGTCGGCCACGATTGAATTCGTTGTACCAGTTTTTCACAGTGCTATAGGATGGTGCTTCATAGCCATACAAAGATTTTAGTTCATCGATGCACTCTTGTCGTGTCCATTTTTTGGCCGAGATGAATTTTATAATTCCCTGTAAATGAAACAATTCACGATTAAATGACAAAACGTTCTGAGTGATGTTATGCTAAAAAATGTCAAACTTTCCAATGGAAATGTCAGATTGCACCTTAGTGTTGCCTAGGCCAGAAGTATATATAGCAGCCCTCGTATGAGTTTATAAAATATATTAATATGACGATATACGAGTATATTGTAAGGTCACATGACATAATTTCAAAAAATTGTCAGATCATATGACTTTCGTATAACAGCTCACAAAGTGATATGCTAAAAATGTGATACAAAGTGGTATCACATGACAAAAATCTTACAACTTTCAAAGTCATATGATAAAAAATCGCTGTGAGGTGATAAAATGCAAAAGTTAATAAAATCATGTGATAAAATTTATAACTGATAAAAGTCCGCATATTTTAGTTTATATATAATAATATATTCATCAGATATGATGTTCCAGTGATTTCAAATACCATCTACGAGTAAATCAATATTTTACAAACTCAACAGAATGTCGTGTGTTAAAAAAAGGGTCTGAGATTACATTACGTGAAAAGTCGTATGATGGAATAAAACAATAAGAAATATTCTATGAATAAATCAAAATCAGTCGATACCCGCTGCACAGTTTGTAGCTTAGCTGTCAATCTTAATCAGGTTAGGACTGTCGAATGAGTTTCGATTGTGTTACACCCAATATAGGCGTATCTGCCGTTAGATTTTCTCTCTAGGTACAAAAAAAAAACAAGAAAACGGTAATATCTGCTATCATCACATAAAGGAAAATAAAAACTTTTTGTATCATTTCAAAAATTGTGCGCCTTTGGTTAGGCAATGTTTTTTCAATATTATTTTATTGTGTCTAGTTTCTATGTTTATCGTACTTTATTAAGCAATTATCCTCAAATTGAGTGTATTTTAATTACTTTGTTCTTTTGCCACGTACTTTAAAATGCAAAAACATATTTTCTAAAATATGTGTTCCCTAGCAGGATTGCAACGAATTGCAAATAGAAGAGCTGAATGTGTGAAATTAAATAATAAAACTTTCACTTGATTTATGCGCGCCTTTATCAACCGATGTTTATGCTTTATGGCCCACTTAGACAGCTTATCTGCAGTGTTAGGTGAAAAAGCAGGAAAAACGGCTGGCTAAGGGTTCGAGCACTCACTGCATTGGCTGCATAAAATTGAGCTGTTTATGCTTAATAAAACACACCCATTGCCACAATTCAAAGAAAATTTGTGTGCGGTTGTAAAAAAAAGGATTAACTTATCCTTGAGTGTGGTGAAAAATCATAAAACTTGAAATTACAACAATAAACATACGAACAACAACGCAAAAGCTGGAAAAGTCAAAAGTCAGTGTTGCTAGAATGGCGGGAGGCCGGTCGAACATGACCGAGCAACACATGTTTATGGCCACAAATGAACGAAATAGCCACGGCATAGAACAGATGTTAAAACAATCAGTGCAACAACGGTAGCAATAAAATAGCAACAACAACAACAATAACATTAAAATATATAAAAACAATAAGTGAAGTGCTAGCTAGCTGAGGAAAGTCCGTAATGAAAGGCTTAAATGGCTGGAAGCGGCTGTGAAATTATAACGGTTTGTGCGGGAGTTGCACACAAGCAACGGCTATCGCTGGAAATATGAAAGCTATTAAAATTTTATTAGCTTCGCTCGCCCGATGCTTACATTTAAAGCGTCTAAGCATACTTTTAGGCGTGCTGACGTTAGACATTTCATTGCTGTGGCCGAAGCAAGTGAGGTGTGCAATGCCGTGCAGAAGCAAGTGAGTTGGCAATGCAGCGCCATAGCTAAATGTATGGAAATCGTAATTTTTATTTGTTGCAGGTAAACATTTTTATAATTTTTCATACTTATTTTTGTCTAGGTGGCAAGTGCTGCTGCCGCATGCGGCTGAATTACGCACGTGAGCGGCGAATAATTTTCATTTTAGCGCCACACAAATTTGCATTTATCGCATTATTCTAAGACAAACACCTTCCTCTTCACACGCGCCCACTCAATCTCAAGCGCTGACTCCCAATCCCGCACCTACACACCACATTTGTGGTCATAATAAATTCAGGGATCACATAAATCTCGGCTAAGGATGCGCTGAAATGCAATAAAATGTTCCAAGGAAATATGCTTACAATTACGTTTACCCGCTTGCATTAGAATTACTACGTACTCAGAGCTCAGAGCATAGACCTACGTGCCTAGGTAAATGTGTGGAGCTGCTTGTAAGTGCAGCTGTGGCGCTTGAAGGACTAGAATAATGAAGACGAAGCTTGTGGAGCGGTTTCTGTGAAGGTCTTGAGTTTAAGGCAAAAATTTAAAATTTAATTGAAAATCTGCCTTGAAAGGCTTTTCTAGCGGCAGATATCGATAATGCTGAGTACCTTGTTGGAAGAAAGAGTGAATCAATTATGTTGAAGTAACTTTTTCAGTCGAAATGTGCGGCCAAACTTATTGATTTAAACTATCAAATCTATATTTAATATATTTTCTGCAGCCATATTCCGAAAAATTAGTAATATTTCATATATAACTATTTTTGCCAAAGTGAAGGCAAAAAAGTGATCAACGATAGAATTCAAACGTAATAGTGTGATTGCTTGATATTTAGCTGGAATATCACAGCCAGCAATTGTTCGTGAGCTCAAACACCTTAATGTGAACAAAGTTTTTTTTTATCGCACCATCACTCGTTACAATGATACTGGTAACAACGCAAAACGCCATGGAGGTTGTCATCAAAAGACTGCAACATTACGTGAGATGGTTCGGAAAGTGAAGAAGCGACTTGAGCAAAATCCACGACGAAGTGCCAATCAAATGGCTAAACAACTGAAAATATCCGGCCGCAGCATCCGACGCATATTGAAAAATGAGCTCAAAGTCAAGCCTTACAAGTTCCAAAAGACCCATGATCTCATACCGAAGCAGCAACAAGTAAGACTTGAGAGAGCGAAGCAGTTGCTTCGCTTGGCCGAAAGCGGTCAAAATTCAAAACAATGTGTTTTCTGACAAAAAATTTTTTCCAACCGAGCAATTTGTAAAATCTCAAAACGATAGGATTTACTGGACCGACCATTCATACGAGAATCGAAGTCTTCGGTTGGCCACCAGGAGACAGCACTCGGCACAAATAATGGTTTGGGCCGCTGTCACCACAGATGGGCGCTCTCCAATTGTTTTCATCGAGCCCGGCGTCAAAGTTAATGCGACATATTATCGGGAAAGTATTCTGGAGACCGTTTTGAAGCCGTGGGCAAACAAATTTCGGTGGCAAGCCATGTACGTTTCAACAAGACTCAGCACCGTCTCACAAAGCGGGAGTGTATCAAGAATGGAAAACAACGTTCCGAACTTCATTACGACCACACAATGGCTCTCGAATTCACCAGATGCGAATCCAATCGATTCTTCTCTTGGGGCCATTTTTGAAAGCAAGGTCCGAAGTAAAAAATACACCAGTCTCGAGATGCTGAAGAAAGCCATTGTCCGTGAGTGGGCCAAAATACCGGCTGGTTGCATTCGGGCAGCTTGCGACACGTTTTTGAACCGTCTCAAGGCCATAGTTAAGGCAAAAGGTGGTCATATCGAGCAAAAGTAAATTGGTACCGAATTTATGACTATTTTCACACATTTTGTATTTTAAAATAAATAAAAACAATTTACCGAACCGAATTTAAGGCTTTTTTAATTGGTTACACTTAGAGTGCCGGACACTCAATCAATACAAAAGTCTTATCTGTAAGAAATATTTAAGTTCAAGTTGTTTCTAACATGTTATTTTTCTAGCCCCATTTGTTGTTACTGAAAACTAACGAAACCACACTCCTTTTTTATCCAATCTAAGCTAACATAACTAATCAAATATAACTCATTTGAATCTTTACTCAACATTATAAAGCTTTATCCAACTTTAACTAACATAACCTAATTTATTCGAATCTAATCAAGTTGAACCTCAATCCAACATTAACCAACTTAATCTAATCTAACCTAAGCAAAACTCAACCGTACTTAACCTAAGTTAAATCTTCGAAAAATAACCCTTTCCTGGCCCATTAAAACTCGTTACCTTATCGCAGTGTTATCCATATTATGTGTATCATCTAACCGGACGCTGAGTGCCTCACTGGTGTCTTCGTTCACCAGATTCCCATAATGTGCCCAGTATTATATTAGTTTATTTAAGAACTCGGTCTCCAGATATCTCTTTTCAACCAAAAATTGTCCATTTCCATCTCAAGTGGGATAAGACATAGTATGACAGACCAGTTTCCTTACAAATCCCATTCCATTTATTTTTTTGGAGCTTCAGATTTTTTAATATACAGGGTTTGTCCGAAAGTAATAGGACTGAGACGATTTAAAAAAATTATCGAACCAATCCTTACAATTTCTTAAAAATTTTCAAAATATGTACTTTCTGCGTCGATCCAGCGCTGGCAGCGCGATTTCCAAGCATCGAAGGCGTTACGGAAAGAATTCTCCTGAATAGACTAGAGAACCGAGGTCAATGCTGCTTGGATCCCCAAAACTTTTCGTTAACGGTTTGTCCAGGATGAACAAATTCATGGTGGACGATGCATTTGATGTCAAAAAAGACAATGAGCATCGTTTTCACTTCGGATTTGCTCATTCATTAGCAACCTCTTCTCATTCCCTCCATTTATGAGAAATTGAACTGAAATTTTTCACACGTCCGAACCGATATTGGACCACTATAATATATAGCAGCCATACAAACTTTGACGAGATATCTTCACAAAATTTGGCAGGGATTATTGTCTAATTGCAGTACAGTAATCACCGAAAAAATTGATCAGATCAAGTCACCATGGCATAGAGCTGCTATACAAACCGCTACCGAAAACTCCATTCTAGAGTTTCATAAGTTCTGATTGCGACTATTTAACGTGGATAAAAATTGAAATTTTACATAATGATAGAATTGATATGTATGTATATACCAATACATTTATATGTTATCAACATTAACGACAAAAATATTATCTTGGCAGCGGTGGGATTCGAACCCACGCCTCCGAAGAGACTGGTGCCTTAAACCAGCGCCTTAGACCGCTCGGCCACGCTACCGTCATATTAATCAATTGTCGCGTGTACAACCGACCAGACAGCTAGACTTTACTAGTGGTTGGGATCAACAAAAACGATCGAGAAACACGCAGTTTTTTACTCTCACATATGTGCATACATACATATGAGCTGATTTTGCTTATGTGCTTAAGTATCTAATTCTATAATTCTATGGGAGCCCATAGATATGTAGCGCTAATGCTAGAACAAGTATCTGCTCGTAGCCGGTTCGTTGATGATAAGCTTGTGGTCACATACCATACGAACACATCTGTCAATTAACAGCGCTTAGAAGTAAGTATATACTTATGTATGTATGTATGTACAAACATACATACATATAATATTAAACACATTTGTATATATTTGTATGCGATTTGTGTTACTTGCTTTCTTTCGATTTATTTGCGATTGCAATTATTTTTAGGTTTTATTTGATTTACCCACAAACATACATACTACATACTCACATAAATATATACACAATAAATACCGTACTTTTCCTGTCTGCATGGTTGGGTGTGACATCATTACGAGTTTAAATTGTGGATCAGCTGACCAATTAGTATCTTGGCATAGAATTTAAAAGTATTTGTGAAGGTTACCAACTATTGTTTATGCAGTAAAATGTTAAATCATCGAATGTAGATCTACTATCACTTTCTATTTCCCCTACGCGACTTAATGTCTTTACAAATACTTGGAATCTCTCTGTGAAAAGTTATAAATACCCAACCTAACGTATCTAACTCAACTAACCAAGCTTAAACTCGCCAAAGTTATCTCCACCATATGTAATACACTGATGCCAACGATTTTTCCAAACTTTGAAACACTTTCCATAAACTCTTCCATAACCTTTCTATAAACTCTATTCGGAATGGCCTTCAGTTCCTTCAACGAATTTTGTTTTATCTCTTCGATCGACTGAAAACGAGTTCAATGAAACGAGTTCAATGAAGCGAGTTCAATGGAACGGTTTTCAGTTTGGGGAACAGGAGCAAATCACTCTAAGCCAAATCTGTTCGATGGTTGTTCGTTGATATTCATTGCTTTTTCGGCTTGAAATTCGGTCAAAATCGTAGCTCGATGAGATGGTGCATTATCAACGTATAAAATCCATGAATTGTTCTTCCACAACTCAATTTCGACGAATGTTTTCATGCAAACGCGCAAATAGAACTCCTTATTGACTCTCTGTCCATCCGGAACAAATTCATGCTGCACCAAACCACGAATATCGAAAAAAACAATCAGCTCCACCTTGATTTTGAGCGGCTTTGGTGTGGTTTCTTTTGGTTTCGGCTCAATCTTTCCCTCCATTCCGATGGTTGTTGATCTGCCAAACTCATAAACCCATATTTCATCTGCATTTATAATGCTCTTCATTAATATGCGATCGTAGTTAGCATAATCAACTATGTTCAAAGCGACCTGCTTATGGTACTCTTTTTGAAAATCATTCAGCTTTATCGAGACGAGCCTACCAAGAAAACATTTCATAACCAAAATATCCGCGAGCATCATTCGAACGGACTCGCCAGAGATTTGGACCTCTCTTTCAACTTTTCTTTCGTTGAAGAGGTCGAACGTCGTTCAGAAAGAGGCAAGTCTTTGACCGCTTAGCCTAATCCAATAATTAATCTAGGTAACCTGACTTAATAATAATCCTTATACCATTCTGAAAGAGCTAAGCTGTTAAAGCATTAATCTGTTTCCAGAGTAATCTGTCATAATGTATATGAATAACAATATTTAGACTTCAATTCCAACTACTGAGAATTTGCAATTATCCTCTTCCCACATTACTTTACAGAGTCCGGCACTCGAAATAACCACTTAAAAAAGCCATAAATTCGGTTTGGAAAATTATTTTTTTTTTATTTTAAATTACAAAATGTGTGAAAATAATCATAAATTCAGGACCAATTCACTTCTGCTCGATATGACCACCTTTTGCCTTAACTATGGCCTTGAGACGGTCAAAAAACGAATCGCAAGCTGCCCGAATGTGACTTGCCGGTATTTTGGCCCACTCACGGACAATGGCTTTCTTCAGCATCTCGAGACTGGTGTATTTTTTACTTCGGACCTTGCTCTCGAAAATGGCCCAGAGAGAATAATCCATTGGATTCGCATCTGTTGAATTCGAGAGCCATTGTGCGGTCGTAATGAAGTTCGGATCGTTGTTTTTCAGCCATTCTTCACTCGCGGTTTGTGAGACGGTGCTGAGTCTTGTTGAAGCGTACATGGCTTGCGACCGAAATATTTGTTTGCCCACGGCTTTCCGATAATATGTCGTATTTACTTTGACGCCAGGCTCGGTGAAAACAATTGAAGAGCGCCCAACTGCGGTGACAGCGGCCCTGAGAAAATACTTTGTAAAGTTTTTAATATATGAAAAGGAGAACCTAAATATTTTCTTTCTCAACATTTCCTTCGAAATTCATTTCTATACCGTTATAACGGTAGCGTGGCCGAGCGGTCTAAGGCGCTGGTTTAAGGCACCAGTCTCTTCGGGGGCGTGGGTTCGAATCCCACCGCTGCCAAGATAGTATTTTTACAAAGCGACGAAAAAAGCGCAAAAGTGTTTGGGAAGTTGCTGAGGAATAGCCATTATATCTCTTCGATATAAGTACTACGACAGTAAGAAAGATATAAGTACTACCTTGAATTCGAAAGACAATTATGGAAAAATTGTTAAGCATATTTCGGTTTAGACAACTCACATTCTATAGAATATATATATATATATATAGAATATATATATATTAAATATATATAATATTATAATATTCTCCTCATGATTTATTTTTATAGTTGTTTAACTTTTACTAGCACCACTAAAAAGTACTACTAGGTACTCCTAATGCTCCCTATTACTATTAGCCACATTTTGCTTTCCTTAATTATTCGATGCGAAATACTTTTCATACTTCTTTCAATTCCGTAGAAACGATCCTCTCAACTTAAACCTCACCCCATACCATAGGAAGTCGCTTTGACTGAAAACTCGTTTGGTGTTTAACGGCTCGGAGAAGTCCTTCCCGATTCTGATGGAGCTTTTGGTCTTGCCCACAGCCATATTAGTTTCACATGGATACCAAATCCAGACATCGCGGCATAAAGGCAGCTCTTTTTCGTGCTGTCAAAAGCAGGTTAAAACTCGACGAAGAGGTGGTGTGTAGAGATTCTCTTTTCTCGAGTCTTTTCGAATATTTAGCTCATGGTGAATATCTGACCAGTTATGGATTTTCCAGGTCTAAAGACACACTGATAAAGTCCACCAATCAGTTTGTTGAATCTTATATGTGACGTTGATGAGGCTTATCCCACTGTTATTGACGCAGATTGTGGGATCTCTGTTTTTGTGGATTGGGCAGAGTACACTTAAGTTACAACCGGCGCGCATGCTTTCGTCCGACCATATTCTACAGTCTGGTTACGGAAAAAAGACGGAATAGAAATACAAGATGGACTGCCAAACTGGATGCTACAAAGTCGTAGGCATCCCAGAACTCAGACAGTGCAGAGAACTCAGACTGGAGTAATGCCAAGGCGGTCACGGGGCAAGAAGAAAATCCATGATAAAAGGGTGGTGTGTTTTAACGGGTACACAGTGTAGGATGATGATTCCAACTGGCTCTCTTATGTCCACTTATAACAGAAGCAAGAAACGAAATAAGTGCGCACCAAATTATGCAACGCTGCATAAGAGAAAATGATGTTGCCATTATGTTATTATTATTTTTAAGATATTTTTCACATTTTTCCAATATTTTTCGTATTTTCTCTTGTTTTTATTAAATAAGTTCCATAAAGATTGTGCACAAAACCCACTGAAATGCGACGAATCAGCAATGATAGAAGGAAATTTGCATTTTTATTGCTGCAACATGCGCGCAAGTCGATAAAGAAGCGGAAAATATGTAGCTTACCACAGCCGCTACTTATGTTGCTGTCTTGTTAGTCTTGTTGTTGTTGTTCTTGATGCCACAAGCAATTTTATCAATCAGACGCCAATGATGCCACAACTAAATGAGCGCCGAAGCAAAACAAATAAGGAAGGCACAACAGCACACGAAGGAAATGCGTTTAAAATTCAAATGAAAGTGCGGCAAAACAACAGCAACAACAACAACAGTTACTACTCCCCGTCAGTGCACAAACAATTGCGAATTTATGCGCGGCCAGGCAGTGCGTATAAATTTTGCGGACGCTACCCCCAACCCCTCCTTGAATACTTAAATGCGCCATTTCTACCACCTGAACTAGTGTAGCGCCTTTATTGGTCCTTATACGGGGTTCCGGTTCAAATGGTTGTAACCGCAGCACAGAATGCATGTGTGGCACATATGAGCGGCGTCGCTTCTGGTACGGCTGTTGCGCCACCTTTTTGCTGCTTGTTGTCGTTGTTGGTTGTTGTCTGAATTCATATAAATGTTTGCTCGGCAGTCGCGGTAGTGGCGTAACGCTTGTGGCAAATTGCAATATTAGTGAAACTCCTGCAAAGTAAACAAATTTCTAATGCGGCTGCACAGTGGGTTGAAGTGAGTGAAAATTTGTTGTAAATGTTTTTTTATTGAAATTGTGATATCTTTCAAATAGCTCCTAAATGTAGGTAAAACTTTATTTGATTGCTCTAAATCTTGCCTACATGTAGGAGTGTAGCTTAATTGCAATTATTAAGGACACGAACCATATAGGGTGGTTCTACTGCAAATTTAAAGTCTCTTGGCTCCACATTTCCAGTAACACATTTAACAAGCCTGACACATGGATGATGCCTCTGGAATAAGATCCATTTGATTTTTAGTTAGCCCTAACCTTCAAAAGACGTGTGTATAAATTTGACAGCTGTCAGATCACTAATTTGGCAATATCGATCCGATTTTATCTATTACCTTTTATCATGCCACATACTAAAAAATGTTCCTTGGGTTTCATGAAGTATCTCACATACAATCACCAATCATATGGAGTAAAGTCAAAGATCGAAAATCTTTATATTAGGTATATGGAGTCATAAAGTGGCATCCTTTAAAAGCATTATTCTTGCAAAGTTTGTGTACCTAAAATTGAGCGGTGTTAGCCCCATCGTTTGATTTTTACACCGGCTCCCACAAAGCCTTCTCATACCATCTCGGATTTAAAATTTCTTGTTTCTGACGTATTTAGCTTTTGATATATTCCACTTTTGGTAGTTTTCAACATTACCGGGGGAGTGGTTGGTATTATTTTATGACTTCATTCATTTTTACAGTATTGATAAGGGATTTGTCGTGAGCAAATTTGGGACTTAAGAGATATGTACATTCAACCATTTGGAAGGCGAGGCCACGTCCACTTTTTCGGAAATTTTAGCCTACAGGTGCCACTTGCTACTGCATTCCCATTAATACATAACATAACACATAACAATTTCGCGTACCAAAAACTAAGTCAGCTCATTCCACTGTGCCATGTACTGTCTACAACAAAAATTCTAACCAATAAAATTGTACCGCAATGAAATTAGAAATTGTAATATAAACCTTCAACAAAACCGCCGCTCTCCCATTCCGGTATTAAACGCATAGAAAGAGAGAATGTTGCAACAAGAATTACACTGTTCTGCGGTTTCATTTAAATACCAAGAAACTGCGACGCTCGAGCGGTGCAAATGATTCCGTCGCGGAATGGAGACAGTGTTGAAGCTGCAAAGTGAGAAAAGGGGAAATCGCGTGCGATTGTGGTTATAGTAAGAGGCTCAATGACTGCGAAAACGCCGCTTCTGGTGAGCATATGAATAACTGGAAAAAGTGCCAAAACCACTTGCTTCTCTGTCGTTATTATTTAAGCGAGTTGTTTGTTCGATTCATTCCGCTTTAATAGCGGTTTACGAGCGTCCAATTGGCTGTAATGTGAACAGCTCAGACAAAATGTTAGACATTCATTACATTTCATCACATTTTATTAATTTTTAATTTTTAGTTTTTGTTTTTTTTTTAATTTTTTTCCCATCACAATTTAATCAACTCCACAGTTTTGGCATAATAAACTCAATTACAGTTACAATTTGTTTTCAACGGCATTTGTGCGTGATATTTATTTATATTATATTTATGATTGTCACGTAAATATATCGATTGAAGCGCCAAAGAAAAACATTTATCATAAAAAAGCGCTAAAAATAAAACTCGCTTCATTGGGCAACGCCATGAATACCGCCAGTCATCTGAATGACAATTTGCGGTCTATAGGCCGATAATCACGTTCGTAGCTCGACGCGACTGTCCGAATGCGATAAAAGCACCGTTAATGCAACGACGCTTAATGAAGTAGAAAGTGTCAGATGAAACAGGGTGCTATTAAGTTGAAAAAAAAACAACTAAATTTTAATAAAGTTTGTTTTAAATTGTAAAAAAAAAAAGTTAAACTAATTCACACGATTTAGCTAATTTTTATTATCAATTTTTAGAATGAAGCAAAAAAACATAACTCCGGTAACGAAGTATACAACCTGTTCTTAGTACATTATTTACACCCTGTATTTGATTAATGACAGAACTGAACAAGAAAAAAATTTTACCAAACCCAGAAAACAGAGAATACGAGAAAGCACAGATCTGGAAGCCCATCGCCTTTCACGAAGATATAAGCGTCTCCTGTCGAAATCGAATGGAACCCAAAAAACGTAGTATCAGGTCTAATGAACTTAAAAGCTCCGTAAAAACTATACCGCTAACTAGAAGATATTAGCAAGTCAGTGTTACTGTATCCTTTGACGTTGCATGATGGTTGCTAGAAGTATAGCTGAACTTTATTTTGGTATTATCCGAAATTTCGAAGACCGACGGACGCGAACTGGATATAGATTTTGCTTGAGGAGTTCCACACGAAATCAGACGAAAATATCTTGAGCAAATATATGAACATGTCTTGAAAATTTTAGTCTGAACGGACTTCGTGTAGAATTTCCTCGAGTGATTTCACACTACAACAGAAGTAATCCTAGAAAGGAAGTTTGGATTAGATAGATTTTGCTCACTGGGTTGATATTAAAAATATAATGTCATATTTACATATATTTGTATGTTTGTAAAGCCAAACGACGATTAAATATATATCACATTACACCTGTGAACTCACCGAAGCGTGACATCAACGCCAACAACGAGCAAGCAATGAGGCACATCAGCAGACGCAATCAGGCCAACTAGATTGGCAGAGCTGCAGAGCCAGGAAGAGTGCTTAAAATCAGTGCGAGCTGCCCCTAAAGCGCTGTCTGTATGCTGGTATGCCCACCGAAACCAAAAACAAAAAAAAAAAAAAAAAAAAAAGAAAAATATGGCTGGCGCGTTAAACAGCAAAAATGCACAATAAGGGCAATTAATGTTGCGTGAGAATGACCAAAAGCCAAGAGTATTAAAACGCGTCGGACAGGAAAGCAGACAGTTTAAGCGAAAAGCAAATTCCTGCGGACGACTGTGGAGTGGTTGAGATATACATAGGTGGGCAGTTCAGCCGCCGCGTGAGCTCAACTGGTGTGCAAAATTGGCTTGACTGACGGGGAATGCCGAACTTGTGGTGCACCTGTGTAAAACTCAGTCAGTCAGCTGGAAAACTCGAAAGCTCGGTAAGCAATTGTGCGACTAGAGTGCCTCAGCGCTGACAGCTTGCTTCCTAGTTGCTCAGATATTCCTGAAAATCCACACCAACAATACTTATTTGTATATAAAATGCTCCAAATTTAATTAAACAGAGGGCGAATGTGACTAAAGTGCTTTGAAGCCATATTTGACCAGGCTTGTGAACTTTTATGCTTATAAGCTTGTTGCTACACTTTCAGTCACGTGATTTCACGGTTCCCACGAATCACAATGTGAAAATCACTCAAAAAAAAAAAAACAAAATCTGTAGAAAGTGCACAAAACGATTTAATTATAGCAGAAGAAGGAAACAGTGGACGAAAATGGTAAATATATCAAGAGGAAATAACAAAAGCGGAAAATCATCCCCGAGTGTATAGCACAGTGGACAAGAAAAGAAAGCATTTCAAAAGTCTATCCAAATCCAATGGAAGGTTAGAACTGGATAGTAAAGTAGGATCAATCTCTAGACAACTTGAAAGATGGTTCCATTCAGAAGCCAACCTTACCAGTGGAATAAAGAAATTCAGCATAATTAGAAGCTTGACTGGATAACCATGTTCATAAAACTCGATGAAGAGTCACCACAGATCCTAGAGACAAGGTGGAAGTCAGAGTTTAAAAAATCTGAGCACCTACTAATTTAAAGTTCGAAAGTTTATGTTACAGAAGTCCTTTAGAAATTTGAATGATGAGAAGACAATCATTGTACTTCAAGTAAATAATTCTAACTTTGACTTTTACTTCCTTGTCGAAGATAAGTATTGTCTTGTTCTAAATCCGGTGGTATATGAAATCTCTTATATTAAATACGACGGCTTCGTGCTCCATTATAGACACTACTACTACTTTTTTCGTTTCTTAAAACAAACATATTCCCATAATCGTTCCCACAACAGTCGAATCTACATAATCGGAACGGATCCAGACTATAGTTTATCAACCGGCAGTATTCCTCAAAATTACTTGGGGAATGTTCTCTGACACTTTAAAAACAACGAACATGTCTTACCGTGGAGAAATTTCCACTACAAACTGGTTGGAATCACAAGACAATTGAGGTCCAGCTTAATTGGTTTTAAATTGTTCGCCATATCGTACCTCTGGAATCGCCTTAATGTGCGTACGGTCTCACCGGTATCAGTTAATGTCTGAATATTCTGAATTTCTGCGCTGGTAATAAAAGCCCATCTTCTTAGAACGATAGCTCTATGCTTCCTTCGGCCGATACTAACAGTGGATAATAGTCAATCGATTTGTGTGCAGTTTATGACCACCGATGACTACGATTGAAACGAAATGCAACAAACACAATGCCCCGATGTACAAAAGAATTACTCCACAAAACTATTTTTCTAGGAACCAACAAGCAAACAACAACACATATTATGTGTAAACGCAATGGACGAGTCAACCAAGCGAATAGTTGCTCAGCCAGCGCGCAAAAAAACATTAAAATAAAGAAAAGAAGGCATTTCAATTTGCAGCATAGACAATGCGCCCATGCAACGACCAGGCCTCCATGTCATCCATGTCAACAAATGAATTTCACGAGCCGAGGCAGCTTGAGGCAACACCCCTGAGCACTGATTCCCCCACAGCATGACAGAGCATTGCAGTTGTTGCTGCCTTTATGCTTGTACTCATCGCCGCAGAAACCCTTCACTGTCAACTCTACAAAACTGGCATTATCTGTCACACAATGCCGGTATTCCCTCTCGCTGGTTCGAACGGTTAGTCAACCATCCACCAAGTACAAAAAGTAAACTCATTGCTCCATTGAATTGTTGTCCACGTACAAATGAATGCATGGCTGAATGAGTGAATAGATGATTGAATGCCGGCATAACTGTGCGAAATTGATGGAGTTCGCAAAATAGTTGCGTTGTCATTCCGCGTGGTTTTGTTGTTGTACCATTATTTCATGCAATGCTTGCTCGTTCACTTCGTTTTCTGACCTCATTTTTGTTGTTGTTTTAAACTCATTCATTCATTCATTCAGCCGGCTCGGTAACTTTCAATTATTGTTTTCTGGAAAATTTTCAAATTCCAAAACAATTCGATTTGAGGTGAAACTTCATTGCATTTGAAGCATTGGGAACATGCCAGTGTGGGCTTGAAATCAAACTGCGCAAATATTTTTGAAAACCAATTTGTGGCATTCTTCGGGATTTCAGAGCCTTTGTTCCAGTCTTGCTCAATTAAATTTGCTTGCTGTTCACTTTTTTGTTGGACTTTTTTGAGCTCTCTTGAGTTAATAGCGAAGGACTTGGTAGAGATAAGATAAAGGGTAATGACTATGAGTAATACTATGACAATAAGAAGTAATAAAATATAGCTTCTTCTTCTTCTGTATTGGCGTAGACACTTCTTAGCGGAATTTACAACAGCGCGTCTTTCGTTCTTCCTTTTCGTTGTTTGACGCTTGGTCTTTCCAACGAAGTGGAGATCCTCCTCTTCCTTTGCTTCACCCCCAGGGCGCTCGATCGAATACTCTGAGAGCTGGAGTGTTGGAACGACATGACTTTGTCTCTTAATTCGCTGAATTATGTCAATGTCGTGTCTTTTGTTGACCACGAGTTATTATAGTCAGAATATGATTTTTTGCTAGCAATATCAGCTCGGTATTTTCAGTGGCATCATCAAGCCACATTTGTGCTTTGTTTCAGGGAGGCGAGTAAACCAACTCATCTGAGTTTGTTGCACCCACAGGGCACTTGTTCAGCACTCCTCATGACATTCTTAATTGCCTCCAGTGTTGATTAACCAGGTCTGACACCGTATTATATGATAAGCCGCCTAGCATTATGATTACTTCTTCCATGCTAAATAAAATAAAATAAAATAAAATAAAATAAAATAAAATAAAATAAAATAAAATAAAATAAAATAAAATAAAATAGAATAAATAAAATAAAGTAAAATAAAATAAAATAAAATAAATGAAATAAAATAAAATAAAATAAATAAAATAAAATAAAATGAATAAAATTACTTAATTAAAAATTATTTATTTTAAATATAATATTACTGTATTTTCCCGTATTAAATACACTGAAATATAAAAAAATATTTTAATTAAAATCCTTATTTAAGTGAATAAAAATAATTTAATTTGAACGCCATTAAGTCTAATTTGTTTTAGTTCATTAAATTTAATTTGAGTGAAATACTTTTTTGATTACACGATTACTAAGAAATAATTATATACTTAATCACTCAATTGATCTCTTAAAGTGCTTAAATGAAAACAGCGTTACTCTGCCGATTAAGATCGTGTGGTTCCATAGTGTAGCGGTTATCACGTCTGCTTTACACGCAGAAGGTCTCCAGTTCGATCCTGGATGGAACCAGTTAGCTTAATTATTTTGTAGAAATCCGCCAGTTTTTAATTTCGACATATTTCTTAACGTTTTTGAATGTTTAGATAATATTATTCAGTTCTTTTATGAGATTCTTTTCCTCTTCAGCGCTAAAACTTAAAACATCTGTTATTGGAGTTTCAACGAAATTGACATTTGTTTTCTTCAAATTTACGATAAATCTAAGTGTCTACGAACTAAACTCATATTTTATTTTTGAGAAATACTCTCAATCTATCAGAAACTACAGTATTGAACCAAACTACAGCCCTCTTACTTTGGTATCTTTAATATGTATCTAAGTTTTTGAAAAGCAAAACCTCACTATTTGCACAATTCTTATGAGATACAATTATTTATAGGGTTCGAGGTTCCCTACTTTTTTTTGAGAAAAACCCTTGAAACTTCACATTTTATGGGGCATGTTCATTATCATTCGAAATAACATTCTTTGACATTTATTTTTTGAAGATTTACTCTTTCAAATGTTGGCCGCGGCTATCTCTCAGATTATCCATCCTTGAGTCAAATTTTTGATGACTCGTTCGAGTATTTTCACTGGTAACTGGCGAATGACACTCGTGATGTTTTGCTTCAGGGCCTGAATCGAAGCGGCATTATCCGCTTAGACTTTAGACCTTACATATCCCCACTGGATAAAGTCTAACGGTGGCCATTCGACCAGCCCAAAACGTGAAATTATCTGCTCACTGAAGTGTTCTCTCAATAAATCCATTGATTGATGCGATGTGTGGGAAGTCATGGGCATCATTTTTGAAAAATATATGGAACAATGATTCCACTGGCCCACAAACCAAACCAAATCGTTGTTTTGTCTGGATGAAGTGGCAGCTCTTGAATAATTTCAGGTTGATATTCGTCCCAAATTCGGCAATTTTGGTTATTTAGCAAGTTTTTGTAGGAAAAACATCATCGCGCTACTGGAAAAGTACATTATTCGTTGAAGGAGTTAAGAATAAACCTTTACAAACTTATTGAGACATTTTTTAGAGGTTGATGACGGTGTCAAGTTCGGTTGCGATTTAGGATTTAGGAATAGAAAACGGCGAGAATTTCTTATTCATCCGACTTTAAAAACAAATAGTAAATAATTGGTAAAACTGTTAATCTCGACATAAAATTTGTGAAAAATATTCGGTGAACTGATCAGTGTTGTCGCAAGTAATAAAGAAACTTTGGCGAACTGACAGTGTACTTTTTCGGTACAGCTGGATGACAGCGAAAAACTAAATGAAGAAACGATTTATTGGTAAAAAGGAACATCCAAATTGATGACACATTCTCTTCCAATCAAATACTGAAACACTTTCATTTAACAGTTAATGCACGAGCAATTACAAGATCAGCTGTCCAGCTATAAAGCCTTTTATTTCAGTAAAAAATAGAAAGGCCAGGTTCGTGTTTGCGCCAATTTATCTCGATTGGAGTATTGAGAAATGGCATAAAATTTTCTTTTCGGACAAATCGAACTTTAATATGAGAGATTCGGATTGCATAAGGCGTGTAAGGAAGCCGTAAGAGTCTCAATCTTATATCTTATGTTGCGACCATTAAATATGGCGGTGGTAATGTTATGGTCTAGGGCTCTTTCTCTGAGCACGGGACTGCACCTATTCATAGAAAAAGTGGAATATTGGATCGGTTTGTTTATACCAAAAAAAAAAAAAACCTGGTCGAACGTATACTGAAGAGAAATTTACACTAAATGGATGTTCCAGCAGGACAATTATCCTAAGCATATCTCTACGGATTACAAAACTTATGGGCGAAGAAACAGAGTTGATGCTTTGGACCTACCGGTGTAATCACCCGATCTCAACCCCATCGAGAACTCATGGGAGCTCGTTAATTGCAAAATAATTAGGGAAAACTGTAAAGAGAATGGCGAGCTTTTTGTACCTAAACATATTTTTTGTGTTGGCATACCAAATGTCATAATAAATCATTTAATTTCTTCTATGCCTAAAATTTGCGTTTCAGTCATCTAAAATGTAGGATTTGATATAATTTCGCAGTTTTTAGATATCATTTTCAAACCGATGAAAAGCGTGCTTTACTTTTTTCCAATACTGTATGTTTATCATTATCATGACAATTAGAATTTTTCAATAATTACATATGTCTTGTATTAAATAAAATTTTTCGAAAACGCGATCAACCTTTTGGAACACTTATGTGGTTCCATAGTGTAGCGGTTATCACGTCTGCTTTACACGCAGAAGGTCTCCAGTTCGATCCTGGATGGAACCAGTTGATGGACTTTTTTGTGAAATTTTACCCGTTTTAGTGGAGTAAAGAATGTAATGATTTAGTTTTATGCATTCAAATATTGAATCATTAAGTTATTCAAAAAGTTGTCATAGTAAAATTATTTCTTTAATAAAAAAATGCCAAACGTAAGTAAAAAAAGATACAGCTGGTTCCATCCAGGGTCGAACTGGAGACCTTCTGCGTGTAAAGCAGACGTGATAACCGCTACACTATGGAACCATACATTTATCAAACGGCAAAATGCATATGAGAAGACCACATACAAGGCGCATGACCACTTTTAGAGAGGAAATATTTAGTAAACTAAGTTATCTCAGAACAAAGTAACATTACAGTAGTTAGGTGAACTTCAACAAATAGATAGAGGAAAAACCATGTCTAAAATAGTAGAATTTTAAGTTTTGAACACAAATGAATAGAGAATTATTCTGATTATATAAATTAAACAATTCAGTTGTAAGAATTTCTAATTTCGGAAAAGCAGACATGTGCGATTATGCGCCATTTGTCTCATCGGTGAATGTAGGCAGCGTGGCCGAGCGGTCTAAGGCGCTGGTTTTAGGCACCAGTCCGAAAGGGCGTGGGTTCGAATCCCACCGCTGTCAAGAAATTTTTTAATAATATCACTTTTTAATGATTTAATGAAGCGTTAATGAATTACTAAAATTTAGTGTTGTGTTTAGTGGAGAGATTGTGTGAATGTCAATTCCGTAAGTTGAATAGTTAGAATTCATGCACTATGTAAGGTTAAGAACTGGTAATGAGAATACCAGGAATTCTTCAAGGTCACAAACTGTCATTGTTAAAACGAAATTATAAATAATGTTTGAAATGCTATAGATTTATGAAAAATGTGCATTATTTCACTTAATTATAAGTGTACTTTGTGTATATTATTTGTTAAAATCACTGATATAAGCAAAATATTGAAATATTTTTCATGACATTGTACTATACATTTCTATTACGTAATATTTAAGGCCCTAGGTACATTTCGAGCACCAAAACTACATGTATTTTTGATTCTTCTGCGTTGCTATGCTCAAATGTATTAGGTAGACCACGTGGTACTTGCTATCAATGAGTCATTCATACCTAAACGCTCTCGACTCTACACACGCTCCTGCTACCTAGCCGTCGACTATTACACATTCGTACATACCTACAAGCTACCCAAATGTCGCGTAGCAGGCAACAAAGATTATACACGACTTTTTGCTTTTTTTTCATTTTCAATTGTTTATATTTTTCTTTCGTTTCTGTTTCATTTCTGCGAATTCTCAACTATTTTGTGTGACTTTTGGTTGAAGTACTCTGCGTTGGCCGTTGAAAAGTTAAGACTATACTTCACAGGATCATTTCTGTAGTCAGTCTTCATTTACTTTCTTTGCAAATCGAAAGTATTAGCACCCGCGATGAGGAGGTATATCGTTTTATCTGACAGCGTGAGGTTTATGAACTTCATTTCTAATTTTGTCTTATGGCATATTTGAAATGATGTTTCTTCGATGATCGCTCGGTTACAACGGATAAAACGACTTCTGAGTGGTGATTTTAATGAATAAATTCCAAGGGTTATACAAATTTTTATATATAAAGTAATGTAGTCAAATAAGTATTAGCAGTTGCTTATTACATGATAGGATTAGAAATCTGAGATAGAAATTTTATAAACTAGAATTTGTTAGAGACGTGTTGTCATGATACCAAATTCTTCAATTCATGGCTATGCGCGTTATGATGGTAAGGCATAATTGGAAACAGTTGTTTTTATATGATTGAAGGTATAATTTTAGACCTTGAGAGGGGTTTTAGTACTAGAGAGTATATTAAGAGGTCGATGTCACGGCACGCTGCTCGTCAAAATTTCAAAAGAATCTTGAAAGAAGATTCTTCGTTTAAGTAGACTAGAAAGTAATCAAAATGAAATAATCAAATAATAATCTTTCGAATTCTTTTCTCCCCAAATTTAGTTGATTGCTAAGTGAAATTAGGAAAAAATATGGATTTCCTATTCATTAGCTTTGTGGAAATGTCGATAGTTTTCAACATATGGCTTATTATGTTTTGAAGTTGCATCTTCAACGAATAATTTAAAAATTTTAAAAACGATTTGCACCAACCGAACTTTCAACTACAGCTTTCTTTTACACATATTTTATTTATTTAAATTCCAAGGGCACATCCAATTATTTAATATTTATTAAATTCGTTTCAAAATTTCCTACTAAGGATTCTATTGTTTCTTTTTCTTCTAGTATACTTAGGTTGTTGCATATACAGTTTAAGTCTAGGCTTTGGCTAATTATATATGTATATATTTTTTTTTGTACTAACTTTTAACGTATGACCTCTCCGAGGTGTACACTAAATCTTAAGAGCATTGGACGCTTCTCAATATATTTTATTATGGCTATCAATATCTGATAACATATGATGAGTCCCAGGGAAGTATAAAAGGTATTTACAGTAAATTTGTAATCAAATGTTTTGAACAAAAAAACTATCTTGGCAGCGGTGGGATTCGAACCCACGCCCCCGAAGAGACTGGTGCCTTAAACCAGCGCCTTAGACCGCTCGGCCACGCTACCTACATTTAGCGCGGTGTCAAAAATATCACTTGACTGCAGAACGTTTATTGCTAGTAATAGATTTGGTTAAGGTTTGGTTGCATTACGAATGCTTTTAAGGAATTACATAATCTTAATTCACGTATTTGCTTATCTCTCATGTCTAAATTTAATAATTTCTGTGGTATAAATAAGAAGCATGCTTCAAATCTTAAGTGAAATATTTAAATCTCGCTTTTATAATATTTTCGTTGATAAAAGTAATATTCACTATTTATTAACTACTAAAAACTAATTTAAAATAATGCAGTTTTTAATTTACTTATTATTATTATATTTCATTCATTGTATACATATGTAAATATTCATTCTATATATTGCAAAAGTTCTCACTATAAGTACATAAAGAAGTATCTTTGCTTAAAAGTATTTAGAATCATACATTTTTAACATTGACTTTTTTAGATCTATGGATATTCTTAAGTTATTATGAACTAATCTACCAAAAAAAGAGGATATCTGACAGCGGTGGGATTCGAACCCACGCCCTTTCGGACTGGTGCCTAAAACCAGCGCCTTAGACCGCTCGGCCACGCTGCCTACATATTAGCAATGGCGAAAAAAGTGAAAAAAAAAGTTGTTCCGCAGAGAAAGTTCTAAGCTCATCGTAAAAGTCAACACGGCATTCAAAAGTTTAAAAAAATGTGATATAAATATACTTGTACATACTCACATCTAGAAGTTATGGAAACAAACAACGAAGTTATTCAATATTCACATCGACAGATTTATTCATACGGAGCTCATAATGCTTATCGGTAGGTCAGAATTCATGACCAGAAATCTTTCGACCACCTATGTACTCACTTGGGAATCTAAATACCTCTGAAGTATGTATAAGATTTTCAGGGACGTATGTTATTGATTCATTCGAGAAACAATTCAATCCTGGTAAATTTCATTAATGTGGTTACCTCTGCTGGTTTTTAAGGATCATAAACCAATTTACCAAATCTTCACATGATTTTCTCGTAACTCGTCCGTATTTTTACAAGCTAAATCCAAAAAATATTTAAAGAGTTGAAGCCAGGCTTTGAAGCATTTCGTTTATCGACTTTATGTAAAGAAGTAGAACTGTTTTACACAATCTCCAACAAATCTGTCACAATGTCACGTATATTTTTGTACCCTAAACAATTATATTAAGTTTCCCACGTTGTTTGTAACAGCCGTTGGAGATCCCATAAATTATACATATAAATAATCAGTATCACGAGCTGAGTCGATTTAGCCATACCTGCCTGTCTGTTCGCCTTTATATACATAAGTGAATTAGTATATCAGTTTTTGAGAGATGGGTCGGAAATTGTGCACACGTCTTTTTCTCATCAGGAAGTAGCTCATTTATCAAAGCCACCAATATCGTACAACATCAGAAATCCAGTCTAATATCCAAGGCGTCCCTAAAGTTTTATAAGAAAATTTTCAGAGCGGACCACTATACTATATAGCCGCCATACAAACTAACCGATTCCACTCAAGTCCTTGTATGGAAAAATCTTTTATTTGTCAAAGTATCTTTATGAAATTCGGCATACTTGTAGATTATTATTCAAAGCATCACCACAAATTCCGATGATACTTTTATACCCTTTTATGCTTTTTTCGATGTAGCCAGAGTTAAGGTTTTTTCTTTCTATATTTATCAGAAAGTCACCCATTTTATTTCTCGTAGTTGTGGTACTGATTTGGGAGTTTGGGAGAAACCGAATATTTAACACTCTTACAACTTGCTGGAATCAAAGGCAGGGAAACACCTTAAGATGACATACACCAGAGGATCAGAATCCAAGCAATTTTATATATAGTGCATAATTAACACACTCATACTCATACCGACACGAGGTTTGTTAGAAAAACGAGATTTTATCTTTTGACTAATATCATGCCACATATTAAAAAACTGTGTCCTGGGTTTCATTAAGGTATCTCACATATAATCACCAATCATATGGACTAAATACATGTTTCAAGCACCTTACGTACAGTTCCAAGCGAGACCATTGGTTTTCGGAAAACACAAAAGAACAGCTGGTAGGATGACGAGTGTCGCGTCGCGTGTGGAGAGAAAACAGACTGACTACCTCGCAGCGTTACAATCAAGCCCAATAGAAGAAAGAAGCGAAACGAATTTGCAGCCAAAAAATAAAGAGAGAGGCCGAAATGCGTAAGTACAAATAACTGACAAGCTAGCTGACATGGATAATACTCGAAAATTCTACGAAAAGATGCGGCAATTAAAACAAGGTTTCAAGACCGGACCATACTCTTGTAGAACCACTAGAGGCAATCTATTAACTAATGTCCAGAGCATACTAAAGATATGGAGGAAACACTTCTCCAGCCTGCTGAATGGCAGTAAAAGCATAACACAAGGAGATGGTGAACACGATTCCCCAATCGATGACAATGGAGCAGACGTTCCATTGCTCGACTATGAAGAAGTTTGAATAGCAATTACTCGTCTGAAAAACAACAAAGCGGCGGGGCCGATGGATTGCCGGCCGAGCTATTCAAACACGGCGGCGAAGAGCTGATAAGGAGTATGCATCAGCTTTTTTGTAAAATATGGTCAACACTGGATTTTAAATGTGATTTGCCCAATCCACAAAAAGTGAGACCCCACAATCTGCTTCAACTACTGTGGGATAAGCCTTCTCAATATCGCATATCAAGTTCTATTAACCTCTCCGAGCTGTTCGATACCAAACGGGGTTTCAGACAAATACTTCGAAATTGTTGGAATTCATCGGAATTCCAGATCAGATTCCATCTTAGCAATGAGGTGAGAGCAGCTGGTGTTAGTTGCGATTTAATTTGAATCGAAATTTTCAACTGATGACATATTATTTACCGCTATTATACTTTCCAGTATGAGCCTACATGAGCAGAATAATATTAAATTTGATTTACTACAATACGGAGGCTTAAACTTTACTTAACAGCGAAGTAGCAAGCAAAAAAATGCGTTGCAAATTCCTGTTGCTCTGCCACATTTCATCAGCCTCAAAATGCCTGCAAAACACAATAAAAACTTTTTAGTTGCAGAGCTGATGGAAAAAAGTTTTATTGAAAGCGACGAAGCGAGTAGTTTCCTTTTGGCAATTTGCTCGGGGAAAAATTTGTTTAGTTGGAAAAAAATATCACAACAAATCTTTTAAATAAATATATAAATATTTATGTAAATACTTGCCATGTACAAAATACTGCTTCTCAAGTTTGGAACTGTGTGAAATTTGCAAACCGTTAGCGGGCATATGCATTCCTCTGCTCCTTCTTAAGAGCCTCAGAGGTATGGAGAGAAGTTGGCTGTTTGAATTACCAAAATTACGCAGGTGAGCTGCCAGATATGCTCGATTTGTGAGTAAATATATATATATGAAATAGATATATGTATGTACACATATGTATGTAAATCAAATAATGAAATACAATACTTAAAATTAAAAGAGAAAATTACAAAAAAAATCTAAAAACCCTTTGAAAATGTTAAGCAATTCTAAAACTAAAGTTTCAGAAAAGATTAAACAAATTAAAATAAACCATAAAACTAAAAAAAAAATTAAATGTGTATAAAAGTAACCGAAAATCAACAAAATAAAGCCAAAAAAAATTTTATGGCAGCGGTGGGATTCGAACCCACGCCCCCGAAGAGACTGGTGCCTTAAACCAGCGCCTTAGACCGCTCGGCCACGCTACCGACATTTCAGTGCGTGTCAAAGTACACATATATCACTGAGGTCTGCTTGACATCAACCTCTTACGAAACATTTTTTTAATATATCATAACGGTATATTCTTGCATACTTCCAGGCGTTCATTAGAAGTTAGTGCTATATTAGCAAGCACAATGCAGTTGAAAACAGGGTGGTATTAATAAAAGAAAACGGAGAAAATTTTGGAGAATAACACCGTATTTACGGAAGAGATCATTGTTATTAGAAAACACGCTCTCTCAATTTCAATATGACATAACTCATACATTGACTGATATACTGATGTATATTGTATACAGAAAACTATAAGGGGAAAAAGGGGATTACTGACCCAATATTAAGTATTTTTTGGTATGAAGACATTTTATTACCTGAAAAATATGTTCAATAAGATAACTCACGATATATCACATGTAGTATACAGTCAGCCTTATATTGAGTACGTGGGGTTTATGGGAACCAAAGACCCGATTACCAAGAAAAAAGTTCTTTAAATGTGATTTGTTTTTCTGAGAGATTTTCCGGTAAAAATTTCAAACTTTAAGATGAACGTGTTATGCACTGAAATTGGTTGATATTGGTCCTGTAGTTCATGAAATATGGGATTTTAACAAAAGGTGGGAATGAGCTCCTATGACGCCCATTTGTACCATATAGGATGTGAAATTTAATGTTTCTCTTTTACATATTTATTTGGTGAGTTATGACGCATTTAGTAGTTTTCAATATAAGCGTTATATGCGGAGTGGGCGTGGTTATCATCTAGTTTAATATTTTTACAGCAAATAAAATATTGTGCAAAACTCTAAGACTGCTTATAGAAAACATAGCAATAATAAGCTTTAGTGCCCTATTGCGTAATCACTCCGAGTAACTCCGACAAATGGTTTACAATTAAAATTACAAATACTTGAGAATATTTTTACTTTTCAGTTAAACCTATATGTATTGATGTACTATACGTATGTACATATATGTACTTCAAAATCTGTATGGTATTTTGCAGCAAAAAGAATCAAATACCTAGTAATCCGAATGCTTAATTTAGTTTATGAAAAATTTTTCACTCCGAAAAAACTCCGAATTACTCCGAAAATTTTTGAGCGCTACATATTAAAATACTTACTATTATAATTACAAATTTTAAGTATTTTAATTTATAATAATATAAGTTTCATCACTCCGAATTTCTCCGAGTTTTTTATTTAATAATTTTTTGTTCACTAATTATTATTTTTTTTTTTAGAAATTATAAATACAAATTTTTAGTATTTAAATTTATAACACAAATTCCATTACTCTGAAAGTTTAAATTTTCCACATATTAAACCCAAACAACAAGTATATTTTTTAATAAAATAATGTTCGCATCTAATTCGTAAAAATCTTTGGACCATTTAATAAATTCCACGCGCTCAACGAGCCACTAAACTTGATTTTTAATTAACTCACAACGAAAATAAACATTTGTTCTAAGCTAAACTCTTATTAAAGATTTGAATAGCAATTTTGTTTTTCTCGGGACGCAACTTACTACAAACAAACCAAATATACACACATACTAACATATATATATGTATGTAGAAGACACAAAACACGTAAGACACGCAAAGTAATATTTTATGATTGTTTAATGGCTTGCTCTCATGTTCTTAATTTTATGCTAATATAATCAGACGGCGTTGCTTATTAATGCGTGTGGCTTGGACTAGCCGCCTTTAATAGTGTTTGATTGCTAAACGGGTTATGCAATATGCAGAAAAAATCCACAGCGGTACTGAGTGTTTGCGAAAACCTTTAAAAGCCGGTAGACCTATGAACTAATTGGGTATTTTTATGAGTTCTTTTTGTTAAATATTGATGATGTATGAAACTGTGAAGAGCAATAAAAAGTAGACTATTACCATTCGATATACATATTTGTTGGTGTATTATCACTTTGTGCGAACAATCGTTTGTCTTGTTTTTCTATTTGAATCCCACTACCCCTACTTGTTATTCGTTTCCCTGAAAGCACTGACCTCTACATACGTCATTCGCTGTCTCGCCCACTCCAGATTCATGGTCGTGACGCATTCCTGCATGCGAATATGTAATTTATTAAAAGCACGTACGTGATATGGAAACGGAGCGAAAGCGTACAAAAATTTGCTTTATGTGTTTTTAAAAAAGCTTAAGTATGTAATCGTCTTAAAGGTTATAAAAATTCACTTTATCCACTGCACTTTGCAAGCGTAAGATTGTAAGTAATTACAGTTATATGACTTACAAGTCGTAAGGAAGATGTTGAAGTGGATGAAAATTGTTGCAATGGAAATTTAGCTAAGAAAGGATGGTGGAAATTTTAAAGCAGCAGAGCTGGCTTAATACTATTTATATATTTTTGTAAATATGACTTAATACCTGTAACAATTTGCTGGATATACAGTACGTATATTCTATTATTTCTATCTGTATTTATATTCTGTCGAAATTTAGCTTTTAAAAAGTATAAGCCATTAAATTGTTCGTCATATTGGTAATAAAACTGAAAAATTTGGAAAATGTTATCAGGAACGTTTACGGAGATGTTGTTAAATTTTCGGAGTAATTCGGAGTTTTTCGGAGTTTTTCGGACTAATTCGGGGTTTTTCGCAGTTGATCTCAAAGATCTCAAAACACACTTTAAACTATTTTTTGGTACATATTTATAGTTTACTAACTTTAATTACTAAAAAAATTATAGTTTTTGGCAAGTTGCAAAGCTAAAAACCTAATAAATTTCCAAATTTCACTAAAACCACAATTTTTTTAAAATAGGGAAGTTTAAAGAGCCCAATTTTTAAATTAAAAATCTTAGATTAAATGTACACAATGTACAGCGTCGCGAATGTATTATTACGTTAATATTATAATAAATACAAATATCTGTAAAAGTATTTGAGAGTATTATGTAAATAGTTTCAAATATCGTGAAAAGTGTTAAATAGTAACAAAAAGTCATAATAGCTTACACTATTCATAAATCAGTTAAAACTCAACAGTTGGGTAAATTTTGAGTATTTCGGAGTACTTGAAAATATTTCCGAAAACTATTTTAACAAAAAATAGCCAACTTTCATAAAAGAAAACTAGTTTATTTATTTAAAAATTTGCTTAGAAATAATTTTATTGCACGTTCGGAGTCTTATAAGCTATTTCGACAGTAAACAGTTCATGCTAATCTGGACTATTTCGGACTTTTTACGATTTGAATGGTTATAGCACACAAATCAAATTATTTGGTCAAATGGTAAACCTTGTTATTAGATATCACAGCTTTTCGGAGTATTTCAAGTAACGTTTAAGATTATTGTTAAGTACTTTACAACGAAAAAATGCGGCTAACAGATGGTTTCAAGACCGAACATACTCTTGTAGAAGCCTTAGCGGTGATCTAATAACCGATTCCCAGATCATACTAAAATTATGGAGGGAACACTTTTCCAGCCTGCTGAATGGTAGTGAAAGCATAACACCAGGAGATGGTGAATCGATGACAATGGAGCAGATGTTCCTGATTGGCCCTTATCAATGTGGCTTTAAACCTGGAAAACCAACAACCGGCCGGTTATTCAACATGCGCCAAATCTTGGGAAAGAGAATCGAAATGCAACACCTCTTCGTCCATTTTAATCGGATTTCAAAGCTGACTTTGACAGCACGAAAAGGAGCTACCTTTATGCCGCGTTGTCTGAATTTTGTAACCCCGCAAAACCAATAGGGCTGTGTAAACTGACGTTGAGCAATACCAAAAGCTGCATTAGGATCGGGAAGGACCTCTCCAAGCCGTTCGATACCAAATGAGGTTTCAGAAAATGCAACTCTCTATCGTGCGACTTCTTCAATCTGCTCTTGAAGAAAATAACTCGAGTTGCTGAACTTCATCGAGCAGATGCAATCTTCTATAAGAAGAAGAATAATTTATAGTAAATCGGTGTTTTCGGGAATTAATCAGAAAATGTAATTCATGACTTTTTACGATTTTTGTGGTTATAAAATACTAATATTAATGCTAATTTTCTTAGCCTTCCCTTCCTCACTTCCTCCTTCTCACTATTTATTTGAGAAGTAGCTTACTTTTGTCGCCAATAATTCATCAAAAAGTAAGAGTCTTACATTTTTTATATTAGATGTCATATTCACTGGCTTGAATCACGTTTTTTATACTCAATTTTTACCAAAATAATATGAAATATCATTTTGCTTTCACCTGTAAGCTAAGTGATTTGCACTTGAAGATCTCCAAATTTCAAAGTAATTTTCTCGTCCATAATATTATCTCTTTTAGCATAAATAATACATACACACCTACATAACTGTTTCCACCCGAAATCTGGCTTAACAACTTTTTGCACATTTATTAACAAGTTTCCACATTTTCGGAGTGAAATAATGAAACTCTCCAAACAGTGCTAAGCAAAGCAGTGTAAAAAACAAATTTTTAATGAAAACAGCTTGTGGTAATTCCACAAATCTCGCACTGACACCTTCGGCTTAACTAGACAATTATGCCACCCCCTTACTACGGAGAAGCGCTGTTCACCTTCCCTTAATTTGCATTTCAGTGCTTCTTAGGAAATCCCTTTAATTCGTAAAACTCTGGCATCTTCAGGTTTGCTATTTGCTTGTGCTTCAACGCGTTGTACGTTTCTTCCCTGTAGCGAAGGCCATCAGTGCCAGCAAATCCTTTTTACTTTGCTACTCATTACAAGCTGGAAATCTCACTCAACATTTCAGTGGCATTTTCATTTCGCTTTTATTAATAATTTTCCTTTATGATAATAAAATTTTGTTATTATTTCACTGGTAGTGCCGAGCAACATGTCTGCGGCGCTTTGCTGCTTTTTGTTTTTCGTTTTATTAAAATGCATTCACTACGCTGGGCACGCATGGACACCCCACTTCAAAGCGTCGACTTTCATTGCCACCTGGTTTTACTTTTTCACTACTTTTTTTATACATTTTTTGCGCTCGCCGACTTGGCGCATTCTTCCCTGTCGGCCAAAGCTGTCTTAGCCTTGGCGCGATTTTATTATTAACACAACAACATTTGGGCTTCATCATCCACCATTCTCACCATCTCCACCCCTGCCACCTACTCCAATTTCACTTTAATTTCACTTCAAAATGATTCCCAAGCGATTTACAGATTTAACTGTTAAACAACTGTATTATTTTATTGCTGTAGTTGTTATTGTTGAAAATTTCATTTAGTTGTAACATTTCAGTAGCTTCAACTTCAACCTTTCATCAACGCCACTTTTTTCTTGCTGTTGTTTGTTTTTATTGTATTAGTTAAGAAAATCATTGCGAAAGCTATCAAAGTGCAACTTTTAACTTTTCTTCGTTGATTTGGCAACCGAAAATTACTTTTAAGTAGTTTTGTGGCAAAACTTGAAATTTAACCAACAAATTTGTAGGCAATTGTGGTTGTTGCAGCTTTGTTGTTGATTAGCTGGGAGTGGTGGGGAATATGCTTAGAATAATGATGTCGAATTTGGTGTGAGATACTTGATTATTAGAAGAATCCTCCTCAGCACTAAAGGAGTTGATTCAATACTTGTATGTCTAGGAGAAAATACGTGGTGTAATGGGGACCTAGAGAAAGAAAGAAATCAGCGCAACTAATCGCGGTTGGAAAGTCAGTGGATACTACAGATTGCTTTGCCGCTTGGATGTTACTGAAGTTAGCAGTGATCCACCGTTTGTTTAATAGCAGCTGATTTGAGCGATATCCCAAACCCCATCTCCAATCTTACCACCCAGCTTTGAGCTAGGATGCCCATTTCCATACGTCACAATCTAGTCCTTCCTTCCAAATATTATACATATATATGTAAGCAAAGAAACTGCAAGAAGATTTCAAGTCACACAGTTGTCTTCGGGTATGATTGGCAGGAAATTCTACTTTCCTTGAATTTCAAAACCATTTCATTAGCTTTGCCTGAAAATTCTTCCAAGCTGGAGTGTCCTCAGATATCAACGATAGAGGTGAGTAATTACTAAATTTTATTTATACTGATAAGAAATATAACTAAAAGTAACTGAGTGGAGGACTCACGTCCGGGACCGTCACACTTACGAATATTCCCATTAAAGCATATTACATCTCATGGCCTCCATCCTTTATTATGCTTGATTTGAAGCAGCCTTGGTGGTGGTGGTTGGTGGAACGTTGGTGGAACAGGGAGCATGGATCATGTAGCTTCAATGTTAAGGTACTCTTTCAACTGGCCCAGATATCAGCAGGGCTGTAGGGATGTAAAGGTGGCAAATAAAAAGAGCCAAAAGGAAGCTGTGGAAGAGTTTCTATGGTAAGTTAGAAAAGGACTGGTTGAAGTGAGGAATCACTGGAAGTCCTAGTAAACACTTCCAGGGTGTACGGACGCTACTTGCTCCTGTTGGAAGTCGCGGAGATTACGACATAATGATGGACAAAATATGGACGTCATTTTCCCACCTGTGTATAGCAATGCTGCTACCATATTAATTCGATGACAATATATGAATAATATTTCAGGCTTCACTATGTCCTATCCTTGATAGGACCAAATGCTCTCTCGTTTATTTGCCCTCTTTGCTCTTCAATGCATTTCTTAGTTTTAGATACTATCTAATTTCCTTCACGAAAAGAACATATTACCAACGCACCAGTGAGACAAAGAAGTGCCCGTAGTGTCGAGAATATTGCTGCCGCTAGCATCAATTGAGGAAGACCCAAACAGTGTCTCACACGTCGCTCTCAAACTTTGGGCATCTTTGTGAGGTCGCAAATTGACGTAAGAGCTGAAGCCGCTTGACTCCCAGGATCCGTCGATCGGATATTCGTGAATTGTGCTGAGTAATAACTTGAAAATGATCCGGATTTTCATCGAAAAATCATCCTCAGCGATGAGGCTCATTTCTGTCTGTATGGCCCCGTCAATAAGCAAAATAGGCGTTATTGATCAGGCACCAATCCACACGTACTCCATAAATTACTATTGCTTACCGAAAAAATTACGGTTTGGTGCGGTTTATGGGTTGGCTACGACATTAGGCGGTATTTCTTTCGTGATGATCAAGACGTCCCCTTACTGTGAACGGGAGTCGCTACCGCTCAATGATAACCGAATATTTTTGGCTCGAATTGGATGATATGGACTTAGACAATATGTGGTTCCAACAGGACAGCACCATAAGTCACACAGCGAATATCACAATTGGTTTATTGAAAACCAAGTTTGGTGAACGTGTTATCGCACGAAAAGGCCCGCTTTGGTTGCGCGATTTGACGCCGTTGGACTATTTCCTGTGGAGCTACGTCAAGTCTACGGTCTATGCCAACAAGCCAGCGACGACTGATGAACTTCGTAAGAATATCGAACGTGAAATTGCAGTAATATCGACTGATTTATGGTTAAAAACCGTCGAAAATTGGGTTCAGAATCTGGTTTCCTACAAGCGTGCCCGTGATGACAGTGCAAAAGAAAGCGTATCGAATGTACTTTCATAGGAATAAAGAATTTCATTGGTATCCCAAACCATTTTTATTAAAAAAAAAGCTAGCAATCTTATTGAAAACCCGGTTACAATGCGGTCATAAAGTCGATTTGGATGTATGGCATTCAACTGTGAGGTATGACCTGTGCAACTAGTTAGTATTGATACAAAGGTTCCAATCAAAAATTCTTAAAACAGTCATGTGCTCACTATGTTATACGCGTAATAACAATGTCCATAAAGATCTTGGTATTCCTATGGCATGGAAAGAAATAGAGGACACTATAATGAAATATATATCTAAACTCTGAGATTATCCAAACCCTAAGTATTAATTTAGTACATTATATTTCTGCGGTCAAGCACGCCAAAAAAGAAGAGATACTCGTATGCCTGTGTGCTAAAGAGCAACGTATCACCAAAACAACTCAATCACTTGCTTGAGCTTGTCTAGTTTTGAAAAGATTTAAGACTTTCTAACTTACTGTTAAGCTTTGAAAAAGCAGATCCAATAAATAAAGAAATATTGAAAAAATTATAATAACAATCTTCTTTTTAGACTTGTTTCCACTTCACTAATATTTGTCGAAGTTCTTGGAAGTAAATATTATAAGAAAACATAGCGTGCAAACAAATCGATGATTGATTGCAAATCACTTTAACTACTTAATTGCTTATGATTTAGAGGCCAAGGTCAAGTAGCAGTGTCTTTTCCAGATACTTAGTGGCGCCGAGGCGGATTTTGAAAATGGAATTTCACAAACAAGCAAAGTGATTTAGCAAACCATTTAATAATGGTTAGTGACGGACCAGAACAGAAGACATTATAATAACTGACGTTGAATAGAACTATGCTAATTTGTCGCGTTAATTCCATTATGTAATTTATATAGACTATAAAATCTCCAGCTGGATGTTTTTTTTTTTTTTGAAAATTAACACAAACTCAAATAAATATCTGTTAAAAATTCTAACCAAATTTAATAATTTTTTTAGCTTAGTTTGCGGGAGAAAACGAAAAGTTAACTAACCTTAAGCAAGATTTAAGTCAGCTGCGTTGTAAGGGCGCTGCCATCTGCGCGGGCAGTTGAATGAACTGCGTGTAGAAGCAGCTTGGCTAAGTTTTGTGAATTTTAATTTGTAGTTGATGCTGAAGCTACGTTTTCGGTCACTATTTTTAGCAACTGCTGTGTGTTTTAGACGTTTACGTTTATACTAGTAACTTTAGAGTGCTAACTAGACAATTTATCATCGTCTATGTTTAGGTTTTTATAGTTTGTTTTTTACAAAGTTTTGGAGATTTTATTTTTATGTTTTACATTTGCATGTATTTTTCCTATAAATTTTTAAGTTCATTATAAATTCTTATCTTTTATTGTAAAATCTTTCTCTTTTATTCAAATTCTAACTTAAATTTAGCTCTTCTTATGGATAGTTTAGGCGATACCGGTTCCATAAAATCGTGCAGATAGTATTATTGTAGTCAATATATTTGTAATATTAGACCTTCAAACTAGTTTACTTTCGAAAATTTCTTGATAGAAAAATAATATTCCGCATCTTAGGCTAATGATTGTAGTAAAGAGAACAGTTAAAAATTGGCTGGGTAGGGACTATAAAAGTCCAGTACTTGGCGTTGTGGTTATCAAACGCTTACATACCGTGAACGGAGTTAGCTGAACATATTACAAAATGGTAAATAAATTTTGTAACAAAATAATAAAATAGTAATAAAGGTTTTATTACAAATAGTAGTGAAAAAATGAAGTGAAAGTAGCGTAGAAAAGTAATGAAGTAACATAAAAGTGTATTAAACACACTGTGCAAAAAAATTATGCGCAGTTATACTAATTAATTTGTGAAGTTGAATTGTAAATTTTAATGTAAAAACTTATAAAAACTTTTGAATACATTGAAAGTTTTTAGAATTCTTAGTTTCTGCAATTCCGAAAAATTCGGAGTTTGTGTATATTGTTGTAATTTGTTTAATAGTCATTAAACAATTTTCCTAGCACAATAAAAATATAGTTAAATAAAAATTTTAAAACTCCGAATTACTCCGAAAAAAATATTTGGCTTAATTTAAGCAAAGATAAAATTTTCAAGCTACAAAAATTTGCTTACTCCGAAACACTCCGAATATTTTTTAGTGCTTGAAATTTTTTTAAAGAAGTTATAGCTTAAATTTAACATATAAGTACCTAAACAAACTAAACATAAATATCGAATTACTCAAAAAAACAATGTATCCCTTCGTTAAAGCCAAAAATGAGAAAAAACTAAATTTAAGATATTCAAAATTGCTGCGACTCTGAAATTTTTATCGAATAAGATTGTAAGGAAATGGAAAAAAGCTCTTCTTCGATACATTTTTATATATCTTTCATAAAAATTTGAAGATAGGCTCAATTTCATTATCTTTCTAAATTGAAATTTATTTTTATTGAAATTAATAGAAAATAAATAATATGTCTAACATTTTCTCTCCCTATTGTTAACAGAAATTCTTCCTCGTCGCTTTTGCCGCCATCCTGGCTTGCGCCAGTGCTGATGTCTCTGAGTTGGGCTACAGCTACCAAGAACCCGCACCTGTGTCATTCAATGTCCCAGCACCAGCCCCTGCACCAGTTGCTCAACCTGATCGCACCTACGTGCCACCAGCACCAGCACCAACTCCAGTTCATGTACCAGCACCAGCTCCAGTTCATGTACCAGCTCCAGCTCCAGTACATGTCCCAGCTCCAGCACCAGTACACATCCCAGCTCCAGCTCCAGTTCATTTCCATGCCCCAGCTCCAGCTCCAGCTCCAGTACATGTACCAGCCCCAGCTCCAGCTCCAGTGCATGTCCCAGCTCAAGTTTACCTCCCAGCTCCAGCACCAGCACCAGTCGCCGTCCCAGCCCCAGCCCCAGCTCCAGTTCATGTTTCAGCCCCAGCTCCAGCTCCAGTGCAATTCCATGCCCCAGCTCCAGCTCCAGTACATGTCCCAGCCCCAGCTCCAGCTCCCGCTCCAGTTCATGTTCCATCTCCAGTATACATTCCAGCTCCAGCTCCTGCTCCAGCTCCAGCACCAGTACAATATGTTGCCCCTGCTCCAATTGCTCCAACTGAGCAAATCGAACATCACGCCGAAGATGGTTACCGTTACAAGACTGTTCGCCGTCGCGTTTACAGACGTCGTTATTAATTTTGTTTTATTTGGGTTGATGATGATAATTCTATCCAGAAAAACAAAAAACACACTTAACGAATAAAGAAAAATTCTAGTTTTATTAGAAAACAGTGAATTTTATTTCATTATGGGGGACATTTGAAGTTCGCTATAATTTCAAGATTCTGAGTTGAGTTGCGCGACAGAAATCTTCCACAAGTTCTTTCCTGTATCGCCAGTGAGCTCTTCGCTTCCTTAATTCTAATATAATTCTAATATTCGTCAATAAAACTCGTAGAAATAGATCCATTCGTACTACCTTCAAGGCATTGTTTAAGGTGGTAATTGAAGGCTATAATCGCGATTTTTGGAGTTGAAGGCTTCATAAAGTCTGAACATTTAGAGTCATACAATATATGATAAGGATTAGAATTTTATCACGAGAAACTTGGTCCTCTTAGAATAACTACTGAAATCTAGGTTTTTAACAGCGATGATATTCTAAACATTTAGATGCTAAGCTTTATTTTGTGGATCACATTTCGACTGTCATATACAGTACTTTGTAAGGCTAGACCAAGCGATTTGAGCCTATCGCAAATTTGCCTAGATACTTCATTTTCATTTCCACAAAGCCTGAATCGAAGCAGGTTTGTTTGCATAGACTTTAGCCTTTACATATCCCCATATGAAAAAGTGTAACGGTGTGACATCACAAGATCTTGGTGGGCAATCGACGGGTCCAAAACGTGAAATTATCGGCTCATCGAAGGGTTCTCTCAATAAATCCACTGATTAATGCGATGTGTGGAAAGTGCTGCCATCTTGTTGAAACCAAAGCTTCAATTTCAGACATCAAACAGTCGATTATCATGTCGCGATAACGGTCGCCATTGACGGTTGGGTTCTCACCGGCATAATTTTTCAAGAAATATGGACCGATGATTCTACCGGCACACAAACCACATCAAACCGTTAAATAAAGTTGAACTATGTATTTATAAACATTCTTCAGGCGTAAGTCTTTTCACGATGAAATGCTTGAGACCAATCTCGCGTGATCTTTCAAAAAAGGCTATTGAAAAAGATACCTCTATTTGGAACACCCGTTTTTAGAGGTGAAGCTGCATCTACCTCCATAAACAGATATTCCTTCCAACTAGTCCTTTTAAATAAATTATGTGGAAATATTTGCAGCTGTTAGCCTTGCGAGATTAAAAATTTGCAAAAGCCGCACCTGGGAAGCTCTCATATTACGCCTCTTCAGTTTGCCACTTTGCGCGGCTCAAGAACCGAATTTTAACTTTACCTCGAATAAAATCTTGCCACATTTACTTCACCCTTTGCTCAGGTTAGAAATAAATATTTAATTTTTTTTGAAAGCCATAATCTCATTAAATGCAACGCTGCGAGTACTTTGCGGGCATGTTGCAAGCTGCCACCAACCGCGCACAGCAGCTCAGCGTTTGCATCGAATGCAATCGATTGCTGCGCGACGGTAGAAATGGCGTTTGCTTGTAAATTTTTAAGAGAACTCTACTAAAAGTCACACACAAACAGATGAAAACTAGCCGAGCAGCACACAAATCACAGCGGTGGTTCATGCCACATGCCATTGGTGGCAAGCATAACTCCTGCAAGTGTCTAGCAAGCCGCTGCGCCAAGACAAGTTGCATGCTACGACGAGTGCGGCCTTTAAGTTCAGCAATACACTTACAACTATAAGTGTGTAAACACCGTTAGAGCTCTGTGAGGAAGTAAATATGACTGTTACCTGCCTGTTGCCGTCTCGCCTCCCGTTACTACTTGCGATTGTACCGTTATGTGGCGGTAGAAAAGTTTGAATTTAACGAGAAAAAATTTCCACATCATCAAAGCTCATTCCAGTCGATAAATTCTGTGATAAATGTACGAGCTGGACGCATACATTTAGGCGCGAGAGCATATAATCAGACACGCATGTACAAACACACACACGAAGGCACAATCGCGGAGTTAGACAGACAGGCATTTGTAGAATGTACTTAGCCAAAGTAGCTGCTAACTTGTGTGTGCGTGTGTGTGTGTTGGAATCGGCGGAAATGGCGGCATAAGCATACATTTAGGCGCATATATGATACTTTTTTCTTTCGAAAGATTTGCAATTTCATAAATTATGGAATGTAGCAGTTTGAGTTTACCGAACAACTTCCAATCTTCTTTGAGTGGACTTTAAGTTAAATAATTGAAAAGATTTGCTTATTACGTAATGTAGGTATTTAACAGATTTCCTAACATCGCTATTTTTGTTAGATGAAAATTAGCTTTATTATCCGGTGATTCGAGGAAAGTTTCCCTGATAGCCAAAAAATTCAATGACATTTTACTCCATATTTGCTTTTCGAATTTGAGGTAATTCGAAAGACAAGAAAAAAATGTTCAGTTCGGTTTTCTCGAATACAAAAGATTCCTCAAAGAACTTGATTCTAATCGTTCAGTTTATATGACAGCTATATGCTATAGTGATCCGATCTGAGATAATTTCTTCAGAGATTGCACCGTTGCCTTGAAAAATATTCCTTGTCAAATTTGGGGAAGATATCTCGTCAATTGAAAAAGTTTTCCATACAAGAATTTGATTCCGGTCATTCGGTTGATATGACAGCCACATAATACAGCATCGCGATATCTCAAGCCTGACAGCATCTTAGAGAAAAGTGTACATTCGGAAAATTTCAGCTCGATATCTCAAAAACTGAAAATTTTGGTCTCATGATGGATGCTTTTTAACGCAAACTTTATTGATATCCACGTGGGGACCTAAAAACTCGGGAACCATTTATTGGTTGCAAGTACTAAGCATTGAACTATTGCACCGTCTGGACACGAAATCACTAGGCAAAGGAAAAGCTAATGTAACTCAGGTGTATTGAGAGAGCCTTCTTAATAATCGCTCTCTAGGCAATGCAAGGATTCCTAAGCAAAGAGGAGCGTTCCAACAACTGAGTTATGAAGAATATGTTGACTGGATTTTTCTTTATACTTTGGAGAGAGATCAATTTTAAAATCTGATGCTGAAAATGTTAAGAATTTTGGAGAACTTAATTTAATTAAAAATATTCTTAAGACCTCAAACAAGATCTCTTCTAAGATCTAAAAAAAATTATAGCAAAAGAATGGTATCAATTGAGAGATAGAGGTTAGGTTCTGTTATGTTAAGTAAGCCGCTCATAATAGGGATCTTATTTGCACAGCTTAGAACGCCGGTGTGTTGTGTTACCGAATGTGTTTATATAACAGATCATGACGACGTTACAAATCGAGAAAGCGCTTTGATCCCTTCACATCTTTTTTGAGGCGTCTAATATAAGTTTTGGATTTGTCTCCTGGTTTGTCGAAGGAAAGACTAGCGAGAAGCCTCTGTCTTAAAAGGCTAGATAATGGCGGAAAAGGTACCAAATGCTTCCATCGCACCCTGCTCCATACATTTTGGATATCTTGTGTCCTATAAAACATTTAGCTTTATCACATGAATGCCTATTAGACAGCGTTCAGTAAGATTGCGGCCAGATGAACTTTGCTAAGGATAAGTAGCTCAGAAGATCTCCTGTATTTCATATGAGTCAAAGGATCTTGTAGTCGCATAGTGCTAAAACGAAAGATGCCAATGGATATCCAACCCGGTCCCATTCCAATGTGAACGGGGAAAGTTTGCCTCTCTTAGCTATAATTGTCAGCGATTCCAAACGAATCTGACAACGCTATTTGTAGTGAGCACAGACACTACTTGATTAGTTTTGAGTGCACAGTAAGCGGGATAAGCGCTAATATTGCCGCTCTCCGCTCGGAGTGAATGCTCAGCTCCATGAAAAAGGCTGCATTTTATAGCAGTAAATCTACCGTCACTTTAACAGCTTTGAAAAAACTCCCCTTCCAACCTTTCACCCATCTGTAAGAAAGCTCAATGAGCCTCTTCTCCCGCGACTCCTCCCGATCCGCACATCCCTCGTTGAGTCAAGAGTAGCATCTGCGGCGCAATGATCCAAGGTTTCAAAAATGTAGTTGAAGAAATAGAGAATTTTGGCGTGTTCTTGTTCGGACTCCTTAATTTGGAGATACAGTTATGATGAGGCAAAGAAAAGTTAGTATTTTATGGTGAAATGTAAAGTCATAAAAAATACGAAATAATTTTGAGGAATGCTACCGAATTGACAGTTCTTGGTTTTGGTGTAAAACATATATAATAAATATTTTAATAAAAATGTGTATTAGTTAAATAAATTTTTTTTAAAAAATATATTAAAATTGATTCTACAAAAATATGATACGAAAAGTGTATTATAAAGTTGCAGCTCAGTGTTGTTTTCAACCACAAATAGCGCAAACAATGCATATCAAATTCAGACTCATTTAGAAGTTTTTGAAAATCAAACAACAACAATTGGATAGAAAACCGCAGAGAAAATTTAAATCGCCGCCAATTAAGCAAATAAGCCGAAACCAATTGCGAATATTAGCCACAGAGGCGCGGAACTCGCTAGGCGCAGCAATGAATTCGCGTACGCGCTTGGCCAGTGTTGGCAAACAGCGAAGAATATAAATACGAAACTGCAAAGATAAATACAAATACGCGCACAATAACTGTCAATACAGCGGGCACCGCACCACACCACACCACACCACACGGCGAAAAGGCGCTTTGTTAATTACATTCTGGTCAAATATTGGCAGCTCAATTAAATGAATTAAAATTGTGGCAGACGTGCGGGGGGAGGAGGTATGTCGCGCTGCTGCCGGCGCGTTATGACGTTGTTAAAGCGCATTTTTTTTGTTGTTATACTATTTGTGTTATTGTTGTTGCTATTCAGCGTATATGTGGGCGTGTCGAATTCGTTTTACGCCAGCTGCGGGTAATGCGCCTAAATGTAGGCAAGCATACATTTTTTCATGTGTTTTTGTGGGTGACGTGGTCTAGTGGAGGTGTGAAAAATTTGACAGGCAATTAAAATTACAAATGCAATGAATTTGAACAATTAAACCACAGCAATAAATTTACCGTCACCCCGCAGCGCCCTGCGCCGCGCTTCACAGTTATCGAGTCAATGAGTTGGAAAACCAAATGCATGATTGTCCAATAACCACTCACTTCACTTGGTCAGCTTGCACAGCTAATTTGACGCTGCCCTTATTTTACCGTTATCCAACCTGTACTCTAACCCTGAGCTGCTTAGCGAACTGCTGTCCTTTACCGTTAGGCGTGAAAAATTTGGCGTGTTAATGAGTCTGATGGCAGCTAATTATGATTCTAATCACATATAAATTTTGTTGTGGTTCAGGGTGTTTTAGAGCTCACTCCGCACCATGAAAACGTGATGAATTTAAAGTGGTGGTGGGGTTTTTTTTTGGAAGGTTGCGACCGCTGTAGAAAGTAGGTGGCGAGCTTTACTAAAAAACGGTTATCTGTTGGTTTATGTCCCGACTGTAGTCGAGTTTAAAATTATTGATAAAATCGAACGCACTTCGTGCAGGAGAAAAGTTCTTCTTCTACTAAATAATCAAGCTCTCAGTTTTGTCCTGGATTTAATCTGTTATACGACTTCTACCGTTAAACAATGGAATAGTTCTAAGTTTTGACATGATTTATAATCAGACTCTGTACATTTGGTATATATTGCTTCTCTCTGAGATTACTGTGTACGGAGAAAAGTTAATCTGGTTCCAGCAAATTAGTCCTTAAGTGAAGAAACATCACTGGCTCTTTCCCGAAGGGCTGCATTACCTGAGAGTAAACTGGGTAAACTTCACAAAGATGCATGAGGGTGCCCACGGCAGTAAGGTTGAATGTAGTAACACTACTTGACCTACTGTTAAGGGATAGGACTATTATGTGGTACACTGACGACCGGAAAACGTCGGAAGCCATTGATGCAAGTGTCACAGATGATTTTCGAGCATTTTACAAGCAAAAGTCTATTAGTCGGTTTGTAAAGAAAAACGCAACTATCGGAATGAAAGTATCCATACTTTAGTATCAATAACATATTCAGCGATAGTCAAGCAGCACTTAAAGCGGTCTAAGCTTATCAGATTACATCGCTATTGTTGCAAGAGCACATAGAACAGCTACATCGCCTATCAGTTCGCTGATTACAGCCTCACTAGGTTTAAAAGTGTAATCAACCTCCCTCGCGAAACAAATTCCGGATACTTATACTCGTACGAGGGCTGCTATATATATTTCTGGCCTAATAATGAAAATAGGCGTATTTATCAACGAAAATGGTTTTTTTTTTCGTTGGATTTGGCTCGTCTTGGAAGACCCACACGGTCGATTGCTGTTTTGTTTCGGGCTCATACGCATAGATCCCAGATTCTTCACCTTTGACGATCTTATAAACGTCTTTTGAAGCACCGCGATCGTATTTTTTCAGCATTTCTTTACACAAATCCACACGAGCCTTTATTTGAGCGATTGTCAAATTGTGCGGGATCCAACGAGAACAAACCTTTTTTACGGCCAGGTGTTCATGCAACATCGAATGTATGCTGGTGGGAGAAATGCATAGGCATGCCTCTATCTAAAGGTATGTTACATGACGGTCTTGCATTATCAGTTCACGTACGGCATGGATGTTTTCTGGCACAACGGCTGTTTTTTGGACGACCTTCACGGAATTCGTCTTTGAGCGAGCGTCGGCCACGATTTAATTTGTTGTACCAGTTTTTCACAGTGATATAGGATGGTGCTTCATAGCCATACAAAGATTTTAGTTCATCGATGCACTCTTGTCGTGATAATCCACGTCGAAAGTTGTGAAAAATGATCGCACGAAAATGTTCACGAGTTAATTCCATTTTTTGGCCGAGATGAATTTTTTAATTCCCTGTAAATGAAACAATTCACGATTAAATGACAAAACGTTCTGAGTGATGTTATGCTAAAAAATGTCAAACTTTCCAATGGAAATGTCAGATTGCACCTGGCAACACTAAGTGTTGCCTAGTCCAGAAATATATATAGCAACCTATGTATCACTTTACACTGGGCAGTGAAGGCTCAAGAAGCGCCCATTTAATATACTCGCAGGATCAAGGCCCTTGGAGCTGTGTATCCAAATCGGGAGCGAATTTATCAGAGTGCTGTGCTAGCGTGATTCATTGTGACAGAGCGGCGGGCACAACAGACCTTAGGTCTTCCACAGCGCCTCCATTAATTTCTAACTATCCATCTACGTGTGTAAAAAGGATATAAAACTGCGGTAGCTCCATTTTATACCATAGAAGTAATCATATGTATCATTTTCTTTTCTTTGTATTGCAAAATCTGAAACCAAAAGTTCATGGGTCGCATAACAGGATTTAAAATATTCAAAATCTCTTTACAGGAACTTTAAAAATAATTCCACAAATGGCAATGACTTTAAGCCCACGCTAATAATTAAGTAGTAACTCACCTCGTTTGCGAGCTCATACTTTACATATGTATATATATGTACGAGTACATATCACTGGTATATCATAGCACTTACATATATAGTATATAAAACCCCAGCTCATCAGCAATTTACAAAAACAATAATGCCGGCACAAGAGCAAACTATTTAACGATGAAAATGAAAATGCATACCAGCTTTAGCTTGTCAACATTTTGACACTTCATTATTGAGCGCTTACATAATAAGACCGCTGTCGATAGAGGCTGTTACGAGGGTGGGTTTGCAGGTTCATGGAATCGACATAAGGAACATTTTTAAACTGTTCCAAATTATAGTAGTGTTTTACATCGCCTTCCTTATTTACTGTGTCCAACAAACTGTCAGAACATTTGAGGACCGTGATTTGGACGTAAGCCTTAAAAATGTCACGTGATTAGTTCTAAGCCACGTTTTCAGTGCCTAATTTATCAAATTCGCTGCACAAAGGGATTTATTTCGACAAGTTGTCCTGAAATTAAATTCAAATAAGAAAATATTTTTCTTGCTTATCGAGTCAACCTTGTACATAGCATGTATTTACCGCAATAGTCCAGGTTTCTGTGTGTGCATTGAAATTAACACATTTAATTAGTGTTTAATGACACCTGATTAACGGCAGCACAGTGATTGGATAAATAAAATCAAACGCACATATATACAGGGTGGTTCAAAAGTCGTCTTTGCCTTGAAATTAGCGAAAAGGTCAGACTGAAGGAAAAAAATTGAACTTAGTTCTGCGAAAGATAGAAAATGGGCTATTCGATATGTCAAAACCTGCTTCAACAGTTTGTTTCGGTTCGACGAAATGAAGTTGGATAACTTTTGCGACCATTTATTGAAAGTTTAAGATTTTATATTGTAAGATAAAATGAGGATTTAATGTCTCCTGTCTATTTATTGTATTAATCTTAACAGTTTCGGTATCCAAGGCTCAAAGCTCGAAGACTAAAATAATATTCCCTAATGAAAGACGTTGTGAAACTTTGAACCAAATCTATAGATGTTAAAGTCCACACCATAAAAATGGAAGTCATCGCTGTCTAAGAAATGCGATGGACGAAACAAGGACTGAGGCGAGTAGGTCCTTGTAGTATTTACTACAGTGGCAACATAAAGGAGCATAATTTGGGTGTGGGATTTATGGTGGGAGAGAGACTATGTCGCCGAGTACTGTCATTCACCCCGGTGGATGAACGTCTAGCCACAATCAATCGCTGACTTGCACTTAAGCGCCGACTAGAGAGAAGGACTATGTGACCAAAGATACCTTCTATGAGCGCTTGGAGCGTACCTATGGAAGCTGCCCCCGCCACGATATCAAAATCGTGCTTGGCGACTTTAACGCCAGGGTGGGCAAGGAAAGTATATTTGGCACAACAGTCGATAAATTCAGCCTCCACGAAGAAACATCCCTAAATGAGTTGAGGCTGATCGATTTCGCCGGGGCCCGGGCATAGAAAAATTCAACAAGCTACCTGGCTGTCTCCGGATCGAAAAATCACCAACTTGATCGATCATGTTGTGATAGACGGAAGACACCTCTCCGTGTTCTAGACGTGCGTACGCTTCGAGGTCCTAATATCGACTCGGACCATTATCTTGTTGCAGCCAAGATACGCACCTGCCTTTGTGCAGCAAAAAATGCACGTCAATAAATACAAGGAAGGTTCGACGTCGAGAAGCTGCAATCACAACAAATAGCTGAACGAGGGAACACCTCTCCAACCTGCTGAATGGTAGTGAAAGTATAATGCCAGGAGAAGGCGAACCCGATTCCCCAATGCGGCTCTTCAATCTTCCTCGTGTAAATATCGTTAGCTTTCTCAAATAACTGACTTGATTGACTTTCTAGTCGGTGTGAGGTCTCGGTGAGAATTCTACTCTGGAGACTACCTCTGTTCATTTGTTTTGAGAGTGGCGGTTCATGCTTTCAGATCATCGAACTTACTTGAACTTTGAAAAACTTATTAAAATGCTGATTAAGAAGTCGGAAATAAAGCTGGAGTTAAGAGCAATGGTTTAATCCGATACATTTCTGAAAGCCTTAAGTTCTGAAAGCGATAAGAACACACTTTTGTTAGAGCTTCACTTAGGTAGAGAGCAACAGCTGATGTGACCTATTCTATTACCTATTTACCGGCTTTTGAAAGCATTTCATCTTAGAACACATAAGAAGATCTCGAAAGTGTCGCAAGGTCGTTCGTTTCATTAAATAAATTATTTTCCAGATATTTGCGAAGTGAAGAAATGAAAAATGTTCACGAAAAAGCGAAGGAGACTATAAGCGGATGGGATTTTTTTTATAAAAACTTACAGAATTGGATACTTCAAACTTCGTACCTTGAAAAAATGATCGCTAAGTAACTGATTTGTGGAGTCATCTTCCCTTCAGACAATTGTAGTCTTCCATTTCAATGTCACGATACCTAAAAAATGATTAGATTAGATGGTCAGGAAGGACATCGCACTTGGAATACTTAATAAAAGAGCAATCTTTTGCAGAGTCAAGAAATAGAACCCTGTAATAAAATTTTATAAGTGGACAAAGCGCGTTAAAGCCTTCTTACTTAAAGCTTCCACTGGCAGATGCCATTTAGTAAGACCAAAAACCTTACCGCGTGAACGAGATAAGACAACGAACAGCTAAAATTCCTAAAGCAAAGGAAAGGCTGGGCTAATTGGGCAAAAGAATGTTGTGACAGAGAAAAAAATAGCTTAAGACAAGGAAAACACCGGTCTAACCGGAGCGGACACATTCCTATTCTAAGCGCTATCAGAAAGGTTAAGATGCCGCTGAAAGAATATCAATAAATGAGACAGACATCTATAAGAGAAGATGGATAAAATATGGGAAAAACCGCAAATAAGGAAAATATTTCAAGCTCAGAGTGTGACTATTGGCGCCTCTCATTAAAAGTGCTGCAGCAAAGTACGGCACACTTATCACCCTGTATATGTAAAGTTATGTGTGTGTGTGAGCTTGATTATAATGGCGCTGTCAGGTCGAGCGCTTAATTAAAATTTAAAACTTTTTAATATCTTTTTAAAGCGTTTTCTGCGCTGTTGTTGTAGTTGTTGTTGCATTTTGTACTTTTTACAATAACAACAACATTTTGAGCAACAAGCGCGCACAAAAGCAACGCCAGCCAGCAGCTGTCATTGTGACAGATACAACTAATTAAAACTGCAGCGTCATCGATTACAATAATAACAATAACAAAAATAAGAGAAAAAAAAACACAACTGCAATGATTATAAAAATAACGGAAAATGTAGCAGGAATGAAATTTAACAGTAATGAATGTAAAAGTGAAATTGGTGGGCACGCAGAGCGCAAAAAAAGAAAGGAAAATAAAAATAAATACTAACAACAACAACAAACGATATTTCAGTTAAAAAGTGAAAGCAACAAAAGCAATAAAAACAACAAAAAAATGGCACTTGCCGCCAGCGTATGAAAATAATGCACATTAAGTGGCGGTGTGGCTTGCGCGCCCAAAAGTATGCAGCGGCGCACGTGGCTATGCAAACTTTTGTGGAAAACTGAAATGGAAATGGCTGTGTGAAGCAGAGCGGCAATGAAGTGTCGTGTCAAAAGGGTATTAAACTGCAGTTGAAAGCGGAATGCAAGTAAACGCGCACACACACACACACAAAGGCGGTAAACAAAAAATGTTGCAGTTGCTACATGTTTGTATGTGTAAGCAACATTTGCGGTATGGGCACGTGTGTGCGCATGAAGCTCATTGCAATTGACGCTATCGCCATAATTACTTGTATAATAACAATTACAACAACAAAAACAAAAGTTGAAAAAAATTACAACAACCAGGCATTGCATTGAGTGCAATAAATATGGCAGATTGACATGCAACGACAGGCAAGTGCAAAATGAAAGCAACAGCAATAAATAAAATCAAAAACAACAACAATAAAATCAAAAACAACAACAACAAACTCAAAAACAACAACGCTGCAACTCGAAGTACACATCGTGTCGTGACCTCTGGCTGCCAGCTTGCCTCGTGTTGCTGCATTTCTCGCTTTCTCTTGCCAGCGTTTTTAATTTTTTCCACGCTTCATTTGCCCGCTTGAGGTCAATTTGCCAAAAGGTGAATAAATGCCGTCGATACAGCGATAACGCTGCCACTGCAAACCTATGCCACACTGTCAACGAAAGCATATGATTTAATGTTGTTGCTGTTGCAAGCAACATGCCTCTTTCTGCTGTTGTTGTTGTTGTTGTTGCTGCTGTTATTACTGTTCATCCTGTTGGCACATTTATTTTTACTGCATATTGGCTTGTGAATTTTGCGCTTCCTCTTCGCTGACTCTCACACACATGGAGTGCCGCCATGCAACCGGGGAATGGGGCGCGGCCAGGACGAATTATTCATTGGCATTCCAGAGCGCCGAGCACACTCGTCGCCACAAATATGCCAGCACATCGCAGTATACATATGCACACACATACATACATATACTTCATTTGCAGATATTAATCGCTGTGCTTTGCTTGCTTGCCGTACTCATGTCGTTGAGTGGACGGTCAGCCGGTGAAGAGGAGGGTTGGCGCTGGCAGTCTGGGCAGTGGCTCGAGTTTGGCGTTTGCGTTACTGATTTATCAACCAATGCGCTCATAAATAAATTAACAGGCGACGAAAAATCGAAAATCGACCGCAACAACAACAGCTGCAGCAGTGGCAACAACAATAACAGTTGTGGCAGGTGCAATGACAACAAATCGAGACAGTATAGCAGAATTGAGCACAGGCCGTTTGGTTTGTGAGGTGAGCATATTGACGCTGGTGGTGAGAGGAAGGTGTGTTTGCAGAGTATAGGCACATAACGGTATAATTGGAAAACATTTAATAAAGTTAAAGCATCCTTAGACTGAGTGAAAAAGAGCTGACTTGATTGAGTAACGGTATTTTTTAATTCATGTTTAAATAATTATATATAGGCAAACCTTTATACACCTTTAGGTTGTCAAAAATCTCCCTTCCGCCTTTTTGCTCTTTATTCAATGCTTTATAAAAAGTGTTACAGTGATCGGATTTAGTTCCAATATGCGCCGTTTCGTTCTTTAATCTGTTCTGACGGCAACTTCAGAATACCCCTAACCCCAGCACAGCCTCCCCCCTCGTAGAAACCCCCCTCTTTATTTGCGAATAACTGGAGTAGCCACTTTTCACAAGCCTCTTTTGAGTTCAACTTTACACCAACAAGGACGTTCACCATGGACAGGAACAGGTGGTAATCACTTGGCGTTATATCTGGGCTATATGGTGGATGCGATGAAACCTCCTATCCGAGCTCCCGTAGCTTCTGACGAGTCATCAACGAAGTGTGTGGTCTGGCGTTGTTCTGTTGGAACATTACACCCTTCCTGTTGGCGATTCTGGAAGCTTCTGGTCTATCGCCTGCTTCACGCGGTCCAGTTGTTCGCTGCAGATGGTAGAATTAAGCCTCGGGCCACATGGGAGCAGCTCATAATGCATGATTCTCTTCCAATCCCACCAAAAACACAGCAAAACCTTCCTGGCTGTCAATCCGGGCTTGGCCATTGTTTGGGACGATTCACCGGCCTCCGACCACGACCGTTTTATCCATGGTGTCATTTCCACCCACTCTGAATCGTCGAAGCCATTCCTCCGCAGTTCGAAGTTAAGATCTTCAAATGACTCAAGTCTCAGTCAGGCTAATACGGTGGCTGCGGCATGATATTGGTCTTACGAAGAATACCTGAAGTATGATATGGTGCATTATTGAGGTGCGAAAACAGAAAGCTTTCAGCCCGTAAATCCGGCGTCTTTTTACGAATAGCTTCACGCAAGCTACCCATATAGTATTCCTTGTTGACAGTTTGAGCGATTGGAAGAAATTCGAAGTGCATCACACTTCGGTAATCGAAGTAAACTGATTTTTGATCAAGTTTGACGTGTTTTTTTTCGACTTCAGCTCACCTTTGCTATGAAATTCGGCCAATTGATCGTCTAATTCTGAGTCATAAGCATAGATACAAGACTCATCGCCAGTAATAATACGTTTCATGACATCCTAGTAGTCGAAAAGCATTTTTTCACGGACGTTAACACAACGTTGTTTTTTACAAAAAAAAAAAAAAAAAAAAAAGATTGAGTGATTTTGAAACCAATCGTTCTTTCACTTTTCTTAAGCCCAAATTATCTTTCAAAATGGGTTTCACTGATCCCTTCGATATTCCAACGATGCCAATCAGATCTCTGACTGTTAATCTCATGATTCTCAAGCACCATTTCTTTTATTTTATTAACGCCTCGATCTTCAGTTGATGTCGATGGCCGTACTGGACGTGGTTCGTCAACACGTTCTCGATCCTCTTTGAATAATTTGTACCAATCAAGAAAATAATTACATTGAAGGTTCGAACACTCTGAATGTTTCGGCACCAGCAATCTGATTCCGCACACAAAATTTAATGGAACTCCTTTGTTGAATAATTCCATTCATCGTAAAGGGAGCCGAATGCACACTATAGAGATCGTCGTCTTATGTGAGTGGTCTAACACTGCGGATTGAGGTAGAGTGCGATACGTAGTGGCGTCTCTATGGCACTGTGCTGTATCCATGAGCAGTTTTCTTTTACTAGCTAGCGGACTTCTGCAACATGGTTTTACTCAGTTTAGGTTTTTTCGTGCCTAGTCTAAGGTCGCTTGAGTCCAACCATGACAGCGTTTTCAGTATAACTTCTGTTAGTTTGTATCTGGTTACATCGGGTTACTTACGGCTATGACGGCGGTGATCTGGACCAAATATGGATACCAGCATTGCTCCAGAAGTGATTTCCCTTCTTTGAGGACCGTCACTTGTATCGTATATTAGTTCGCTGTTTTTAAGACAGCTTCGAATTATTTGTATTAAGCAGGCGGGTTTTGAAACGACTTTCTAGTGCGTCGATCATAATGGCCCAATTTGCGCTACTGAATGTGTCTCTTATGTCAATTTCTGCGAGAGGAAAAATCAAGAAGTTGTTCCTTGGAAATTTCTTTCACGCTACGCATAATATTTTCTTATTGTGAGCCTGTCTGGTCTAAAGCACGTTGTCGCCAGTAGTGTTTATGACGACTATACAACGGGGTTGCAATAATCCTCAGAGAAGTTTTATTGCTGCACAGAGGTCTGCATATTTTCGGTATTCCTCGGTCTTTTTCGCCTTTGCTTATCAGCGCCAGATGCTGTCTCTTCCGCAGCGATTAACTTCAATTTCTATCCCGTCAATGGCCACAAAGGTCCAGCACTCTGAAGAAATCCATGAGCTTGCTGGGCGCGATGAATGTGATGTGATTCTTGTCCGTGTATATCCAAGGGCATTGACCCTGCTTCTACAAATAGCTGGGCAATCCAAAATAAGGTGTTCTGGAGTATCCGGTTTCATGTCGCAAAACCGGCAGTTTGCAAAAAAGACTATGTCCACGTTGGACAAGTGTTTTTTTAGCTTACAGTGTCCAATATAAAGCGCGAGAAGGAAACGAAATTTACATGGATGTTGATCCTAAACCAGTGCCCTTCTTTCCCCACTCTCTTCTGAATGCCGAGCACATCCTTTGTGGTGTGTGATCCCACCCCAATGCATGGTTCTGGCCTCATGATCTTGGAAACCGCCGCAGAGCGAGCTAGTTTTTCGGCCAACTGATTGCAGGCTACCCTTTTATGCCTGATGCCTGGCACCCAGATCTGGTTTACACGGTTGCAAGCTGACAGGCGATTCAGGTTTCCTAAACACTCCTCGACTAATAGCGATTTGACTTCATAAGCTGAGATCGCTTTTAGTGCCGCTTGACTATCGCTGATTATGGCAAAACGCTGGTTGCGAAAGCTGCGTTGGAGATTGATTTCTGCACACTGACTTATAGCAGAAACTTCTGCTTGAAAGATGGTCGGAAAACATTACTTTGGTATGGATAGCTTGGTGTGCGGTACGGCAATGCCTGCTCCAATGCCTTCCGGGGTTTTTGCGGATCTTCCAATATATTTATTTTAGGAGGACTGATGCATTTTTTTTTCTAATTAAATATATATGTTTGCCTTGTACTCACAGAAAATCGCGAAATCTCAAATACACAAAAATTAGTTCACAAAGTATTGTTGGCAACCCTAACTCACAGTAATGCCAATGAAAGGATTTCCTAATTGAAATATAATTCACGCAATTTCGCCCTCCACACAGCGCTTGCCCCCCGCTGCCGAGAGCACGCACCCAATTTCAAGTATTTGCAGGTCAAAAGTTGAATGTGACGCCAGTTTGTTGGACGCCAAGAATGAGGAATGAAAAACGAATGCCAAAAAATGGAAACGAAAAGAAAATTACAACAAAACCAACGGCGACACACACGACTGCACATTTCCGTCAACATGCCACAGCAATTAGCGGCAAGCAACCAAATATGCGAGTGAGTGGAAGGGGGCCCACAGCGAAGCGTTACACAGCAATAAAAACAACAACAATAACAACAACAATAACAACAACCCCTTTACAGTTGCAAGTCATGTGTCAATAGAAGTGTCTCATCGCTGTTGGCGCTGGTATGCGTGACAAATGTGCCGTTACAGCAGCTCTGGGGCGGTGGTGTAAGTCCCCCCACGCCCCGGCCACAAAGTGCGCGCAGTTTAATTCGCAAATGAGTTTTAGTTGAAATTTTAATTACTGAAATTGGCTCATAAACAACACAAGTTTCGCATTTTGGACTTTGCTAGTTTTACACGCTCGCCAATTTATAGCTGTTTGCTTATATGGCAACGCCACTCGCTGATGTTGTTATTATTGCTGTTGTTGTTATTGTCGTGTTTGTTAATGGCGCCAATTGGCAAATTCAAATTTTAAGCTTTACTGAAGTTTCGACAATTTCTGTCAGCGTGTGAATCACTTTCGTCTGAGTGCATGTTAAGGGGGTGTGTGGGGAGGGTGGGCGTTGCCAACTCAATTTTAATTTCATTAATTGAGTGTCGAAGTTGTAAAAATCAAGGGGAGTGAAGCGCGAACTGAAAAGATATACCAGATGTGGAAGTCTTTTTCTAACGTGAAGTCTTCCGACTTAACGACAACGAAGATGAAAGAATGTGTACATGAAAACATGTCTAGATGAGATCCAAGCACTCGAGGTCAGTTAGTGGACTAATTTACAAAATTTTTCAGGGTTCAGCAAGTGCGAATGGAAAGAATCTTTCAGTAGTGGAAGTCTTTTTCTAATGTGAAGTCTTCCAATTTCATTTTCAACGAAGATCCGCTTCTAGATGACATCCAAATCTCTCGAGGAGAGTTAGTAGGAACAATCTACACACTTTTTGAGGTTTCAGCAATATAATCTACATCTTCGAACCCTTAGCTGTGCGACCTTTCCATTAAAAAGTTGCTTTTTATAAGTCTTCAGCTCAAACTCAATCTCTGTTCACTTCTGTAAACTTCTAAAAGTCGTGAGACACCTTGATTTCTAACGAAGAACCGCTTTTAGAGTACATCCACAGCTTTCGAGGTGAGTTAGAACTAGCAATTAATAAACTTGTTCCGGATACATTAATATATCGCGCGAAAATGTTTGTCCTGACTCTCCAGGTGCTCGGAGACAACTGACCAGCCGCGTGTTCGTTATCTAGGGACGCCTTCTACCGAAGTACAGCCGCGGCGGAAGAAAATCAGTCCTATTACTTTCCGGGCAAACGTCCGAGATCTAATACTCTATGTATATATATACTGCTGTGTCCAAAAAATAAGGTGACATTTGAATTTAAACTGCGCGCGTCGAAGGATTTGGAGAACTATTTTTTTTTAGGTTGGTAGTACTATCAGTCACATTTATGTCAAATTTCATGTCAAAATATTCATTAGTGTTTGAGATACGTGTCGTTTTGTGAGCTGATAAAAGTGAGTTTTTCGTTTTTTGCGATGTCGAAATTTGTGGAGCAAAGAATTTACATTAAATTTTGTTTACGGAATCAATTTTCTGCTGCGGATACATTGAGGATGGTGCAGAAAGCCTTTGGTGATGAGGCTGGGTCTAAAAAAAATGTTTACAATTGGTATAGTGAGTTTCAAGCCGGCCGTGAACGTGTCGAAGACAAAGAGCGTCCAGGGCGACCATCAACCTCAACCGACGAAGCTCACGTTCAACAAATCAAAGATTTGGTGTTGAAAAACCGTCGATTAACAATTAGAGACCTTGCTGATGAAGTTGGCATATCGAAAGGCTCAGCCAATACCATTTTGAAGGCTGTTTTGGGCCTCAAGCGTGTCAAATCTCGACTGGTACCGAAAACATTGAATTTTTTGGAAAAAAGACGTCGCGTTGAAGTGTGTGAAACGATGCTTTCCGACTGCCAGGGTGTCATGAAGCGCATTATAACTGGCGATGAGACTTGGATCTACGCTTACGACCCCGAAACAACCGATCAATCGAGCGAATATCGTGCCAAAAGAGAGCCGAGACCAAAAAAATCGCCCCAAAGTCGCTCAAAAATCAAGGTCATGTTGACTGTTTTCTTCGATTATCGTGGTGTTGTGCATTTTGAATTACTTCCAACCGGTCAAATAGTCAACAAGGAATATTATTTGAACGTTATGCGTCGTTTGCGTAACGCTATTCGCCTAAAAAGGACGGAATTGTGGAAAGACAATTCTTGGTTTTCACACCACGATAATTCACCATCCCATACTGCCCTCGTAATTCCTGATAATTTCGCCAAAAAACACAACCCATATCATTCCGCAACCACTGTATTCACCTGATCTGGCGCCGTGCGACTTCTGGCTGTTCACCAAGCTCAAAAGACCGCTCCGGGGACACCGTTTTTATACGATAGAGGAGGTTCAAGCCGCAGCGAAGACGGAACTGAAGGCCATCCCGGAAAGTGACTTCAACCAAAGTTTCGTAGATTGGAAAATCCGTTGGCATAAGTGCATTGCATCGGGAGGGAAATACTTTGAAGGGGATGAAATTGATTTGGAAGAATAAATAAAGAATTTTCAAAATAAATACAATGTCACCTTATTTGTGGGCATATCTCCTATGATTTGTGCAAATTATGTGTTCCTTATCTTAAAACCTTAAAAAGCTTAGGCAGGCTCTGGTTTTAGCTTAAATACCATGTATTGCTAAGTGGTTTTCACAACTGAAAAAGACTAAAGCTTGCTGGCGCCACCTAAATGTGCGTGTTTTCGTTTTCCGAATCTAACGCTGATTTAGTGCAAACCGCATCCGTTTGTGACAAATGTGCGGAGGCAAAATAGAAAGTGATTCCATTGGGCGATGCAAAAAACAAGCAGATATTTTAAGCGAAATGGAGGAGGAAGAATATTGAAAAGGAAAGGGTTGCTCTACAAAGAAGTTGTATAATATTTTATAATAAAAACTAAAATTAAGTGCTTATAATCTCTCACTATACTATTTTTATTTGATTAAGTTCCTCAATTTGATTTACTGGTTGCTTGTTCGATTCGTCAATGTCAGTCAGTTCTACAATACCCTAACTAAACCGTGTTTTACCAGGTCACGGTTTGCGTTTTGTGCGACATGACTCTTTTTGGACCGGTAAGTACTAATTTAAACTCCCATTAGTTTGAACGTTCCAACGGTAGAATCTACATCACGTCATTCGCCGACGGATTAAAGCGTGCGGCTTCTTCTGGAGAAATCAATACTAGCGTAAGTTAACGACGACAAAACAAGCTCCTAAAGTTTCTAGTGAATAACCAAGCGGCAATTAAGGCTATCCATAGTGCCAGTACTAAGTGTCATTGCTTTAGGTTATGCAATCAGGCAATAACTTGATCCTCAGTAAATAACTCGGTTAACATTATCTGGATACCCTGTCATATATGTAGGTCCATTCGGGCAAAGCTGGGGACACAATTTCCCTTATCTGCGCTAAACCGTTAAGCTACTTCAAGTGTTGTTTGAAGTAATACGCCTACTTCTAGACAAACTAGAACTTAGTGACAATGAAGTGGCTTTTAGAGGGCACCTACCCTTAGGATCTCGTCTTCAGAAAATGGAGAAAGTGGATTTGGCGGAATGCAGAGTAAGCGCGGAGGATAATAAGATCTTGGAATATTATCTATGAGAATGTCCAGTCTTCAGCCGGATGAGATAAAATACTATATATTCCACTGCTCCCGAAGCCCCAAATTAAAAAGCATGGGTCAGCTGGGGTAGAAAAAATCATATTTTTTCTTACAGAGTTTGCTGGATAAGACTTAATTTTGTTTTTCATATCAATATTTCTTTGTTATTGTACTTTTTTCCCATTTTAGTTATAAAAATCTTTTCATTCAACATTTTATACAAACACGTTTAAGAGTCTGTCAGGCATTTGTTGGACATGTGCAAGTGTGTTGAGAACAAACATGTGTCCGCGCCGTATGGTCGCTTAGTGGCACAATGACAGCCCGTTATTCGTTGACTTACTCACATAACCGTTAAAAGAGTTCAAACATTATTTGCATTTGTATGGTCGTTGTTGTTGTTATTGTAGTCATTTAATCAATTGCTTTTGTGTTTGCTTAAAATTCGATTGTTCAATGACTTTGGTTTGAGACTAAGAGGAAGGGCAAACAAAAGCATACAAATATATATACATATATATCTACATACATACAAGTATATATACTATATATACTATATACTTACGTTATATATTGTTGCATCATGTACATAAGTTTGCATATTCACATAAGCGTGAATGATCATTTAATTTTTGTTTTTACTTTTGAGACATCTTAAGGTTTTTCTTATGTATTCTTCACCTCATTCGATCTTCAATTTTGCTATTTGCATGAAAATAAATAAACTTTAATCAATCGCATATGCGATAAATAAGAAAAATAAATTTCAAAATATAGTATAATTATTTGCATTCAATTGGCTTGAATTTTGGACGCCTTGAAAGTTAAGTTAATGCTTTGGGCGAAAAATATAAAGAACAAGAAAAAGCTTCAATGAAGTTATAATACCCTTCACAGGTGCATTTCTTATAGCTCTGTGTAATTAATACTGCCATAAGTTCTGTTACAAGTTCAAGCTGTTGTAAAAATGAAACTAAATTACATTTTGAATCGAATTGATTTTACTTAAAAAACCGAAAAAAAATTTTGGGACCAGTCAAATTTCTGTGTGGTGTTCACCAACTCGGACCACAAACTGTCGTCCGATGTATTAAAAATTTGACAGAGACTCAATCATCTGAAGCTAGTATTTTGCTTTTAATCCACTATTTTTGCTTTGTGTGCTGAAGCAGAATCTTGCTGAAAGATCCAATGCTCTCCAATAAATAGTATTTCTTATGTGCTTTACCACGCCTTTTCAAACATTCTGCTGACGTATTTTTGCTCCAGTTTTAACCCCTCTTTTCACAGAAGTGAAGAGTTATAATAACTTTACAGAAGATTCTGAATCCCTTCTATGAAAATTTTGTGTAGATTTTGTCGTTGAGTTTACTAAAAACTTCTTCATCATTGAACTTTTTTTCATTGGTAAAAAGTAAACGTGCACTCAGGTGGATACCATTTGTAACAGAATTTATGGCAAGTGTAAGTATAGTATACATTTTAGAGGGTCTCCGTTGTTTTTAAGGTATCACAAACATCGTTGGCAACTGTTGACGGCATAAAAGCCAATAAAAAATGGAAGCAAACATCAAAAATAAATATCGCAAAAGTCAGATATAAAAAAATTTAAAATCAAAACTATAACTACAAAAACAACAAATTAATAATCAGACGTCTCATGTATTCTAACAATAGTAAATAATGCTTGATAATGTGAGGATACACGGCTTTTTTATGCAAATGTGTCTGAAAAATTTTATATTTGTTGTTGTTTATTATAATATTTTTCTTTCTGTTTCTTTATCGCTGCTTAGTTGCCGGTATTATTCAATTGTTTATTTATGAGCTCATCGCTTCGGCAGACAGTGTACATATTGACTATGGCTTAACATGACTGTGAAATGCTTCGCGTTTTTTTGCAAGATTTTGGTATGGATTTTTAGTACCAAACTTGTATGAGGAAAACTGCTTAATTTGTTTAAAAAATCACACATAATGGTCGGCATAAATGTTGAAGAAACAAGCAGCAGACCGAAAACAGTCATATTGTATATATTAAGGGCTAAGGAAAGTTCTAGATTGATTTCATTCACTCAAGAAATTGGTGCTTGAGAATCGGTGAATAACAGTCAGGAACTTACTGGCATTATTGGAATATCAGAAGGTTCAGCGAAAAGTTTTGAGAGACCATTTGTGCCTAGGAAAAGTGAAAGCACGAAACCCAAACAAATCACCAATCACCAATTTGCTTGATGTTGAATGTTTTCGGTTGCTGATGAGTAGTGCTTTCAGTTCTTCATATACAAACTTTTTTTGGCCGTTAAGAATGTCCTTTGTGCACACCAACGAACACTTTCACCAAAATACGACAAGTTTCGGATGAAGCTGCACAAAAACAGTAGCCTTCCAAGCATAAACCGAATATTGTAAAAATCGAGTAATAAACAAGTTAATTCCAAAGTAGAACTCATAGTTTAAATGTTATCTTTGAAGGGTAGTAATGTAAATTAACGGCTTAAATGCGGAACACTGACGAGCTTGCCGTCAAAAACTCAAAACTCATTTTCCTTAGGCGTCCATTTGGTTCACTCACAACACTGTATAATCAAACAACTTGTAGCTCTTCGCTTGTGTTCAGAGTGGCTGCCTCTTTTGAATGAAATTTGCATTTTGAAAATTTAAATCACGAAAAGTAGCCAACTCCGGAAGCTTGCTGCATGGAGTAACTGTGCAAAATTATTTTTATTATCAAACATAAGCCACCGCTTTCCATGCATCCTCAGAAACCGGTGCGGCGAACCAAGTATTCCTGTTTATTTCCAAATTTTATATTCTACATAATTAATTGAAACAATAAAAATTTTTTGCCACAATAAAATGTACAACTTAGATTGTCTGTCAAGTAGCCAATTTGAGCTTAAAACGCAACACTCTCGCTGCGAACGAGATGAGGGGAATTTTAATAATTACTATCAGCACTGCTCTTAATTGGAATTATTGAGGCCTTTTCCCATATTTATCTGGCTGCGCATGCGTAAGGGTCACACGTTTGACTTTTGCACATACATTTCGGGTTTGAGTGGGCGCGCAGCCGGCAACAACAAATACCGCGCGGCAAACATTTGCCGGCATTTGCATATCGATCATAATATTTAGGCGTTCTTTAAGAGTACCACATACGATTACGGTCTCTTTTCGTGTACCCTTTGTTGTTGTATAAAGACAATAAATTAAGAAAAAAATAAATTTGTGTAAATTTTGCAGTTTTTCAAGTTGCTCTCGTTTTGTCTTTCTTGTTTGATTTGCTGCCGAGCGCTGAAGAATCATCTTGTAAGGCGTGCGTACCGTTGGACCGGTTCTAGCGCTTAGATTCTTCGATACACGCATGGCTAATTATTGCTGTTGCTTGAAATAGATAGCGTGAATCTGCAAAAATGGCTTTAGCGAAGAGGAACTAAAAGCAACAGAAACGAGCAGAGAACAAGGGGTGCGGTTCCGGAGCTTGGCTTTGCGGCATACGACTTTTTTTTTTGGCAAACGCTGTGGTTTGTTGTCTTTTTTTGCACGAAGATGCTTAGATTTGCAGAAATTATCATAATTATTTCGCGCGCTTTGGCTAAAAATCATATAAAAACTGCGAGACATCAACGTTAAGACAGACACAAGTCGAACAGTTTTCAATAGAACAACTCGCTTGAAACACTCTAGAAAAAATGGTAAATATTTGTGTATGAAAAAAATTATAAAGGATTTTAAAGGAGCAAATAAAACCTTTAATAATAATACAAGTGTTTTTTCGTTATTAATGAAGACATAATAAAAAATTAAAAAAAAAATAAATATATAAAAAAAAGTATTGAAAATATAAAAAAAATAAAGATTAAATATTAAAGTGAAAAGTATTTTTAATAAACAAAAAATATTTCCACAAAAATATCTAAAAAATCCTTAATTAAGAAAAAAAAAAAATTTAATTATAATTTTTTGAATGAAAAAAAATTTCGCAAAAAAATATCTAAAAAATTAAGTCAAGTAAAGAGATAATGACATTGATATATGGATATTAATAATTGAAAGCTGAAAAAATCCAAAGAATTACGATTTATTTCCACCTTTTATTTCTCACTCATCTAAATCTCATTTACACTTCTTTGCAGAAATTCTTCGCCATCGCTACCTTCGCCGCCGTGTTGGCCTGCGCCTGCGCTGATGTTTCTGAGCTGGGTTATGCCTACAGCCAACCCGCTGCTAGCGCTCCAGTGAACGCCTACATTCCACCTGCAGCTAGCGCTCCAGCTCCAGTTTACTCTGCCCCAGCCCCAGCACCAGCCTACTCTGCCCCAGCCCCAGCTCCAGTCTATCAGCCAGCTGCCGCTGCTCCAGCTCCAGTCTACTCTGCCCCAGCTCCGGCTCCAGTTTACCAACCAGCTCCATCAGCCCCTGTCTCATCATACATCCCACCTGCACCAGCTGCCGCTGCCCCAGAACCAGCCTACTCTGCCCCAGCACCAGCTCCAGTCTACTCTGCCCCAGCCCCAGCTCCAGTTTACCAACCAGCTCCAACAGCCCCTGTCTCATCATACATCCCACCTGCACCAGCTGCTGCTGCCCCAGCACCAGTCTACTCTGCCCCAGCCCCAGCTCCAGTCTTTGCACCTCAGCCAGCTGCCTCTGAAGTTTACGAACAACCCGCTCAAGATGGTTACAGATACCGCACTGTCCGTCGTCGCGTCTACAAGCAACGCCGTTTCTAAGTTAGCAGTCTTTCAAGCTTTAACATGCATTTAATGAACAACTGAGAGGCTTTCGTGGCGAATTCGTTTTTTTAATTCGTTCGAATTGTGTTGTTAACTATTTTTTGCGACAATAAATTTTAGTTTAAAAAAATCCAATTATTTTTATCTTGACAGCAAGGGGACACTACAAATAATCGAATTTTTGCGCTCTTGACTCAGATATATGAGAAACCAAGTATTTCAATGAAATCAAAAACAGAGATTCTTAGATAATTGGATATGGTTAGGTACAACTACATACCTAAAAATCCAATTTGATCCCATTGCATCCGCTTGCCTTCGTAAACTATTCCTCTATAACTATTGATCAGCTCGACCTTTATCGAGAATTCGCTGAGGTCTCCTCCATATTATCCCATATTTGACTAAAGAACGTACTTCTATAGCAATCTTACGAGTATATGTTTGTAGGACGATTTTTCGTGTCTATCATGGAATAATTGAGATGAACTCTTTCAGACTTTAACTTTATTTTTCCAAAAATCTGATGAGGTCCCGAACAATCGACATATGGAGATTCTTCGACCCACAAATCTTGTAATTTTTAAAATCCTCGAATGGGAAGAAGTTGAAATCATTTCAGTTTACAAATTTTGTAAGAATAATATGACCTAAACTCGGTAACGAGTGTCTGCGCCAATAAAGAAGAAGAAGGATATGGCGTGATCTATTTTTAGATTATTGTTATATCTCTTCTTTATTCTCCAGAAGTTACCCCCTACGACCTCCATAATGCATTGGTTCATCGGTAGTTATCTATTCGCATAAAAACTCTTCCAGTAAGATTTTAGAAATTCGAAGAATGAATCTTATTTTTATGTAATGCTCCGAAAGAGGCCTATACTTTTCAATTTTTAATTCTCGAAACTGTTTTGGCAGTTTCTTAATAACGGTCAGTGAGTATTTTCCCAAAGCGTTGATACGAATAATATAAAAGTATGGAGAAATCTTCAATAAAGCTAGTCTGTTGGACTTAGGGCTACAATAGTTTATAAGGACATTAAGAGAAAAAGCAGAAGCTGACTATTTCAAAGAAAATGTGGGTATCTATTCCACTCCTAGAAAATTTGCACACTTATTGTTTTGAAAGTGCCCAAAAAATAAGGTGACATTGTATTTATTTTGAAAATTCTTTATTTATTCCTCCAAATCAATTTCATCCCCTGAAATTAAAACTCAGGCCATAACATTGCCACAATTGGAGCTCCCAGATACCGAATACTTAAATGTGAACCTTATTCCCACAAATATCAGTCAGACTGTGAAATATTATATCTATGAATCTGCCGTTCCTGACTGTGACCAGAGAGTATGATCTCCTTTTTTTTATCCTGACCAGGTCGTCTTATAGATAATGCATCGGCTTTTATTCTCAATTGAAGAGACAAATCATATAGTCAGTGTTAGTCAAACCGCCATTACCTGCCAAGCTATTCTATAAGTAAATTCTCCTACAGCTAGTAGTCGCTCCACCGATTTTGTCGTGTAGCTTTCAGCGTTGAGGGCTATAAGTGGCAGGTCTAGCACTAGTTCAAGAGCTTCTGTTGGAGTGGCACTTAAAGCTCCAATTATGCACAGCACAACGAGGTGTGAAGCATTTTCCTTTGGCTTCCGGTAGGTAAATTTCCGCCCTGTCCAAAAACTACTGCACCGTACATCAGAATTGTTCTTACAGTCAAGTTAATTAGCGCGGTCCTTGAGAGAGTTGTGTGCCTATATATATATCGGACTCGTTTCCTCCAAGTGCTACCCTTAATTCTAGACTGAATTGAGAGTGACGGTCATAATTGTACTATCATTATTAAGTTGGCATGTGCTAATATCTTGCTGGCCTTGTCGTATAAGTTCCTTAACAGTTTCTTTACCATTAATTATCCGACGAGCAAAGATAACACAGCGGAGTGCTTCTGCATTATTTCCTGGTCACTCCAAAGACGTTTTATTCTGATTTTAACCCTCTTAAGATCAAAACCCTCTTAATGAAATTAGAGTTCTTAATAATAATTTAGTTACGGGTTCCATAGTTTGGCTTGAACCTCATATCCCTAATCATTATACTATGTTTTAAAACAAATATTTCGAACTCGAAGCGAAATGTAGTAATGAAGCTAAAGACCGCTTTCTCAATGTATGGTTAGCAGCCATCTGTCAGTTAAGTTCTGGTTAAAAAAAATGTTCTTTACCGAAAGAAGGAGTCTTAGTTAAGTTAACCAGAACTTAACTGGCAGATGGATGCTGAGAAAACGGCCTTAAGTGGATCTATTACCAATAATAATATGATTTAATCTTCTTCTTTTGTTTGGCGCCAATTGGAGATTCCAAGTGTAGCCAGGTCCTTCTTTCCTTGGTCTTCCTAACGAAGTGGAGGTCTCCTTCTTTCTCTGCTTCTTTCTCCGCTTCTTTCTCTGCTTCCACCCGCGGATACTGCGTCGAATTCTGTCAGAACTGTAGTGTTTTCGTACATTCGGACAACATGACTCAGCCTGCGTAGCCGTTGTCTCTTAATTCTTTTACATATTGTTCAAGCGGCTCGTGACTACCGGTCTTAGACCAAATATTCTCTGAGTAGCCAATAAACATCCGTTTGAAGGCAAGCTAACGTGAGAAGGCGAAACACCCCACCCAGGGATTGTGCGCTGCGTTCGGAACCCGCATCGTAAAAAACGCTCCCAATGAAAAGGAAATAACAGCCTCGGATGAGAGGCCTCGATTTTGATAATATTATTTAATAAGATATCAAACTTGCTTGTTATTCTTACGCAACATAGTATTTTTTTGTAAACATCACTTTGAATAAGTATTTGAGTATGAATCTCAATAACTTTTGGACCTACTTGTGCGTCTTCACATAAGAAAAAAACAATAAAGTGGAAGTTGACTATATTTTACAAGGCTTGGACTGCACATGCTGGATCGTGTTAGTATAAGTCTCCAGAGGAACTTTCATATTCGAAGGTACGCTGAGTTCGTAATCTAAACTTGGATAAACTAGTTAATTTTCCAGAGAGGCTAAAGTGAGACTAACTCGTTAGAAACAAACGCCTTTTATTGTTATAATTAACTTTAATTTTCCAAAAACCCAGAAGACAAGAGGTTCGTAAGGTATTGAATTTAGAGGCAAATTGGTTATACCAAGTAAAAGGAATTTCAGTCGTGATAAATGCAAATTCTCCGTTTCCTTAATCACATCACGAAGATTTCCTCTCTTGACTTCCGTAACTGTCTGTTCTATACACTATTTTGATAGTTAGTAAACGCTTCTAGATTAAGTGCTTAGATACTAACCTAAGTACAGGAAGTCTTACTCCATAATTATAATAAAATTTGAGCATAAAACACAGACATTAAAACTGAAACAGCGAGGCAAGTTAACTTAGCACTTAGAGGCACTTAAATTTCACGTGTTTGCAATTACACATACACACACACACAAATATAAAATACATACAAATGTATATGCAAATTCATTTTCATTTAGCTTGCTTATGAGCTAATCTCACATTAAACCCAGCTCGGCCTTAAGTGCCTTGAACTGTCTTCGTTTATCTTCATTAGAAATTTGGCAGTTTCGAACAAATAGTGTGCTTGAAATGTTTTTGTTGTTTGTTTTTATTTTCGTTTTAATGTTTTGTTTCTCTTTACATGCATTTTAGAGTTTCTGCATTGAAGTACTTCATTGTTTGTTTTTGTTGTTATGTCAAAAATGTTTGGCTCCAATAATTAATGAAGTGAATTGCCGAAAGGCGAATCATATAAAAACTGCGAGACGCTAACGACCAAGCAGACACAAGTTGAACTGTTGTCATCTACAGAGCCACTAATCCCACTTAGCTGTGCAAAATGGTGAATATTTGTTTTTGACAAGGATATACATACAAAATAAAACGTAAACAATTTGTTCTTTGCAGAAATTCTTCACTGCCGCCACCTTTGCTGCCGTTTTGGCCTGCGCATGCGCTGACGTCTCCCACTTGGGCTACAACTATCAGCAACCCGCTCCGGCTGCTAGTGCGCCATCCAACTCATATATTCCACCAGCTGCTAATGCTCCCGAGCCTGTGTATGCACCTGCACCAGCACCAGCTGCTCCAGCGCCAGTTTATCAGCCAGCGCCTGCGCCATCTGCTCCCGTATCTTCTTACATCCCACCTGCACCAGCTGCCGCTGCACCAGAGCCAGTCTACCAGCCCGCTCCAGCTGCTCCTGCTCCAGTCTATCAACCCGCTCCAGCTGCTCCAGCACCAGTCTATCAGCCAGCTCCTGCGCCATCCGCCCCCGCATCTTCTTACATCCCACCCGCACCTGCCGCTGCTGCACCGGAGCCAGTCTACCAGCCCGCACCAGCTGCTCCAGCGCCAGTCTACCAACCAGCTCCTGCACCATCGGCACCAGCTTCTTCGTACATCCCACCCGCACCACAACCTGCTGCATCTGAGGTTTACGAACAACCTGCTGAGGATGGTTATAGATACCGTACCGTTCGTCGTCGTGTCTACAAACAACGTCGCTTCTAAGCTAGAATGAAGAAAGTATGTCTATCAGAATTGCTATTTTAATTCGTTCCAACCACATTGTTACCGTTGTTTTCTTTTAATATAAGTCAATAAACTCTTTGATACTCCGAACACGTTCTAACTAATTGTATTCTTAGTTTTCTTCAAAAGACGAACGGAAAGTTTGTAGAGAAAGTAATCTAGGGTAGAAAGCTCATTGGTACAAGTTGATTTCTTTTCTATAATGGAATTTAGGTAGGTAAGAATACGGCTACTTCGGTCCCAGTTAAACTATCGCAAGATCGCTTGATGTCACGTTTCATTGTTGTGTTCAACGCATTTGGTGCGCTCAATGAAACTTCTTATTTCCATTATGTTTTTTGTAGATAAGCTTTCAAGTTTTTGTGACTAATGAATTCCAAAAGTTCGGCATCCGGTTTGTGTTAGAGCTAAATCTATTTAATAAATCTTAGTTTTTGACTTGTCATAATTTGACCACATATGTTTTGCTATCCTGCTTTTGGTTTTGTATTGAGATCCATTTTGATTATTCCATTGTTGTTCAGTAGAACTACAAAGGTCTTCTCTATGCTTAGTACTTCCACTTGGAAGATGCTATCTGAGTTTGGTAGGCGAAAAGATAGAGAGATATCACATTCTCAGAATATAACATAATGAAGTATAAACTTCTAGGTTACAGTTTCTGGTAAAGCAAGAAGCCATGGAATTGCTTACCGCTTTCTATTCGAATTACATTGTGATGGATCCATGTGTATAAGTTAAAATTAATGGAAGTTCTCCGTACGCCATTCACTAGGAAGCGGTCAGAAGCGATGTCTTAGAGCAAGTATCCTCTGGGTATCCAAAAAACATCCGTTTAAAGGTGAGCTAAAGTGAGAAAACGAAACATTCCCCCACAGGGCCACAGAGTTGAGCGTTGAGTTTGAGAAATCCGCCACGTAAACCAACACCTCTAATGAAAAGGACACAACAGCCTCGGATGAGCGAACCTCCGTTGGTGACGACCAGTGAAAACGTATTAAAGATTATAAGTTTAGGGCATGCACCTGAAATGACCGGCCCCTTAATTGGGAAGGTGCCATTGCCATTAAAGACTGACATCCCTGCCGTCTAAGAAGTGTGATGGACGGGACAAGCATTGAGGAGAGCAGGTCCTTACGTCATTTACTACAGTGGACATATAAAAGAGTACAAATATGGTTATCTGTGATACTAGATTCCAGCAGACAGCTGAACGATTTTCTGCTCGACTTGTACTCCTGCTCTTTGAGAGCGCTCATCAGCAGCTCGGTATAAGGGAATTGTGGGACGGCATATTAAGCTCCTTACGTACAGATGCAAACTAGCAGTTAGGTTGAACTAGCAGGCGGACAGAATTTATATTATTTTACATAATTTTCTTCCGAGCTCCTTAGTAAGCGACGTATTTATCAAATCTTCTCATATTTATTGCGCGTATCTTCGGAAAAACCGCCTGATCTTTGCAGTTACTTGCCGCGGTCATACCGAAGTGAAAGATGCTATCTGAGACCGAAACAGAAAATATTTTAAATGGTTCTGCCTATGTAGGAAGTTACAGTATTCTAAAGAGCTGCTCGAAAATATAAAATTCCTTTTCAATTTGTCAACTTTATTTATTTTAATTATGTCAAAAAAGAATTCGAATGTACACCTTTCCGGTTAAGTTCCCAAATCAGTAACGGCGTTGTTTGTAGACACGGCGACGAACAGTACGATATCTGTAGCCATCCTCAGCAGGCTGTTCGTAGACTTCGGAAGCAGCAGGCTGTGGTGCGAGGTACGAAGAAGAGGGTGCAGATGCTGCAGGAGCAGGTTGGTAAGCGGTAGCTGGTGCTGGGGCGTAGGCTGGTTCGGGTGCATTGGCGGCTGGTGGAATATAGGAATTGATAGGTGTGCTGGCAGCGAGTTGGTTGTAACCGTATCCCAACTCTGAGACTTCAGCGCAAGCAAACGCCAGCACGGCGACAAAGGTGGCAATGTTGAGAAATTTCTTTAAAATAATTTCTGTGAGAGTCCTGTTCAGATTTTAAAATAATGTAAATATAATTTTACCATTTTAGGTATTCTTAGTTGCTCCACAGAACACAGCTTAAAGTGCATCTGTTTAATCAGGGCCTTTCGATGGCTTTTATATGCTTCCCACCTTAGGTGGCTCTATTTGTTTGAACTACTAAAAAATGTGCTCCCAATAAAAATCATTAATAATATAAATTTTCTTTGCAGCAGAGTACGATAACAAAATCGAAATAAAAGACATTGCGAACTTTCAATATTTGCACAACTTTCAATTCTCTAAATATAAATAAAAGATTAACTGTGACATTTCAAGGCGTTGAAGTGCCAAAGCAAAAGCGTCTCAATACTACATAAGTGGTGTGATTAAATGTGGTCGTGCCCTGTAGGAAATAACTTACTGATGAGGTGAGGAGTATGCGGTTGAACAAGACGAACCGAATTTCGAAATCGAATTCTTGAATAAATACTCTTGCCAACAAGTGCTACTTCGGACTGAGTAGGCAGTTGAGTAGTAAAGTCGTCTCTCGGCGAACAAAGACCAAATTTTACAAGTCAGTAATCATCCTCGTACTGATTTACGGTACAGAGGCATTGACGATGACAATATCTGATGAGTCGACATTACGAGTATTCAAGAGAAAGGTGCTGCGGAAGATTTATGGTTCCTTCCGCATTGACCACAGCAAATATCGCATTCGATGGAACGATGAGCTGTATGAGATGTACGACGACATTGACATAGTTCAGCGAATTAAGAGGCAGTGGCTACGCTAGCTAGGTCATATCGTCCGAAAGGATGAAAACACTTCAGCTCTGAAAGTATTCGACGCAGTACACGCCGGTGGAAGCAGAGGAAGAGTAAGACCACCATTCCGTTGGAAAGACTAGGTGGAGAAGGACCTGGTTTCGTTTGGAATCTCCAATCAGCGCATCGTAGCGAAAAAAAGAAACGACTGGCGCGCTGTTGATAACTCGGCTTTAATCGCCTTAGCGGTGTCAACGCCATTAAAGAAGAATAATATTTACCACAGCTTCCTTCCTTCGCATTTTATTTTGGTTTAGTTTTTAAATACTTGATGTTAAAAGCACTTGAACCTTTAGTTCTATACTACAATTTTAATTTTTAAATATTGATTTTCTTTTGGCTGGAAGAAGTTTCAAGTTCAAAGTAATCCTAGAATTAGATTCATAAATTCAACCGAAGCTTCAAAAAATACCAATATTCTGAGTTCTTGTATCCTGAACTTCGTAGTTAGCCAACCTACGAGTTAACGAAGCTAAATTACTATGCAGTTTTGAACTATGAAAAATTTTATGAAGGGAAGAGAATTATATGAGGAAGGCTTCTATGATAACAGGTGCTGCCAATTATAGTAAGAAAAAGAAGTCCTTAATGGGGTTACCATGATGAATGAAGCAGTTTTGCAGTTCTAAGTTTGCAGCAAAAGTTGTACAGCGTGTTGCGGCTTCTCTTGGGGAAGTATGCAACCACTTCTTTAGTCGAGCTGTTATATAGGGCTTGAGCTAGCTGAAAGTGAGCTCGAAGCCAAGAAGTGCATTATCTGTAACATCAAGTTACTGCCATATTAAACTTATCTGAGTGCCTGGTCACAGGAATCGTCGTCGGGTTTGCGCACCCTTGCCCAAATTCCACCAGAATGGGAACGAGCAGGTGTTCCCCTGTCTTCGTGTACTCGAGCGCTGGACTTATGGACCTCATGTGAGCTCAGAAAGATTTGGTAAGAAACTAGCACCTATGGGGTTGGAAGAGCCGTCTGGCGCAGAGTGGAACGCAGAAGGTTCACGGAGCTACTAGTTCATAGCAAAGTTTACATGGCACTCATGCTGTAAGGCTAAAGAATTTAGTGGACGCAACTTGTCAAAATTGAAAGGAGACAGATAAGGTGAAAACATTTAAACGCTTTCGACTTCGGTCTAAGGTTGAAGCATTGTGGCTGACTCTAGGCGCTTTATAGATATGCGAGGGACTTTTTGCTCCATATTTAGGAGTCTGAGCATCACAACGGTCAAGACTTTCTAGTTTCCTACTCGACGCTTGTCTGGGGCAGTGTTATTTCCCTAAAAAACCGAACTGGTATGCCTTTCATTGACTAGCATAGTATCTGTAAAACGTTTTTTAGGCTGGGTATCATTACAACGAAGTCAATTTTAACTTCGAAATAATAAACGTTCGGAAAACTGGAAGTCTAACAAACAGTTATGGCATCTTAATATCTTTACTTTGCTGATAAAAATATGCTTAGTAATAGCAAAGTCAAAGAAGAAAGAGGTAAACCAAACAATGTCTGCTCTAATAGGAACAAAAAACTTTGGCATTAGAAAGCATTAGAGAGTCTTTTGCTGTTAGTTTTGAATATGAATGTGACGCTTCAAAACAATTAGTCAGTTGACAAAAACATCATGTTAGCGTGTTTAAGAAGTTTAAACAAATTTTTGGAAAAAAACTGTGCGCTCAAACAAGTAGAGCAGGAATTGGATTGGTATCAGAAGTCCAAATTTTTGGTTTTATTGGGTTGAGCTGGGACTTTTAAATATCGCAATCTTAGTATTTCCTCAAAAAACTAGTTTTCGCTTTTGAAAACAACTTTTACTTTAAGTGCATTGAACTAGCACTACTGCTCATCTGCCAAACAACACCAAAACGAAAAAGTGAATGCACACTTCTGGTGATCCAAGTTCACTTTCTGCTTAGAACTACTGGTTTTATGATTTTATAGCAAACAAATTAAGCATTAGATAACTTTAATGGCTGCGGCTACATTGCGAAATCGTATAAAAAGCGGGCGAGGAATACGATTAAGCAACCACTAGTTGAACCGTCTTCAGCCGAACAACTCAACGCAAGCAAATTCAGTGAAAATGGTAAATATTGCAAATATAAAAAGTGATAATGAATAAACCACCAAAAAGGATAACGAATATTTAAAGTGTATAGTGAAAAGAAAGAAATGTTTAGCAAACTACTTGGAATACCTCAACCTAACCACGCTAATTAATAAAACGAAAACTCCGTTTTCTTCCACAGAAATTCTTCGCCGCCGCCGCCTTCATTGCCACTTTGGCCTTTGCCAGCGCTGATGTCTCCCACTTGGGCTATGGTTACGACCAACCCGCTGCTAGCGCGCCATCCAACCAATACATCCCACCTGCAGCCAGCGCTCCAGCTCCAGTCTACTCTGCTCCAGCTCCAGTTTACCAACCAGCTGCTGCTGCCCCAGAACCAGTCTATGCTGCCCCAGCACCAGCTCCAGTCTACCAACCTGCGCCATCTGCTCCAGTCTCATCTTATATCCCACCTGCAGCCAGCGCTCCAGCACCAGTTTACAGTGCCTCAGCTCCCGTTTACCAACCAGCTGCTGCTGCCCCAGAACCAGTCTATGCTGCCCCAGCTCCAGCTCCAGTCTATGCCCCACAACCAGCTGCATCTGAAGTCTATGAGCAACCTGCTCAAGATGGTTACAGATACCGCACTGTGCGTCGTCGTGTCTTCAAGCACCGTCGCTTCTAAACTGTGAACTGATTTTCGAAATAAATTAATAACTGGTAAAATCGGGTTTTAATTCATATTCAGGTAGACAATTTCATGCTAGCATGAAATGCGATAGCGCCTCACATCAGCGGCACTTACTTAAAGTAAGTGTTTGGAGAAGAATCATGTTGGAAGAATTGAATGTAAATATGATTTCGGTTTGGTACTGATAGTTTTAGAGAACTTTTTTGCTTATTGTTCTATGCTGCACAATTAGCGGAAACGTAAGTTGAGGCGGTCTTGAGCTTTCTGCTGAGTAAAGTTATATAATATTGACTTATGTCTTTTTCTTACTTATACAACATTCTTTGTAGGCAAGCAGTTCGTAACGACTGCTTGAAAAGGCAGCATAATTTAGTAGGACTCATTATGCTGACTTCCCAAGACAGTCGGGTCTAAGTAACCGCAACGGACCCTGATTTTTATTCGGCCAAGAACTGTCAACTCGGCACCATGTCTCCAATTTACTTCAGGAATGCTGTTTCCTGCTACGGCAACAACAACTCCTTGATGGAAGAGAAAGAACGTGCAAGTATTGGACCAATAACACATTATCTGCAATGTAGTACGGGAACAATTTTCTTCCAGACTTCGAAAACTGGTTACAACTAGAGAATTAACCAGCTATATATGTATATCAAACTAAGGTTGTGCACCAGCATCTTGCAAAGTAAGAGTATACTTTAATAACAAAATAATATTGTTTCGTTAGAGAATATTTTAAAGAGAGATCAAAAAATTCCTACGTTGCGAAACCTCGTCTTAAAACGCTTATTTGAAGCTCAAAGGAAACCCGTCTAATGTTGTTAAATATTCATGATTCAGTGTTTCTTTTTTATATTTTCCCAACGACGGACGGGTTAATGCGTTTACAAAGTAGAATCGATATTGATGTAAAGAAGTTTATGGATTTTATTTTAAAGAATGTGTCCGTTTAAACACGATCGATTAGGTGAGAAATCATCACCGTAGAAGATCGCTTAATTTAAGCTAAATTTTGTGGGAAAAAATTCCTCTTGAAACCGCGTTGGCGTGATCGATCCACTTTTACCTTGATGAACTCATAATCGCTCAGGTCCGATAGGACTTTTCTGCACTTGAAACTGAGGTACGTTTTCTACTTAAAGGCGAATAAATTGCATCACCTTCAATATTCTTCAATAAATAAAATCAAATTATATATCACGCTTCCTGGTTGTCGGGGAAAATAATGTGGGTCTGGCGATGTCACGATAATTGCCACTTCTAATTGTGGGTCGGAAAGCATGCATTTGGGCTGAAGAACTCCAAGGGCTCATCATATTTTAAAATATATGAGAAAATCTGAGTGCGTTTTGATGGTCTCCGTATAGTTTAACCCTTTCAATCCGAATGGGACGTATGTGTCCCGGTGTATTTTCAAAGATACCTAACGTAGAAAATAAGTGGTTAAAATGGGTTAAAGACCCATTTCGTAGCTTATACTATTTTTAATGCTATTTGTTTGCATTGTTGTGGTATTTTAAATAGTAAACACGTGTTCATTTGCTAAATAGGGCGAATGGTTGGACGCGTATTTCATAATTCGCAGTGAATTTATTGATAATTGTATGTTTACTCTTTCTAAATCGGCTGAAACCTTAATAAATAGTTATGCTAGTGTTCTTGACAAGTTGTGAAGTTGGTGAGTACTAATACTTTATTGTATTTTTATAATTATTGGCATGTATAAGTTTGTGGGATTATGTGTCCCATTAGTATTCTTGTTGGGCTAAAAATGTCCCAGTCAGAATACGGCGCACATATTTATTGGCAACATTTTACATCAATTAATAATTTTATAACTATTGCACAGACTAATAAAGTCAAAAGCAATAGAACGCAATGCATTTGCTAATCTCTTGCAGTCTTCTGATGAAGGTGAAGACTTGTCGGGCATTAGTAGTGATGAATATAAGCCTACAGATCGTGGAGAGTCTACTACTGAAAGCAGTGATGCTGACCATATTGATCCTCAAGACGATGATGTTGGAGATAATTTACAAGAGGTAAACTCTGCATGCAGTTTTCAGAATACCTCAACTATTTGGTCTGCTCTCAATGTGACTTTTGTTCCAAGAAAAACAGTGAGCAGCCTTCGAATTCCAGACATAGAACAACGTTTTAAAAGGACTGATAATCCTTACGATATATTCATGAAAATTTTCTCAGAAAGCCTTTTTATGCGTATTACGCAATGTACCAACGATCGAATAGAAAATTTTCGCAAATCTAAGCCGGTGCATAAAAATACAAACCTTACAGATATTGGAGAAATAAAGATTGTTCTTGGTTGTATGATCATTATGTCATATAATTGTCTACCATCCATTAGACACTATTGGTCAAGACATTATTCTATGGGAAACGATGCTATAAATCAGCTATTACACGGGATAGCTTTCAGCTTTCACGTTCTATTAGTAAAGAGACCTTGTGTCTGGACCATATTAGTCTTAGTCTCGAAATCGAATAGCGCTGAGTAAGAAAAAATGTTTACCTCCTTTTATAAAGTATACAAAAACCGTCGGTTGTTAGCTCGGGACTGATTTATCTTGAGGATTTCATACAAATATGCTAGTAAGTCCTTTAATGTCTTCGTAGAAACCATGTAAGTTTTGCTTTATATTTTTTATATTCTTTGGTCATTTAATTTTGATTAATTGATGAAAGCGCAACATTTGAGAGCAAGAATCATTGAAGCAGAATGCATAAGATCTTATTACTTAGACTTTTGAATATTTACTATTGCAAAAATAATACTTTGATATGAAATCCAATATCCAAAAGGAATAATCCCTAATAAAATTTCCGTTGTTAGTCAAATAGATGGAACTAAGAAAGCACAATTTCTAAGTTATTTCAATATTTGCTGGTACATAAAGCTCTGGAAACACTTGAAAGGCGAAGATATTTCGATAAATATTGAGGAAATATGAGAATGAAATGTAACCCAAAAGTAAATTCAGATGTAAAAATAGCAGCTGCAATTTCAGGCAGCATTTATGGCTGCATCGGCGAAATAACCTACATTATTCTGCGTGGAAGATCTTCCGTAGACTACGCTTTCTGTATTTAAATATACCTATACATAATATTTCTTCAATTAATACCGTGTGCGTACTAAAGTCTTCGTTGAAAATATGCACTCAGCTGTTATTATCTCAGTGCTGCCTTTTCTTAAAGTGCATTGAACTAATACTACTTTATTTCTTTTTACTTGTCTTCTATGCAAAAAAAAAAAAAAAAAAAATGTGTCACTGATTGGCTTGCTTATACTAAAAGCAATTTCTAGTTTTGAAGGTAAATCGTCAATGCTGCGCTTAATAGAAAATAATATAGCATTCTGAAGGAAAAATCATATATAAAGTACTCATCTTCAATGACCAGACATTCAGAAGTTAAACGGACTTCAGTAGCACAGCAAGCCAAATCGAATTTATTAAAAATGGTGAGTATTGAGTTCCTCAATGGCAAGGATATTCAATAAAGGAACTGCAGAGTTTCCAAAGAATATAAATAAAATTACACCTTATCCTACGTTCTCCATAGAAACTCTTCGCCACCGCCGCCTTCATCGCTACTTTGGCTTTCGCCTGCGCTGATGTCTCCCACCTAGGCTATGGCTACGACCAACCTGCTGCTAGCGCACCATCTAACCAATACATCCCACCTGCAGCCAGTGCTCCAGCTCCAGTCTACTCTGCTCCAGCTCCAGTTTACCAACCAGCTGCTGCTGCTCCAGAACCAGTCTATGCTGCTCCAGCACCAGCTCCAGTCTACCAACCTGCGCCATCTGCTCCAGTCTCATCTTACATCCCACCTGCAGTTAGCGCTCCAGCACCAGTTTACAGTGCCCCAGCTCCAGTTTACCAACCAGCTGCTGCTGCCCCAGAACCAGTCTACTCTGCCCCAGCTCCAGCTCCAGTCTATGCCTCACAACCAGCTGCCTCTGAAGTCTACGAACAACCCGCCGAAGATGGTTACAGATACCGCTCCGTGCGTCGTCGTGTCTACAAGCAACGCCGTTTCTAAACTTGAGACTGATTTATACAAATGACTTTATTAAATTGTGTTATTGAGTCCGTTAACGATTTTGTTGAAATAAATTAACTTTTACTGCGTAAAAAAGTCTTTTGATTATCAGTAGTTTTAGGAATTCTCTGGAGGACAGCGGAAAATATTTTCAGGTTATGTTGATACCTCAGCAGCGAGCTTTAAGCTATTTGAAGGTACAACTTTACAGTTATGGAGATTGGATTTTGATATGATATTTCTAAAGTTCATGGGATGGCATATTTAAGGTTCTCCCATCTATATTGCCATATTGGTTTGAGATCTTTGTACAGGTAAGATAAAAATACTTATGTTCGCTAGAAGTAATCTACTTTTAGACATATTGTTGTTATCTTCGATTGGCTTAAGGGGTAAGGTATTAAATTTTTTATTTGGCATTTCATTATTTCGCGAAGTTCCTCATTTGTCAGAATCCCTCGTCAAATCTTTGTTTGGAAAACTGTTTTACTTGTCAAGATATCTACGAAGTTCGACTATTCAAGGCAGCCCTAAAATCTCTAAACAAATGGTTTACAACGCACCACTATGACATATTACAATTATTCAAACTGATCGATTAATATCAAGTTCTAGAAGTTTGGTCCTGGTTTGAAAGGACTAATAAATTGAGGCCGTTTTCCGCCAGATGCAATTCGTTGGCCGATTACGTTATAAAAGGTGATCTAAGTATAGATAATTTTTTCAACAGCCTTTTTTGACAGATAACGCGTAAGTTGTGACAAGCTGGCAAGTTATTTTTGTCAATAATATTTGGCGTTTAATGATGGAAAGACTGGCGCATTATTTGATGCCTGAAATTGAATCTGGTGATTTTGGCGACATTTGGTTGTGACAAGACGGTCAGTTCGCTACAAAGATAGTGTGATATGGTACCGTTAGACGTTGTCCTGTAGTGATGTGTAAAGTCTAAAGTCTATGCTGATGATCCCTCTTCGATTTAGGCCTTGGAGCTTGAGCACACGTGTCATTCTGCAGTAAATAGTCAAAATGCTGAAACTAGTCATCGAAAATTGGACTCAAAGGATGGACCTTCTGAGACGTAGACGCGGTCAGCATTTGAAAGATATATTCCATAAAAAATGACTGCTAAAGAATGTTTTTCGAATGGTAGTAAGCACTCCCCATTTAAATTGAAGTTTCTGTGTTATTTCTTTGAAAAAGTGGGGAATCTCGAAATGGATCACCCTTTACATATAGTAGCAACAAGAGAGGCATTTGAAGAGTTTTATAGCATCAGTTCAATCGAAGCTAATATTTTTCTTGATAGGTATTCGAATACTTAAAACTTTTTCTTCATAACTCACATTTTGAAAGACGGTGTCCTTCATAATATGAAGAGCGCTACCCCGATCCGTTTGAATTTCACTAAGATAAACTAAGTGATAACCACATTGTCATACAGCTTGGGAATATACATACGATTTTAGAGTGCCTTTTAATATGAAATAATTCCATAAATAATCCTCATTTATACCGGAAGTGGTGGATAATTGGACAAGTACCTACATAATTTAAAGATCTTAGTCTGCAATTACTATCTGATGGACCGCAAACATGTAAACTTCTATAGAGAAGTCACCCAAAAACTAACTAACAGCAAGTTCTAATCTTATACACAGTTTTTAATACAATAAAATCCATGAGATCTTTGAATGCAGCTTGAAATTGTTATATTCTCCATCTAGCGGAAATTGTCCATATGTGCACCGTAATTGTACATATGTATATACGAGTATATGCATTTGCAACGAATTTATATACATATTCATAATATTAAATATATTCAAAAGCGTGCCATCTGCGAGCCGGAAAACATCATGCTAACACATTTTAGCTTCAATTTGACTTCACTTAGTACCTACTTTGCTTATGTGCTTTGAAACTGCCACTGAACCAGAAGCAGGTCGGAGAGATGATATATTTATAGTAGAATTGATTTGCATTTCCGTGATAAAAGTTATTTAATTTGCGCTATGCCAACTTGCTTGAAAATTTGCGATTTCTAATGCGTGTCTCAATAAACGAAAACGGCATATAAATGGCGAAGATACTCTGATAAGATTATCACAAGTCGCACGGGCTGCAACGAAGCAACTTAATAATATTAAAGATGGTAAATATATATCTGATACGAAGGACACATCCATGAAGGACACCGCTAAAATTCGAATCTTCTTACCTTCCACAGAAATTCTTCACCGCCGCTGCCTTCATTGCCACTTTGGCTTTTGCCAGCGCTGATGTCTCCCACTTGGGCTATGGCTACGACCAACCCGCTGCTAGCGCACCATCCAACCAATATATCCCACCTGCAGCTAGCGCTCCAGCACCAGTCTACAGTGCCCCTGCTCCAGTTTACCAACCAGCTGCTGCTGCCCCAGAACCAGTCTATGCTGCCCCAGCACCAGCTCCAGTCTACCAACCTGCGCCATCTGCTCCAGTCTCATCTTACATCCCACCTGCAGCCAGCGCTCCAGCACCAGTTTACAGTGCCCCAGCTCCAGTTTACCAACCAGCTGCTGCTGCCCCAGAACCAGTCTACTCTGCCCCAGCTCCAGCTCCAGTCTATGCACCACAACCCGCTGCTTCTGAAGTTTACGAGCAACCCGCTGAAGATGGTTACAGATACCGCTCCGTGCGCCGTCGCGTTTACAAACAGCGTCGTTTCTAAGCTTAGAACTAATAATTATTCCAAAATAAATGTTTAGTTAACTCGAAAGATATATTGTTTTGAAAAGTGTTTTCTAAAGGACTGTGGTGTTTGGATTTCGAGATTTCTGGACTTAGTTTGTGTAGTTTAGTAGTAGGCTTAGAGGAGATAAAGCTATGTTTGGGCTTTGGTGATGACTTACAGTTCTCTTTACGCTGAAGAAAATTTCCTCATCTTTTTCAGAGCCGATATGATATTGTGACTTTTTCGTGTACAATTGCCGAAAGATATTTTACGCCTATAAAGAAGGTTAGATGTTTTTTTACTTAAGAATATGAGTTCAAAGCCAGTAGGAACATACTGATTATGAGAGTAAATCTTACTGATGTGTTTGCGGGCATTTAGATGGAATCAGGAATTTTCGCACTTTTAGAAAATCGTGACCGATTCTTGGACCATCCTATTAAGATTTCGTCAACACAATCCAATTAGTAGCGTAGAGGGCAATACTGAGCTTATCTTGAAGCTACTCAGTGCCAAGGAAGCCTTCATAATTTATCTAATCTTATGCTAGATTGCAGTCGTAGTTCTGTTTCAAAATCATCTCAGATTTCAACTTATCTTCATTTCAAGCAAGTTTTGAATAATATAATTTATACCTTGAAAAAACTGTTGGCCAACAAATGGCCGACTTTTGAACCCTTTTTATGAACAGTACGCTGTACACTACTTTTCAAGTTGATTTTTGTCGGACTACTAAACTGCTGTAACACTACAGTATGTTGCTGGGAAAGCCGCGGATCTAGCTGCCAACTCCAGAGTTACATAACGCGTATGTTAACAGCCAAGCAGTAATCAAGGCAATAACCTCGTTTCGCAAATCGCCCAGAAATATCTTTGGAAACCGCGTAGCACTTCATTTCACTTCTACTGTCTGTAATGTGACAAAGCCAACGAGTGACATATGTTGCGGACGAGGTTGCCAAGAGTCGTGTGCCTCTGTTATCCAAAAACGTGACCGGTATTATTAAACACATGAATTGCTTACACGACGATCTGAAGCGTGGAGGGGGAGTCAAATCGCGATGGAACCACCTACCGGTTTGCGAAACTGCAAAATCATTTATAACGCGGTACATTAGAAATGCACAATGTTCCTGTAAGGGACTTTTGAAAAATGATTGGTCTAATCACTGATCACGCCTGCAAAATGGGGCTGACAGATCGAAGAAGAAGCTAGCGGGAAATATCAAGAGCAAGATACCAGAGAAACAATAAAGAACTTGTCCAGCATTAGCAAGGCAATGCTTAAAGCATATAAAGCATATGGGTTCCCTTCGTATAAGACACTGGAAAAGGTATCGTTAGTGAGGTCACAGAGATTGCTGAAATTCGCTTGAGAGAGATTGCTGAATACGTTGGCTTCTTAACCTTACTAACCTAAGTCAACACAATGGCTTATGCTACCACCAGCAATTCGGAAAATTAACTTTAGCGCTTTATTGACCTGAGGCAATCCGATGGTAAACGTGATGAGCAATTGGACTACCTGATGAACAGACCAAAACTGATTATCTGCAGAGTCCTTATAAACTTAAACTTCAAACGTATCTTCGAAGTAATAATTTATGAAGCCGTCTCCACAAGAAACTGTTCATAGCATGCATAGATAGATTCTCTAGTGTTTAGATATAATATATACTGGTATAAGCTGGGTTCAATTTATGTCGACGTTTTAAATGTTTATTCGTAGCTTGGCTAACAGCTTGCGAACTGCAATAAGTTTTCGCGAAAATTTAAAAATAATTTAATTAAAACTGAAAACATGTTTCTAAGAGCGATCAGCTGCTGCTATCTCGGAGTTGCCTTTTCCTTAAGTGCAGTGAACTACTACTTTTCTATTTCTTTGTATGTTCTTTTGTATTTCGTATGCTTGTCATCTTAAAAAATATGTGTCTAATTGATATGCTTATTTTAATAGCTATTTCTTGTTTTGAAGTTAAATAATTGAAGCTGCGTTCACTAAAACTAATGTTGCACTCTAGATAGATCGTATATAAAGTACTCAGCTGCAACGACCAACCATTCACAAGTCGCACGGAGTTCAGTAGCACAACAAGCAACATCAAATTTATTAAAAATGGTGAGTATCGTGTTCCTCAATGGCGAGGATGTTCAAAAAAGTAACCGAAGATTTCTAAAGAAAATAAATAAAATCACTCCTTATGCTATCTTTTCCATAGAAATTTTTCGCCGCCGCCGCCTTCATCGCCATTTTGGCTTTCGCCTGTGCTGATGTCTCCCATCTGGGCTATGGCTACGACCAACCTGCTGCTAGCGCACCATCTAACCAATACATCCCACCTGCAGCCAATGCTCCTGAGCCCGTTTACGCCCCAGCTCCAGTCTACCAACCCGCGCCATCCGCTCCAATCTCATCGTACATTCCTCCTGCGGCTAACGTACCTGAACCAGCCTACGCTCCAGCCCCGGCTCCTGCTCCAGTCTACCAACCCGCGCCTTCAGCGCCAGTTTCATCTTACATCCCACCCGCAGCAACCGCTCCAGAACCAGTCTACTCTGCACCAGCTCCAGCGCCAGTCTATGCCCCACAACCAGCTGCCTCTGAAGTCTATGAGCAGCCTGCTGAAGATGGTTACAGATACCGCACCGTCCGTCGTCGTGTCTACAAACAACGTCGTTTCTAAGCGCAGTTGTTTAGCTTTTATGAGTAGTCATTTTATTTGACTCATCCGAATTATGCTATTGTTTATTGTTTATCTTGTGTTTATGTTAAAATAAAACTGATATTTTACTAAAAAATCCCTGTGTTTTGAAATTAGCAGCAGTGGCTTGAATGTTGTGGTGTCCGAGGGGAGAAGTTTGTAGAGGTTATGGTTCACTTATGCGACGAGTTTATCCAGCTAATCTTCAGTAGTTTCAGAAGTATCTCCTGTCATCAAACAACGATCTTAACCTGGTTTCCCAATCGTCATTGCTGACAGTTATAACTCTGAAGTAGTGAAAACCTCTGCATCTAGGATTCTGTATAAATACCAACTCCGATCAATAGATAATATCCTGGAGGTAATTAAAAAGTAGAGCGCACTTTCACGAATCCAAACCAGCTCACTATAAGTCACTCATAATACCCGTCCAGCTGTATGAGTGTTCGAGAAAAATGTTCTCCTAACAATTTGTGGTCAATTACACATGGGCAACGAACAGTACCGGATTCGATGGAGTGAGCTCTTCAGTGATATGGACATAACGGCGCATAAAAATACAGGTTTTGCATCGGTGTGGCTATGTAGCCCAAATGATCCAGCCCGCATAACATACTATTCTGTGTCCTCTCTTGGCTGACGAAAGAAAGGACGACCCAAACTCAGATGGAAGGAATAAGTGGGTATAGATAGGGTGAAACTGGAAATCTTCAATGGGTAATGAGTAGACGATTGGCGAAGGCTTATCGTCCCAGCCAAGAAGTACACCCTGTTGATTATTTTTTGAATCCTTATGCTGTAGCAAGATTTATTGACAGTACTTCCGAGTTTTTAAATATAGATCTTTGAAGTCTAAAAGAAACTTGAAGAGGATGTTAAAAAGTTAAGTAATTTTAGAGTCCATATCTGAGAATCTATATCTCGAACTAGTTTTGTTTCAGACGTGCCTTCGAAACCAGGAAATAAAAGCTGCTCAAAAAGTTAAAAGTTTTTCTTCTATTCTCCTTACTACCTCCATTCTCAACGTCTTTAACTTTCGCATTTAAATGTTTAATTTTCTAATCGCTTTTCTGGTTTCGGATTTTCGTCCGGCAGGCGGGGTAAAACAGGTACGTTCCATAAGTGTTGGCAACAATTTCCGCCTTTTCAGTTTCCAAATCGCTGAAAGCTTTCAATGTAATTAACATAAGTACCTGTGCGGTCAAACGAACACACACACACACACATGTGGGTTTAATGGCATATTCACAGCCAGTTTGAACGCAACGTGCAACATGATAGCAGCAAAATCAAAAAACAAAAAATATAATAATAATAAAATAAAATAATGAGTAGCGCAACAACAACACTAACCACATTAACTATACCTATGCCAAAATCATCGGCCAATTGTCGATGCTGCTGCCGATACTGCGGATAGGACGCACCAAACACGACACCACAACATAACACTAAATTAGTTTCGGACCTCGTAAAATCGACGGCGGACTACTAATTTATTGCCTCATTAAGTGCGAGCAGCTTCCAATTGTTTCACGCGTTCGACCAGCGACGACACAGCAACAGCTAGCGGCGCATAAACGCACCCACAAAAGTCGCAGCATCAGCAGTTCAGCAGCCAATACAACGGTGAAGTTGAAGGTGAGGGCGAAGAGCACGCGCGCGGCGGCGACGCTGTTGGTTCGTGGCGTTGATTGCTTGCGATTTGCATAAATTCTAAATCGGTTTTAAATTTATTTGTTCAAAGCTTCCGCTCGCAGCGCACCGACACCGCCGCCACCACCATCACCATCACCAGCATCAACACCAACGCCAGCATCACCAGCAAAATCGCTATCCTCACCACCTACTAGCCGAGCATGGTTTTTCTACTTTCATTCGCTTCAGCATTTATCTGTTTTCGCCTCCGCTTCTGCATTTAAATTCGTTTCGCCGCTTTAAAATATGCAACTCTGCTTTTAGCCACGCGCTGACCCCAGCCGTGGACTGTCACTACTGGTGAGCGTTACGCGTGCGAACAATTATTTGTTGCTTTCGGCTATAAAGTATTTTTAAGTAAAATTTATTAATTATTTGATTTACACTCAGCCGGCGCGAGCTGGTGTGTTCCGTCCAATTAATTAAAATTTTACACATTTTTAATGATGACAATTTAATTTAATTTTTAAAAATTATTGAGCTAATTTATTCCGCCTCTTGAGTCGAGTTGCAGCTGATTTATGGGTATATATGTAAGATGGCTTATTTATGGCTTGTTAAAACTCAATTTAAGTTGAATTTGAGTTTAAATTGTGCGCCAATTAAGTTTAATTGACTTAGGGTGTCCATTTGCGGTTGTCAAGTTGAGTGATATTTTTGAGTTTAGCTCAATACAAACCCAGTTTAGTGTGAAAATTGAATTTGAGTTTACATTCCAAGCATAAAACGAGTTGAACTCATATATATTCTATATTATTCTATATATGAATATTTCATTTGAGTTCAGTGTCATTCATTTCATTCGTTATTGCAATTTTAATTAAGTTCGAACATTATTTTGAATTTTGGAAATATTTTTAAGCTCAAAATCGCTTGGAAATTTTAATTTAAGTCAAATATACTTTGAGTTTTTATTGCATATGTAAAATCGCGCATTAAACTAGAATTTGAGTGATATTTCAAACAATTCAGAGTTAAAATTATAATTTTTGACACCAAAACTATTCCGATTCTGAGTTTGCAGTCAAAAAACTTTAAAAATTGTTTATTCTAATTTATTTGAGTTCAAAATCAAAGTTATTTGACTTTGAGTGTTTATTTTAGTTGTGCATAAAATGGTATAGATTTTGATTTTGGTCTCGAAACAATTTCAAGTTTACTCTAAAATTTAATTTAAGCTTATACTGCAAAGAAAAAAATCAAATTGGCCATCAAAGTATGGGAAAAAACTCTAAATACATCTTCTATTTATGTCGATATTTCATTTGAGTTCAACTTTGAGTATAATTGCGATTCTAATTAAATTCGAACTTTGTTTTTAAGCTTCAAAGACTTTATAAAAGCTCAAATTAACATTTGAACTCGAATTAATGCTTTACTTACTTAATATTAAGTTTTTGTCTGTATGTAAAATGTCATTATTATGTTTGAGTTTGAGTGGTTAATGGCGCTTTCTGGCGAGTTAAACTCAAATATGTTCCAAACTAAGTCATTATTTAAGAATTAAAAAGTCATGTGAGTTTGAAATATCAATCATATCAAAGTACAATTTATGAAACCGAAAAATTTTGTTTCTGAGTTTGCACTTAATTAATATTGAAAATTTAATTCAAGATTATTTGGAGCTTAAAATTTGGTGAAAGCTTACAATTTTGTCTTAAACTTAGAGTATAGTTAGAATAGAGTTGTTTTGAATATCGATTTTGTTTGAATTATGTTATTTCCTCATTATCATTTTGAGCTTTAAATTTAGTGATAGCTTACAATTTGGTCTCAAACTTAAGTCTGAGTTAAATTCAAAATTACAGAATAATTGAATTTGGCACTAGAATTGAGTTATTTTGAATATCAGTTTTGTTTGAATTATGTTATTTCCTCATTCTCATTTATTTTGAGCTTAAAATTTTGTGATAATTTCCAATTTTATTTTAAACTTAAGTTTGAGTAAAATTCAGAATTAAACACTAGTTTGGTTCGACATTAGAATTGAGTTGTTTTGAGTATCAGTTTTGTTTGAATTATGTTATTTCCTCATTCTCTTTTATTTTGAGCTTAAAATTTGGTGAAAGCTTACAATTTTGTCTTAAACTTAAGTTTGAGTTAAATTCAAAATTAGAGAATAATTGAGTTCGACATTGGAATTGAGTTGTTTTGAATATCAGTTTGGTTTGAATTATGTTATTTTCTCATTCCCATTTATTTTGAGCTTAAAATTTGGTGATAGCTTACAATTTTGTCTCAAATTTACATTTGAGTTAAATTCAGAATTAAAGACTAGTTGGGTTCGACATTAGAATTGAGTTGTTTTGAATATCAGTGTTGTTTGAATTATGTTATTTCCTCATTCTCATTTATTTTGAGCTTAAAATTTGGTGATAACTTACAATTTTATTTCAAACTTAAATTTGAGTTAAATTCAAAATTAGAGAATAACTGAGTTTGGCATGAGAATTGAGTTGTTTTGGACACGAGTTTTGTTTGGATTTTGTTATTGTTCTAAAGGTGAGTTTTATATATATTACTTAAGTTTTTTTTATTTTTGAAATAAGTTTTGAGTTTCAAATTAAAATTGAGTGTTTTTTTTTAAGAATTATTTGAGTTTTATTTGAGGTTATCATTAGGATCGGCTGTTGAGTGAGACTTTTTTCAAAACGTTCTTGTTTTCAGACTTGATTTTGAATTATGTATTTAGTTCAAAATGTTTAGGGTTCGAGTTTAAATTTGAGTATTTTTAAAGTAAAATAGTTTTTTGAGTTTAATCTTAGGAATTAGTCAAAAAATAAAATTTTCATATTTATCACTTTACTGAAATCAAATTCTCAAACGTGAAGTTTAATAAAATAAAATAAATAAAGTTGAGTCTAACTTAGAAATTATGATTGTGTTAAAAATCGAAGCTTAAATTTGTTTTCTGGCTCAGTAGAGGTTGAACTTAGGCTTCTTTTAGTGGACCACTTTTTATGCTAATCTGTAAAGAATAACTTAATTCAAAGCTAATTTTTCCGTAGTCTATAGACTCAGCTACTGCACTACTTGATTTCAGGCTATTACCCTTTGTTTCCAACTGCAATCGCCTTGACTGCATTATTTCCATATTTGATTGCATTTAATTTCGCTTTTCAAATGTGGCCACTCTATAACTTTTCAAAATTTTTGCTATGAGAAACTGTTGCTTCTTGACTTCCGTTCACTCTTCCACTTAGATTTCATTATACAATATTTCTTTTCGCTGCGTTCTTCCGAACGGCTATTAATCAACTGCTATTTCCCCTTCCTCGTTTCGGCTCATTGCTTCGCACTTTATTGGCTTCAAATTGTTATTTATTATCATTGAATTATGTTCACGGTTGGTTATTAATATACAAACAATATCGGCAGGTGGCTAATTCTTGCGAATTTTGGTTAGTGGTTAGAGTGCCTTTAAAGTTGTCTTTTGCAATGTGCGGTTTGAAAAGTTAAATATATTTAATTGCTAAGTGTTTGCTGTAGTACGGGATGATTTTAAGAAAACAACAAAATTTGAAGGTTGCCACGTGTTTGAGAATCTTAAGTTAAGAGAGTTGTTGCGATAAAGAAATAATACAAAATGAGTGGCAAACTGTAGTGGTTTAAGAAAGTTTAGTTTTTAAAATATTTTTTTTTTTTGAAAAGAGTTGCCATATATTTTAAAGGCATAAGCAAAAAATATGCTGATTTTGTAAAGTGAAATAGTAATATGGGTGTTAAACTGAAGAGATTTAAGATATTTTCGATTGGAAATATTTTAGCAAGGATGCCACTTGTTTACAATTTAAATTTTAAATGAAAATAATTAAAAAAATAAATGGTTTATTACAACATGAGCACAAAATTGAAGAGGTTTCGGGAGCTTAAAATTTAAAATATTTTGTATGAGTGTTGCCAACTGTTATATTTTTAATTTTATTGAAGTATTATATTATAGGTATTCAATTAAATTTGTTAAACTGTACAAAATATTGAAATAAGACGCTCTCTATGAGTTTACGCAGACTCTTTTGAGCTGTCAGTTAAAACGGAACGTGATTTGTAGAGCGACTTGTCTAGGTTATGTATGAGCACGTAACTCTACCAGTGTCGTATTTACTGATAAGGTTGTGCATTTATGAATAAATGTTTTTTATTATCAAATTTGATGGTTCAAACTAAAAACTATTTCCAAATATATAAATTACTATAAGGCGATTTTTATGTGTGAATTATTTAAATGGTTTTTATTAAGAAATATTTCTGATTTCAAATTCAAAATATTGAGTGAATTTTGAATACACAAAGCTTGGAAATCCATTTTTGCAAATTAGAAACTTTAAGCGAATTTGGTATTTTATCAACCTCGAATAGTGACTAATGGATTTGGTATAACACTTGTCACGAATTTAGCCAACTAGATTTGGCTTTCGTTCATTATTTATCTCATATAATTATTTACACTAATATTTCCTAATTTTGGCGATTTTACACTTCCACCACTGCGGAGATAATTAACTTATTTTATGCCCACATCAATAAGCCGTGCCTTTCAACGCTTGTCATGCCGGCCATGACTTTGAAAAAGACAAGCAAGAAAAAATATATGAAAAAAACGCTTAAAGGTGAAACTGTGCATAAAAAATCGCACGCATTATATAACATATATTTTTTTATTTTTGCTTTACTTTTATTTGTGAATCTCTGCCATTCGGCCATTCAAGCTGAGCGCTATTGTAGGTCAGGCATTCATCGTTTATTCGGCATCATCAATTTCCTTTCAATCCAAACAAATTTGCTGCTGCTCAAAAATACATTTTTTACGTTTTCGACAGCTAACAAGTTAATTTTAATCAAATAAATGACCAGCGCGTATAAAATGCATATTCGTTTAATTAACATTTCGCTGCAAAGGAAAACGAAAAGCAAGCGGGAAAGTAATAAATAAACAAAAAAATGTATAAAAACATACAATAACAAAAAAAAAAAAAAAAAATAAATAAATAAAGTGTATTTATCGAAATTAAAAGTGAATTGAATTGGCACTGTTTCTTATACTCGTTGCCGTATTAGATAAGAATCTAGAGTGAATGAACCACTTCATCATTCTTTCTGGTGAGATAGAAAAAAAAAATATGTATGCCATACTTAACATTTCTGAATAAAGGTTCGACTGCCCTGCAGACACAGAAGACACAGAAGTTGTTATACTATAGGGTACGCGTAAGAATTTATTTATTCTAGTCTAGAAGCGTGAATTTCAGGTAATTTTTAAAGTGTCGCAAAAAAAAGGCAATTAATATTTTTACCATCCATTTTTTTAATAGTTCTTTGTTAATTTTAGAAGAGTAGAGAAAAAATTTAAAAAACTAAAAAAAGTAAAAAATTTCAAAAATTATGAGCTGACGAAGTGGGGGGTTTCTAAAAATTTCCACGTGACCATACTCATGATTTCAACCCTCCTAGTTATCTGAAACCAAAAAGAAAAAAAGATTATTAATCTAGAATAATGTCGCAATGACTGAAACTACGGAAAAGTGGGAAAAAATAATTTCAAAAAATGTGATTGCCTAAAAAAAAGTTTGTTTGGATCACTTTTCCTGACTATTTCGAATTTTTGAAAAATAATAAAAATAAAAATTTGGGCATGGGGCTAGTTTTAACCATAGACAAGCCTATAAAGAAGACTCTACAAAGTAAATCGGTCCAGTAGAACCTGAGAAATCGTGGGTATCGTTCCGAAAAAGTCAGTTTTGAGAAAAACGCGTTTAAAGTTTCCCTAATGTCTTTGTGCGATTAGTTCCGGCCGAACCAGTTTGGATGCCGGGTCAGAAAAATGCCTATATCTCCGACTACATGAATTAAGCTCTACCTAGCACATAGGAGTAACTCGTAAATGGTATCTAGTTATTTACTTTCAATCAAGTAATATCATCCGAATACGTTATCAACCGATAGAACCCCACTTTGCAGGATGCCTCTTTTTGAATTTCGTAGTGACCGTGCACACTATGCTTTTACGCCAGAACAGGGCTATCGCAGAGAGGACAATATAGAAGATCATGCAGTTCGATTCAACATCAAACCACTCAAGTCCACTAATAATCGCTTCCGGCAGCATATTGTTGAATGTTCCATCAATGTCAAGAAATGTCCTGAGCATACTACTTATGCATGATACTATGGCGTCCAACGATCCGCCTTTGCTGCTGGCATTATTAGCCCTTAAATCTTGTCTGTGAATTGCTCCAGTGCATTCAAAAAAAAAAAAAAAAAAAAAAAACAGGAGAGGGTAGTATGTAGACCTGAAATCCTTAGAATTAACATGAAGTTCTTACCGGCTTTCGAGATGACCATCATCCTTAATTGTTTCCAAATGGCAATATCAGCAGAATTATCCCTTTACCATACGCTGAAGCTCTACAGGTATGATGCCAGGACTCGTATGGGTTGAACGAATTTAATGCCCATGTGAGATTTCCGTCCTCAAGAACCCCTCTGGGGGCGCTTATTCAGGAGTTGTGCTGCTCCGAGTCTTCTCGCCATTCTAAGATAATCCACAGAAGTAGGGGTTTTCGCAGGAAGGCGTGTAAATTTTGAGAATTCATGACACCCTTCAACGCTTTTCTGAGAGAAATTTGTTTCCTGTCAAATGTATGACACCAGTGCTCAGACTAACATGCGATGTTAAATTTAATGAATCCAATTTGACATTTTTCATTAAATGATATGTTTTCCATTCTCCTTCTTCTTTACTGGCTTAGACGCCGCTTACGCATTTCTTGTTTTCACAAAGTGAAGCCAATTGGAGATTCCAAGCGAAGCCAGGTTCTTCTCCACCTGGTATTTCCAACGGAGTGGTGCTCTTTCTCTTCCTCTGCTTCCCCTGGCGGCTGTTTTCTATTACTTCGGAAAAATCGTTGAAATTCCGAGAACTGCCTCTCTTATTTGTCATAAAAATCAACTGACAAGCGCTTGTAATGGCTTGACTACGACTGTCATTAAATTTGACATAATGTAGCCGTCCTTAATACCATGGCTGATCAAATGGCAACAATCTTAAGTGATCGTAGGTATTTAATATCAACTTATAAAAGTGTTCAGACATTTTTAAAAATCAAGAAATGTGTATATTTTCATGCCATCGATAGTCACATTTGTCAGAATCCATACAGGTTCTCTCTTTTTTATAATTTTATAATATTTTAGTTACTTTATAGCAAATATATTTCCTCGTTGTTTTCTTGGTTTTGGCTGAGATTAGTGCGTGATAAGCAAAATAAGTCGTGAAATAAAATCATGAATAAAAATGATTAATTAATTTTTTCAATCAAAGACTATCGGAGAAGTTCCAGCATATTTTTATATATCATAAAATCATTCAAAGCAAAGCTTGTCTGTTTTTAGTATCTATTTTAGTATTTTATGAAAAAGCCATAAATTTATTGCAAAAATTTTTCCGTTCAAGAACGCTGGAAATCTGTTAAAAATTTTTTAATTAAACATAACAGGTTGACAAACCTGTTTCTTCGCATTGAAATGCCATTAGTCTAATTACCATTATCTTTCCAAAAATGTATTCATATTTTATGGCACGAGCTGCACTAAACTAATTTCACTAAGCTACTCGCACTTTTGAATTTATTGGCGATTTAGAAGCTTTTACTTGTACTACTATGTTTAGATTTTTTAATTGTTTTCTTTGTAGTTTAGCATGCTACTTATCCGGAGACATTGTTAACTATTATTAAAGAAGACAATTCTAAAAAAATTTTGATAATCTTTGTATTAAGAGGGTATGCTAGTCTAGAAATTTAAAAAAATCCATTTTTTTTAAAGTTTAACTATTCAAAAATATGTGTACAAGAGGATTTTTCATAATTCAAATTATTTTCGGCCGGAATTAATCGCACAAAGACATTAAGGAAACTTTAAACGCGTTTTTCTCAAAAATGACTTTTTCGGAACGAAACCCACGAATTCTCAGGTTCTACTGGACCGATTTACTTGAAATTTTTATGGAGTCTTCTTTATAGGCTTGTCTATGGTTGAAACTAACCCCATTACCAAATTTTTATTTTTATTATTTTTAAAAAATTCGAAATAGTCAGAAAAAGTGATCCAAAAAAACTTTTTTTTTCAGGCAGTCGCCATTTTGTGAAAAATTGTTTTCCCCACTTTTCCATAGTTCCCGCCGTTGCAACATTATTCTAGATTAATAATCTTTTTTTCTTTTTGGTTTCAGATAACTAGGAGGGTTGAAATCATGGGCATGGTCACGTGGAAATTTTTAGAGAGCCCCCACTTCGTCAGCCCATAATTATTGAAATTTTTTACTTTTTTTAGTTTTTAATTTTTTTCTCTACTCTTCTAAAATTAGCAAATAACTACTAAAAAATGGATGGTAAAAATATTAATTGCCTTTTTTTTACGACACTTTAAAAATTACCTGAAATTCATGCTTCTAGGCTGGAATACCCCCTTAAGTTCAGGTGTTCACTAAGTCATTCACTTTCTGTTATCTGGCTAAGGTTTATTAATATAATTATATGAAACAAGGAAAACCATTAGCTGTTTTTTGGTTTTAGCATTAATATTTCTTTTGGGAAGTAAGTAGGGAAAATACAATGGAATGAAATTTGAGAGAGAATAAAAACAATAGAGTCTGGAGCCTTCATTTATACCTATTGGCTGATTACAGCTTATCCAAGGACTATCCAATAATAATTTTCAACAATGGAAAAACGTCAGCCTCGTCCGATACCGACAAATGAGCAGCTTCTTGAGGAAAAAAGAACGTGTGCAAATATTTCGGATCAATGTCTCAAAAACTGAGACACATACAGACGGACGGGTCAACAGATGGACATGGTTATCGACTCATTCGACTCATCGCAATCTACTCAGCTACTCACGCTGATCATTTATGTATCTACATATATATTTCATAGGACCTTCGGCGTTTCCTTGTAGTGATTGACTTAATATACCCTGTTTAGTTTATAAAGGGTGATTTTTTAAGAGCTTGATAACTTTTTTAAAAAAAAAAACGCATAAAATTTGCAAAATCTCATCGGTTCTTTATTTGAAACGTTAGATTGGTTCATGACATTTACTTTTTGAAGATAATTTCATTTAAATGTTGACCGCGGCTGCGTCTTAGGTGGTCCATTCGGAAAGTCCAATTTTGGGCAACTTTTTCGAGCATTTCGGCCGGAATAGCCCGAATTTCTTCGGAAATGTTGTCTTCCAAAGCTGGAATAGTTGCTGGCTTATTTCTGTAGACTTTAGACTTGACGTAGCCCCACAAAAAATAGTCTAAAGGCGTTAAATCGCATGATCTTGGTGGCCAACTTACGGGTCCATTTCTTGAGATGAATTGTTGTCCGAAGTTTTCCCTCAAAATGGCCATAGAATCGCGAGCTGTGTGGCATGTAGCGCCATCTTGTTGAAACCACATGTCAACCAAGTTCAGTTCTTCCATTTTTGGCAACAAAAAGTTTGTTAGCATCGAACGATAGCGATCGCCATTCACCGTAACGTTGCGTCCAACAGCATCTTTGAAAAAATACGGTCCAATGATTCCACCAGCGTACAAACCACACCAAACAGTGCATTTTTCGGGATGCATGGGCAGTTCTTGAACGGCTTCTGGTTGCTCTTCACCCCAAATGCGGCAATTTTGCTTATTTACGTAGCCATTCAACCAGAAATGAGCCTCATCGCTCATCGGACACGGACGCGAAACACATTTCGAACCGAACACTGATTTTGGTAATAAAATTCAATGATTTGCAAGCGTTGCTCGTTAGTAAGTCTATTCATGATGAAATGTCAAAGCATACTGAGCATCTTTCTCTTTGACACCATGTCTGACATCCCACGTGATCTGTCAAATACTACTGCATGAAAATCCTAACCTCAAAAAAATCACCCGTTACCATAACGTTATCACATGTTTTTGTGTCGGTTACTGGTGAACATCAAAAATGTTTAAAGTCTTTAAATTCAATCCAAACACTTTTTCGATTGAACATAAAATTACTTAACTAAGGAAAAGTTTTCATATTCAACTTCTTTTTAACTGCAAGCTTAAAATCGGCTCAACGCTATAGCTTAGTCGACATAAACCAATAATATAAACGTATAATATTTTCTTTCAATCAGTAGTTTTGAAGCTTTAAAATAGTTTTCCTAAAAATCGGTTATCAAAATGCCTTTTTGAAGCATATTGCGGCTTGACTTCAAGAGTATACTCGTATATACATATATTGTAGATCGGATATTCTTGGACTTCTAAATTGTAAAGATCTGTTGTAGGCTTTGCATCAGTGATACCAAAGGAGTATTTGTCTTTTGTTTTTCTTTATTTATTTTTTTTATCTATTATTTCAAGGAATCCAAAGCATAGAAAGGTCCAGCACTAAGCTGACAATGTTGGGGAGTCAATATTTCGGCATTCTTTTCAACAACTAGCTCGAAAGGGGCGGAAATCCATAACATGTACAGCAAGGTTTGTGTAAGAATTACTGCGAATTTCGAATTCGATTTTTGGTTGGTTTGTTAGTACTTACGGTATTAGTACTTATACCCCTTACTGACAAAGCGGACATTTTGAATGTTTAGTTAATTTTTAACAGCTGTTTTACTTGGACACGATTTGGTTGGTCTTCGATTTTTGCTTATTCCAAAAAAAAATTATCAAAGAATCTGTATAAAATTTTGTGCTAAAAACAAAATTAGGGCATTTCGAAAATTGACTGTGGCCTATGATAAAACTACTTCAGACAAAAGCTACGTTTATCGGTGGGTTTCAGAGCGTTCAGATGATAAGAATGCCGAAGAGAATATTAATAAAGTGAAGAAAACAGACGATTGGCCAACGTCGAATAACCATTAGAGAAATTGCTTAGCAATTTAGGCATTTTTGGCATATCGACTGGATCGTGCCACTCAATTTTAACCATTAATATGGGTATGGTCGCCGCAAAGTTTGTTTCAAAATTGCTAATTTTTGACAAAACATTGCTCAGGAGTAGTTGGACGCATTCCGCGACGACCCAGATCTACTCCAGAGGGTCATAACTGGTGACAAATGGGTTTATGGTTATGATGTGGACACCAAAGCTCTATTATCCCAATGGAAGCTGCCGCATGAGTCAAGACCGAAAAAAGTGTGAAACGTTAACGTCCAATGTGAAGGTTTTGGTAACAGTTTTTTCGATTGCAGAGACATCGTGCATCAGGAGTCCTTTGGCAAGACCTCATCAACACGAAGACATCATCGAACCTCATAATGTACGGAGTAAGTGAAACGATTTGACGTGATAAAATGTCCGCTATTTGATTAAGGAGAAGTTTCTGTTTCATAGGGACGTCTTTCTGGTTGCAGCCTTTTCATGTTCTGAGCCTTTAAATAATGCTTGTAAAAATAAATAGCATCTATTATATTCTGCTTTTGGCTTATGACAATAAAGACATCAGCACATTCGGGTTTAAGGGCCAAAAAATTCGATTCTAAAATACCGTCGTGTGCATCATAAATATATTCGAATTCAGTAAAAAAAAAGTTGAGACTTTCCAGTAATGCCGAATATATATATGTATACCAATTTCGTTTGTCAAAATCTGCTAATTGCATGTGAGACTAAGTGACCAGGCGACACCACTACAATTAACCACATAATTTACAAATTAATTTCAATCTGTCGACACTCTCCATCTATAGTTAGAATTCACCTAATCCCCTTTGCATTGCTTGCTTCACTCTTCGCTGGAAATTTGAAGATAATTTTTCAGTTTCTTAAGTAATTTAAATGCATTTCTATGCTCACATTCCATTCACCGTTATAATTCACCACAAAATTTATATCATTCATAATTCAGTCAAGCCAAAGGCAATGACAACGCCACAACAACACTGATGTCAGGGTAGCCAAGCTGCACAGGCCAAGGCTCAAAGGAACAAGGCGTCAACAAGCAGCTTCTTGGTTTTGTGGGTGCGTGTGGCTGTATGAGTGTATGTATATGTGTCCTTTCGATGTGTTTGTATTTGAACTTCTTTATTACCGATTTCATATTTGTAGTATACTTTTTGGCGGCTGAATAGTTCATTGTCCTTAAAGTGGTGAGTGTTGGCGATTGAGCACAACAAAACTGCCAATTTCATTTACAAACATATTTACAAAGCCTTCTTGCAGCATATACCGTTAGATTGTGTGTGTTTAGTGGCGACCCAAACGTTTGATATCAGCGAAATTCTTTTATACCCAGAACGGGCTGTATTAAGTTTATCACGAAGACCCAAAGGGAAACGTCGAAGACTCTATAAAGTATAGGAAGGACATATAAAACATCAGCTTGTCGAGCTGAGTGGACTTAGTCATGTTTGTCTGTCTGCCCGTTAGTCCGTGTGTCTATTTAGGTACGAACTAATCTCTGAGTTTTTGAGTCAGCGTTCCGAAATTTCCCACATGTCAATTTCTCATCAAGAAGCTTCTTATTTGTGGATTGTCGATATCGTATTATTGTAGGATATATCTTCCATACAAACTGAACCATCAACTCAAAGTCCTTGTAGAGAAAACTTTTTTATTTTACGAGATATCTTCACGAAATTTGGCAGAGATTATTGCCCAAGAGAGAACTACTATCTCCAAAAAAAATTCTAGTTCGGATTACTATAACATATAGCTGCCGTATCAGCCGGCTGATCCAAATCCTGCAGTTGAATTTTTCTAATTGTGAAGGGTATTGTACCACAGCTTCAGTGCAACACAAGACAACCTTCCTTTTTGTGTTGATTTGCTTTCAAATATTTTTTCCGCAATATGTCTGTGAGTTTGGTTTTGTTGTTGTTTGTTTTTGTTGCAAATAGCCATTACACATTTTAGCTGGAAAATATTTTCTTATTATTCCGCCACATAATGGTTGCGAATCGTATTGATATTTGCCACACGCTTTTGTATGAGTGTGTGTGTGTGTGCGAAAGAGTGTATACATATGTACTAGTGTGAGTGTGTGTGTAGCTTGTGCGTGCAGCTACAAATCCAATTACCCTCAAAATAATAAACTCTCGGCACCCACACACACATATATACACACATTCAAATAAACAAATTGACTTAGCGCACAAACAAGTCAGCGTACCGTTAAACCATCGACGACGGCAGTGTCTAAGCAGCTCTTTGTTCAGCTAAGTGTTTATAAAGGCGCACACACACACACACAACCACATTTTTATTTAGCTGTGTGTGTGTCACATGCATATTTCTTTGCATCAACTGTTGATAGCCAGCTGCCTCTGTGCCCCAGGGGAATGCCACATGCGGCAGCGAAAAGAACGACTGCTTGACAACAACAATATTTGCGGGGGGTGTTTACTAGACACTAGCGTCCATTACAACTCCGTTTATATTTCAGTGTTGTAGTTTCGCACTATTTCCTTGTGTTTCCTTACATTTATACTCGCTTTGGCTGCTTTCCCTTTCTTCAAATCACTGCCTGCCGCCTTCTTTTGTCTTTTCTTCAGCTCAACTCATTATTTTCTATTTACTTTACAGCAAAATTATGTTTACAAAAACAAATAGAAAAATAATATGAAAAATAAACATAAGGAATAACAAAAAGCTGTAGTAGAAAAACAACAAAAAGTGGTATAAAACAAAAAAACTCTAAGAGGAAGTTGTAAATTGCATTTGTAGACTGTGCGCTCAGTGGAGTACAGCTTGTTAGCTCTGAAAGCTATTGTAGCACAAATAACAACAACACATTGCAAGCAATGCGAAAATATGCGAGAATTGTCCTGCGAGTTGTTTGCGCCGCATGTCATCAGCATAAAACAAAAACGCTGACAGTCGAACGGTCAATTTGTGCCCACACTCGGCTGACGGTTTATGTGGTGAGTTCAGGAGGGCGGAAAGCATGCAGTGGTAGGAATACTGTATTGCGGTTTCATTGTAGGATTTATTTAATAATATGGCAGAAAATTAATTTCCACCGCAGTTGGCGTCAACGGAATTTAGATACAGTACCTTTTTATTTGTACACCTTTATCCCCAACAGATTTGTGATTAATGAACATCGCTTCAGATTTCTTAAGACTCAACTCCGTCCGACGACATAGTTGGTGCTTTGAGACACCTTATTTTCTTGACATACATACTCCACTAGTCCACATAGTAAGTTGGCTCATATTTACGGCTGATCTGCGCTTAAGTTGCTTCTTTGTCAGCTTCAAAAACCGCCTTGCCTCTACTAAGCCCATGATCAGCAAAGCTGTACAACTTTGCACTTCTAATATACCTGATGATTTGATATTAACTTCTGGACCACTCGTTACCTGTGGACCTTGTTCCCTTTAGCTCCCGGATCCCGGCATCGCTGTCACCGCTTAATATGGTAGTTTAGACTTTAACGGCATTGATGTAAAAGATCTGCTTACCACTTGGTGCAGCTTTATAAGTGAGTAAGCTTACAGATTAATCCAACGGCCAATCTTTCACTTTCCGGTTCATGGTGACTGTCCCTGTTTGGAACACAAAAAAGAAAGAATAGATCGTTGTAGAAAACTCAACCTTCGAGTTGACCGTCTTTGAATCTTGACTTCGGATTCTTGATGACTTTTTCTCATAAGGTTTTCAATATCGGATATTAACCAAAAAAAAAAAATTGTGCTCGGATGACATTGCCGAATGTCATACATTTGACGAGGATCTGGTTTAAAATCAACTCGGCAAATGGTTATATAGGAAGATCCATTTTGAGCTTCCCTACTTTTTTAAACAAAAACCACACAAAACTTCAAGTTTAATGGGGAATGTTTATCATCATTCGAAAGATCATTTTTTTGCCATTTATTTTTAGAAGATTATCTCTTTTAAATGTGAGCCGCGGCTACGTCTCCGATGGTCCATACGTTGGGTCCAATTTTCGATGACTCGTTCTAGCTTTTCGACTGATAACTGGCGTGATTTGCGTGATATTTTGCTTCAAGGCTTGAATGAAAGCGAGTTTGTTTGCATAGACCTTAGACTTTAAAAATCTAAAAAAGTCTAAGGGTGTGGGATCAATCCCAAAACGTGAAACTTTCGATTCATCGAACCGTTCTTTCAATAAACCCATTGATTGATGCGATGTCTGGGAAGTGGCGCCGTTCGTTAAAACCAAATGCCACCGAGATCACGAGTTTCAATTTCAGGCATCAAATAATCGGTTATCATGGTGCGATAACGGTCGCCATTAATGGTTACATTCTCAACGGCATAACTTTTAAAGAAATTATAAGAGATGATTCCACCGTCTCACAAACCACACCAAACCATTGATTTGTTTCTGGATGAAATGATAGCTCTTGAATCTCTCCGTCCCAAATGCGGAAATTTAGATTGTTTACGTATCGTTTGAGCCAGAAATGGGCCTCATCTGACCTGAACAAAATTTGGCTCGAAAACGTCGGATCTTTTCAAGAGCCAATAGAGCGGAGCGAATCCGCTTGGGAATGTTGAGCGGCTTCCGTTCTTGCACAAGCTGTGTTTTGTCGCTTTCAACTTACGATTTCGACGTAAAATGTACCAAGTCGTTCCATACTTCCGTGTTGCTGCGAACGGCATCGAATCGACTCTCCGCGATCTTCGGGTATACTCTCAGCTAGGGCTGCTATATTTTCTTCACTGCGTAAGCTCCTGCGACAATGTCGTTTAATACAGGGTTTTCAAATCTAGTAACCGCGCTTTCTGACATACAGTAGCTAGAAAAAGTAAGTTATCAAAACATCCAGCGCTGTTTTAAATGCTCTATACATTTTTGCGTTATCGAATATAATTTTTTTTGCATATGTTCGGAAAGTACCGTTATCAAAGTACCGCAATTGATGATTTTAGTGGCGACCGCGTGTCTGGAAAAAAATTTACGTCGCATTCTATAAAAATACTCAGTGACAAAGCGTGGACAAAGTAAGTTATCAAGTGCAGTAATTGGTGTTTTTCAAATTAAAACTTAAAAATAAATTACAAAAAAGCATTAAAGGTGAAAGAATTTATTATTTCATACATTTTGAAATTGAATTGGTAAGTAAAACATTGGTTTTTGTTTTTATTTAATTTTTTGAAATATTGAGGCGATTTATTTACAGCGAATTTAAAAAAAAAATGAAAATGGTGAATTTTAAACAATTAACGAATGAGGAGCGTTCAGCCATAATTAGTTTGCATAAAGATGGTCACACACAGCGTTATATTGCTGAAAAATTTAACAAAAGCCAAGTCGCAATATGGAAAGTTGTTGCAGGCTACAACAAAGAAAATCGAGTCATCAGGAAGAAGAGACAAGGGGGCCCAAAAATTACAACGGAGAGAGTTGATAAACGAATTTTGGATATTTCCAATTCTGATACCTTCAAATCAGTTCCAAAAATTCGCGCACAGCTTGTAAAAGAAGGCAAGAAGCCCCCTCAGTGCACACTGTCCGTAATAGATTGCGCCAAGCTAATATTCACGGCCGCGTTGCAAGAAAGTTACCCTACCTAAATGAGGCGAATAGGAAAAAACGACAAACATTTTATGAAGAGCACATATTGAAACCTCAAAATTTTTGGCATAAAGTGCTCTGGACTGATGAATCGATGATTAGACTTCGTTACTCTCACGGTATGGTTTACGTTTGGCGCTCACCCGAACAAGAACTATCATACAGGTGCACTCTACCCACAGTTAAGTCGGTGGAAAAAGGCTTAATGGTTTGGGGGTGCTTATCTGCGAATGGCCCTGGCAATATTGTAATCCTGGAAGGAAAAGTTACTGCTACAGTTTATGTAAATATTTTAAAGGAGCACGCGATCCCCGAGGGTCACCGCCTAATTGGCCATGATTTCCTTCTTCAACAAGACAATGCGCCAATTCATACTGCGAAAATCATCACAGAACATCTACAAAATGAAAATGTGAGTGTATTGAAATGGCCTCCTCAAAGCCCTGACTTGTCACCAATTGAAAATGCTTGGGCAATCCTTAAGATGCGTATAGCTGAAGAGAAACCCCAAAACCTGACTGATTTGAAGGACTGCATCTATAACACTTGGAACAATTTTCCTCAAAATGAGTGTTTGAAGCTTCTCAACTCCATGCAACAACGATTGGGTCAACTAGCTACACGAAATTATAGACATTGTGGATATTAAAGAATTTGATAACTTATTTTTTCTACATGCAATTTACTGTATGTGTTTATGTTTTCCTTTTATAAAAGCAAAAAACTAATGTTTTGTTTTAAAATTACTTTCATTAAATACTTTGAAATATGGTCTCAATAAAAAACAAATATTTTGTCTGAAAAATGTAAACTTTAAAATTGTATTCACTTCGCTGATTTATATTTCACTTTGATAACTTACTTTTTCTAGCTACTGTATATGGCTTGTGGGGCTCATTTTGAGTACGGACTAAAGCTTCATGCTGTATCTGGAGGGTATTATAAGAGAAGAAAAAATTGTTGGCGTTCGAAGCATTATGTGGAAAAGACCTTAACTGTTCTCCAGATTGTCGAGAAAATATAGACCTTTCTTATGTGGCAAGTGGCTTAGTAAATTTTTTATACTTCAAAGATTTTTATTTTCCCTACTCTTCTCCTTTCGCCCGAAATTCGCTTGAAATCCATCCATCACGTGTCCACCTGCCTGCCCAACTCTTTGGTTCCATCAACCACCTGAAACGGAAATTAATTCGCTAGCCACCTCATTGAAAGAATGTTACAAATTCAATGCGCTGGCATTTTACTATGAAAAGATATTCCTCAAGAAATCTATACCTTCTTCTAACTGTACAGCTCAACGAAATCAAATAGCTGAGCGCACATAATACATTCTCCTACATACCATACATGAGCCCGGGATGCATTTGGCCAACTAACTAATGCCAACAAATAAAACTTTTCCCACTATTGCAGTTTGCTGTTGTTGTTGTGAGAAATATTTTTCCATTATAAAATTGGCATGCAATCAAATTTAGTGTGCAATAATTGAATGGGCACTGATTGCATTGATTCGGCTGGTGTGGAGAAAAAACGAGCTCGGAGCATGTGAACGTTCGAAAAATGTTCTGAATTTGCTGAATTAGTTTGCTTTGGCAGGTGAATTAGGGTAATTGCCGGTAGGTGAATACGTGAAAGAGTTTACTTCAGAGATTCGGCTAACAAAAGTGAAATAATAAAATTAAAGTTTTGTGTGAAAAAGGCCGAATCTAATAAATAGCAAGAGAGAAACATGTATTACCAGCAGCTAAAAGTAAAGTCCGTTCTTGATTGTATGCGATTTTGGTTGAGAATTAGAATAGAAGTATCTGAATTGTATTAATGTAGTCGTGAATAACTGGTATACTAGATATTTAATGTGTGTATTTAGTGTAGAAGACTGGATGGGAAACCTTCAGTAAATTAAAATTAGTATAGCCAGGTCTTTTGAGGATGTCAAAAACTCCTGAACACGGCATGAATCTGCAGGTAAGAGTCCTGAGGAAGCTGCTTAGATGATTAGTTGTAAAACCATATACGAGGTATGACAATTAAGTAATGAGACTGATTCCATAAAAACCGTATATTTGAAAATTATTATACAACTCTGCCATCCCCTTCAAAGTAGTCCCCTTGGGCAGCTATACAGCGATTCCAGCGCGTTTTCCATGCTTCGTAACATTTCTGGAACCCTTCGACTGGGATGTCCGCGAGTAACCTCGTCACGGCCGCCTGGATGTCCGTAATCGACTCCAAATGGGTTCCTTTGACCACCGATTTGATTTTAGGAAACAAAAAAAGTCACAGGGTGACATGTCGGGCGAATAAGGCGGCTGCTGCAACACGGCGATCCCTTTAGAGGCCAAATACTGGGACACGCTGAGGGCGGTGTGGCACGGCGCGTTGTCGTGATGAAGGATCCAGTTACGAGCGATGTCTGGGCGCACCCTGTTGACTCATTTTCGCAATCTTTCGAGTACTTGGCAATAGTAGACTTGATTCACAGTTTCCTCCGGTGAAACAAATTCTTTGTGGACGATTCCACGGCTATAAAAAAAGGCAATAATCATTGTTTTCAATGACAACCTTTGTGAGCTTTGGCGTTTGGTTTCCGGATCTAAGAGTACTGTCATTTTCGTGACGAGTACTACAAACACTGGAGCGATGGTACATATATCAATGGAGAGGGGAGAGATGCCGAAAAAAGAAAAAAGGGAATTTCAAGGTCACAGGTTTACCACAAGCGCGGCAATAAAATCAGTCTCATTACTTAATTGTCAAACCTCGTATTTCCCTTAGTAACTGAAAGACTTAGAGAAAATGTGTTTTCATCGTAATCTGCCAAAAGTTGTGCAACCAAGAAACAGCACAGGTAGCGAACACTGACCTATAACTTGGTTCTGCAGGTTGTTCAAAGCACGCTTAACTCAGGTGAGATCCAGCTGCCGAAGAAAACACCTCAGGTATACGAGGTAGTTCACAGCAGCCTACGGTACGGAAAGTAGAATGCTAGGCTGTATTTTTTTTGTTTGTATAACGAAGTAACCCACTGCTATCAACATAGTATGTAGAGATTGCTTAATCTTGGCACTTCGAACGATTTCGTTTGCTCGGTGAGTGAGTCCAGGAGTAATATAACTTTAGTTGGCGCATTATTAGTTCGAAGGAGACAATCTATCACAATCTCCTTGAGTATTATTGCTAGAGACGCGAAATTATAGATTAAAATGGATTTCAGTTCTATTCGGATTGTTGTCGTTAACATTTTGTTAATGTGAGCTCGGCTATGAGTGACAGCTTGCGTACCTAGAAAAGAAAGGGGGCCCTTATACCAACCAATCAATTATATCAACCTACTTATTATTTTAGTTCGACTAATGAAAAGCTGATTCACCACTACACATTAGTTATTTGACTGAAAACAGCGAGTCCGATTTTCTCTGACTCTGGAATACGCAAAAGTAGCTGGGACTAATATATCTGGAGACAGCATGAATTGGAGCTTCTTTTAGGGAGGTAAGCATTCACTTCGACAAAGCTAGTTAAAGAGAGTCTGGTCTCACTAAAGATAGCAACAACTTACTTTATCATCCGACTCGTTCAGGTGCCGGGTCATAGCGGAATCTTGGCAACTATAAGGCCGAAGATCAGGCGCCATTGACGTCTTACGTGCTAGCACTGTGGACGTCGGGTGCGTTCAGCAGGTGCTTGTCGACGGCCAGGCCCTGAGCGATTGCGAGATCCTTTTGGCCTCGAGTAGGACGAAAGAGATATATTGAACTACTTGCCACAATCGAAGCAGTTCTCATTGTCTAACGGGCATTAGAAAGTTTGGCGTACGCAATCCGTCAAGCTTGTTTTGAGGAGGTTGAGATGGAAAAATCCAGGCACTTTCTCTTCCATTGTCCAGCCTTTGCAAGACTGAAGTTGAAACAACTCGGTAGTTTTACCTACTTTGAACTAGAAGACATAGCTTGAAGTGACATTAGTAGTTTCGAAAAATTTTTGATAGGCTCAAAGTGCTTTAGCGATTTGTAAAGATCATATATCTATTATATAGTGGTTTTGAGTATCATAACGGACCGTCGTTCTAAGCCGTCCAAATGAGATTCTTGTTAGAATCGATCTCTTAAGTTAACCTAATATACCTGCCGTTTTCGGATATATAAGTAGTTGAATAGACGTCTTACAATCCCAACTAGAAGTATTTTTACGAGTATTATAAAGATCTTCAGTTTAATGCCTTAAAACCCCAGTAAAATAAAAACCTGCTACCGCAGCGCCTAAATATAGGCTGCACGAAGTAAAGCAGCTGTTTGATCTTCGCTAACGGTAATTTATTGCCATTATGTTGCATAAAAGTGCGCTATTAAATGAGCACTTGCTAACGGTACTACACATTATAGTTACGCTATGCCCGAACGTGAGCGACAGTAGCTGAGGATGCGAGCGGATACGCAGTGTGTGCTACCAATATGCCATTGGTCATTGTCTGATTTCTCATGCCTGACTGACGAAAGCCGAATCGTGACCTGAAAGACATTACGATAGTTTTTATTTTCATAGATTATTAGCCGTTAAGACACTTTGAAAGCGAGATGAGAGCGTTACCGTCCGCTCCTATGCTTGCCGCCAAGAACGCTTGACTTTTGCCACTTGCAACATTGCAAATGCGACTGTCAGTCAGTGAAAATAATATTAGCGTCACTCTCAGGATTCCGAAGGCCACGACGGCGTTGCGTTGAATTATTTTCACGCTGCGCGGTCTACATACATAGCATAGCTGAGCATAGCGGTGCATAGCGCTCCTTGGCGCTTGTGAAAATATGTTTGAAAAGCAATTGGCAGCTGTTGCCTGGAATTTCTTCATTGAGTACGTGCCACAAATTGCCAATGACAATGGCTGCTGCAGCCGAAGATGTCGGCAGGCAACGCATACAATAGCGCTACATAGCGCCTGTTATGCTGCAATGAAATATGCGCATTTGCTGCATTCGCACCATACCAACCGAGTAACGCTTGCCATAATAAATGGCAGTATTTTTAAACTTTTTCAAAATTTATTTATTAAATTTGATTTTGCCCAACAACAAAACGCGCTTAATTGATTACATAACTGTGCGCGGGTGGGGGGCGGTTGGGGTGCTTGTGCATTCAATCAGCATTGACGCATTGGCGCCTAAAAGCGGATTACAATATTTACCCACTCGGTTTGGTTGCGCGTGAATTTCCCAACAATTTCACACTTCATTGTGCGCCATTTCAATTAAGTTCTTGCACACCCCCGTTCGCGCAGAAAATAGTGCAACCGAAAAAGTGGAGAAAAAAACATTGTTTGCCTAAAAGTATGCTTTTTTCATATACTTTTTCGCTTTTTCATAGTTCATAAATTTAATTGCTAAATGAATTTCACACAAAAAATTTTTATATTTGCGCGCATTGTTGTTGCTTTGTTTTATTACAACGCTGGCTGCTATTGGTTGTTGTTGCTTTTCGTATATGTGCTTTTTGGCTCGGTTTATTTGCTTGAAATTAGTTTTTCCTCTGCGGTTCATAATTGCACTGATTGCGGCGCTCGGGCTTCCGTTGCATGTCGCAGTTCAGTCGGTATTTATTGTTATTTTTGTCATTTAATTTTTGTTTATTTTGCTTTTTGGCTTTTTTACATATTATTTATGAATTCATTAAACTAAATTGTAGTGTCACATTTGCTGCGGTTGTTTGCGCCGTATTTTTGTCACTCGTTGTGCAAATTTTCACAGATAATTTAGTCATCGAATAGTTGGTGGAATAGAGATGAGCAATGGTTGTTTCTGCTTTCAAAAAAGAGAAAGGGTTAACTTCGGTAGCACCGACGCCAAAATTATTACCAAGTTGGTCCTACTGTGCTTGGGGAGTAGGTTCGAATGGGTTGTTGAGCAGCAGCTAGACAATTTAGCCTCCGCTGTTTGATCGAAAAATTTTTACTTTTTTTCCATACCGACTTACTAATTGTGAAGCCATAAAAAAGGCGAACTCCTGTGTTCGATCTCATAAATTAACGAAATGCTTACTAGCCATTCCAAAAATGCATTGAATTTCCATTTCTGCCAGTTCCGTGGTATGTCTGAAGGTGAGCGCTCCCAAGTGTTTGAGTCTTGATCTCCCAGCTCATCAGCTTTACAATTGCCTGCGATACTGCTGTGGTCCCGTACCAGTGTTATGACAAAGAGACTGGATACTATAATATTAATACTTCCTTGAAGAAAGCTGCATTCCCGAGCAGTAGAGGGTAGCCTGATTTAGAAGCTTCAAAAAGTCGAAATTATTATTTTTGCTTAAATCTCTTTAAAAATAATCTAAGGATATGTTCCCAAAGTTATAGATGGAAATTCGAAAGCTTTGACGCGCTATTTCTCGGTTTTTCATTTTTACGATTTTTCTTAATTGGCGGGCAGGATAAAACAAAACTAAACGTCGTATGGAATTGGGGCAGAGTTTATTATCTTTGGCAATAAATTATTTTCTATTTGTACTAAAAAAAAACTAAGAAAAGTCAAGTTGAACATATTTTTAAACAATATAAAGTCAAATTTTTTTGTCAATAATCATCTTTTTTGCAATTTATAAAAAATTTGTAAAATTTTACACTTGTTTTTGCAACTTTTTTAGTTTAACTAGAAGATAAATTATTAAAAAATATGAATCTCTTTGAATTTTTGGTTTCCGGCAGAAATTGCGATCTGCATTCTGCACGCCGTCCGACAAATGCTTCCCAAAGACGGTATATCAAAGACTTCGTTTCGAAAAAATATGTGAGTGATGCTTAAATATATAACTATAAACCCTAGAAATTTCGTTTTAATCAATTATTTCATTCCTTATCAAAAACATGATTAAAAAAATAGATTTTTTTAAGCCTCTAAAGCAGGCTCACCCCTTAATGGCTGCAAACTCGGCTTGGAAAAAACGGCAATAGTCTGAGGTTAGAGTTGAAAGAGAGCTCCACCAACTTTCTTTCCAAGCTTTGAACCATCCGTAAAGAAGCTCACTGCCGTTCTCCTCCAAAGGACTACATAGTTCCAATGTTTGTATAACACAAAAACGTTTTCCGGAAATTGCAGAGAGAGCTCAACATGTAGCCTTTTTAGTAATATTCCGTTCAAAGGCGCCTCACATACGAGGGCTGCTATATATATTTCTGGCCTAATAATGAAAATAGGCATATTTATCAACGAAAATGTTTTTTTTTTTTTCGTTGGATTTGGCTCGTCTTGGAAGACCCACACGGTCGATTGCTGTTTTGTTTCGGGCTCATACGCATAGATCCATGATTCGTCACCTGTGACGATCTTACAAACGTCTTTTGAAGCACCGCGATCGTATTTTTTCAGCATTTCTTTACACCAATCCCCACGAGCCTTTTTTTGAGTGATTGCATTGCATTTTCTGGCACAACGGCTGTTTTTGGACCACCTTCACGGAATTCGTCTTTGAGTGAGCGTCGACCACGATTGACTTCGTTGTAACAGTTTTTCACAGTGCTATGGGATGGTGCTTCATAGCCATACAAAGATTTTAGTTCATCGATGCACTCTTGTCGTGATAATCCACGTCGAAAGTTGTGAAAAATGATCGCACGAAAATGTTCACGAGTTAATTCCATTTTTTGGCCGAGATGAATTTTTAATTCCCTGTAAATAAAACAATTCACGATTAAATGACAAAACGTTCTGAGTGATGTTATGCTAAAAAATGTCAAACTTTCCAATGGAAATGTTAGATTGCACCTGGCAACACTTAATGTTGTCTAGTCCAGAAATATATATAGCAACCTACGTATATCTTTTCGATCAAAAAATTAACTTAAAAACTGTTGAACTATCTAAATATATGGTATTAATCCTGATCTCTTTGTGCCCAAACGTCTGGAGATACTAGTTGGCCTTTGAGTAAATCATATTGTGGGAGTGGATCATTTAATGTCTAGAAAAAAAAAACATTTTTCATAGATCGTTCAATCTTTTCAGGGAATTTAATAAATATATTTGATTTTATCGAATTATTGACTTTCATCTTCAGTTTATAAGTTAGTGAGCAGCGTCTTACCAGAACCCTGGAAAGTTGCCGCAATCGATGTTCGAATTCGCTGATAAATAAAGTTAAGTTTTTTTACGGTGCGAAGTCATCGAAGTAGAACTGGCGGAATTCCCAAGACGAATTTTTCCAATGTACTATGTTGGGGAGATATAACAAGCGTTGTAATCCTTAACTCCAGTAGTGAAGACTTGCTTGCTCTTTACAGGAACAATCCCTCTATAGGACACAGTCAATTCATGTTCATATTCCAATTTCTTAGCATCCGTACCTTATTTGAAAATCTGAATAATATTTCACTTTTGAATATTTAAATTCACTTCAATAAATTTGATTGACATTTGCTGGAATTTCTTTTTTGGTGTAATGTACGGTTCTCTGAAATCCCTGGTTTCCATTAGTTTTACTGAATCTCTATTTTGTTATGCTAAAGAGAAGTTATTCCCTGTGATGAATCCACCTCATTTGATGATGAAATTATATTATTTGATGAAGTTAGTCGTTAATGCAGGTTACAGCCAAGCTCTGTGTTTAATATAGTCGTTTTGGTTCGGAGCCGTTTGACCTGCAATATTTTTGTCTTCATGAACAAAATGAAATATTGTTCGATGCGTTAAAAGAAGAACCGCTGATAAATGTTACGAATTCTTCACCTCTGGTTTTAATCTCAATTGATAGTGAGCTCCGACAGAGCTATAACATCAATACAGTTCGAGAAAACTTTATTAAATAAGAGAAATTTGAAGAAAAATTGTCTCGATCTCGTGGAAATCGCGCGAATCTCTTAAAAATCTGGCATTCTTCCGTCTTAGCACACGAAAATTTTCGCTGATTTTCTTGAGCGGCAACAGTTAAAGCTTTGAAATTCATGCAAATACCATACTCGTATGCAGCTCCCCATAATGAGTTACAGTACGCCATACTCCATTGCGTAATTATGACAAATTATTTACTAAAAACCTGAGTGCAATATTTCAATATGTCTTAACATTGTTCTAATTTGCAGTCTTCTGGTCTCCCTGCCGCTTCTCCTTACACATTACCCACATTACTAACTTGAAATTACCCAACAAAGTAATAAGTACTTAGAAATATTGGCAATAATGCTTAGCATATTTGAGTGACGATGGCGAGCCGTCGTCCAAAATGAGACAAACTAACTCCAACAAACTGCAATTAACTGCGCCCAAGCAACCGAAGTTGTGGCGATGGTAATGAAGCCGGCTACCCCCGCACACACGGCGCAGCGGAAGTGAAAAATCTGCCAAACTACAGAAGGAAAGACAGCGACTACAAATTATTGTTGTAAGTAGTATTTTGCTAACGACAATGTGGTCGCACAACTAACTATTTAATAACAGACAACAACCATAACGGCACGAAGTGGGCTGCGGAGAACGGCGCATGGAGCTCATGGAAACTGAGCACCTTGGAGGAAGTTGGCGAACTGCGCCAGCCAGCCTGGGAGTCTGCTACACAGAGCAGACACAGGAAATGTTGGCCATTAAGCGTATAAGATTTTATTGTTGTCGCGCCCACAGTTCGAAACGCGCCCACAGCAGCAACGCTCCGTCCAAACTGGTAGGCTTGTATCGCCGAGTTAAACTGAACGCAACTGCACAGCTGGACCGTTGACTGGCGCACACACTTAATTAGAAAAGTTTTGTGTGAAACGACAGTGAAAAGTTGGAGAACTATTGGAATAATATTTAGCAACAACGAGATGGTGGCCGAGTGCACCCATTTGCGGCAGGCTGACTACGTGGTGGCAAGCTGTGGTATCAAGTGAGCAAACACGTTGACCTCGCATTGAACATGGCTGTGGCTGCGGCGGGTTAAACGGCCAACAAAGGCAACAGCAATGCAAAGTTGTTGCAGCGCGGTAAGCCCGTGAGGTGGCAGGAGCTGAAGAAGCGCGAGGACAGTGAGCTCGAAACTGAGAGAGGGCTCGAAGGTATAGTAAAGTCGCAGTTACTTTAGTTGGAAGCTGCACATTGAGGTACAAGGTAAGATGGCGAAAGGGCGCTGTTATATGTAATGCAATTTAATGGTGGTAAGGCGGGTGGCAGTAACAAGACATAACGTGTCTCTGAAAAAAAAAAAAACACCAAGAACTGAAATGGAAGCACAAAAAAGAGCACTGTAGAACATGAAAAAATAATGTTCCAAGTAATCGGCGAATGTTAAACGTTAAATGGCCGCTATTAACAGCAAATGACAGTTGACAGTTGGGGCTTAGCGAGCTGCACGAGCTGGGTGCGGCTTGAGCAATTGACGTCCACTACGTGTATCAGCTATCCTGCCGGCTGGAGGGCTGTCAGCTGCGATGGTATTAGTGTGAAAACTTTTGACAATTTGTAAAAATGCGCAAATTACTCGCGCCGCACAGCTAAGAGCTAAGCTAAGTGTCAAGAGTTGCAAAGCAGTTGAATGTGTTGAATGCGCGCGGCTGTTGGCCAAATGGGTGCATAAGCCAGCTGTCAATGAGTGTCAGTTGTTTTGACTTTTGCACGTTCTAAGCCGCTAACTGTTTAGCATTTAGAAAACATGAGTGTGGTGTATATTGACAGTTAGTTGGCTGTTTGGTGGGTAATTAGTCGTCGCGAGTTGTTGTGATCTTATTGGCCTGGCATTTAGGTATTTCATGGAAGACATTAAATAAAGACAACGGTTCCTCTCTTTCACTTTGCGGGCAGACGCAACAGCGGGGGTTGTGAAAACTCCATCTACCTCTTCTTATGATTTTGAGTACGAGCAGAGGCATGGACGATGACAACATCTGATGAGTCGACGATACGAGTTTTCGAGTGAAACGTTCTGCGGAAGATTTATAGTTCTTGGCGCATTGGCCACGGCGAATATCGCATTCGATGATGGAACGATGACTTCGATATTGTTCAGCGAAGTAAGAAATAGCCACTACGCTGGCTAGATAATGTCGTCCGAACGAACGAAAACCTTCAGCTCCGAAAATATTCGACGCAGTACCCACCGGGGCAAGCAGAGAAAGAGGAAGACATCCTTTCCGTTGGAAAACTAAATGGTGAACGACCTGGTTTTGCTTGAAATCGCCAGTTGGCGCCATGCAGCGAAAAGGACGGACGAGTAGCGCGCTGTCTGTCTACGCCAATCAAGAAGAAGAAGAAAAAGAAAGAATACCATAAAAAATGGTGTGAAGCGAATAAGATGTTATAGAAGTGATAAGATTTTCGGCCCGATAGAGCGTTGTTAGGTAGGCTTTCAAAGCTTTGATGGATGCAAATAGACTGAGCGGAGAAAGGTCTGGTTGCCGAAGGATACTAAGACTTTAATTTATCTCATTTAGTATTCAAGGGAACTAGAAATGTCTAAATATTTTTATATCGAAGTCCCATATAAAACTTGTTCGTACGCCTTCCTCTAACATCATCATAAAGACTTTATTGACTTTACCCATGAAGGGAGATCGGCAAATTTAGCAATCTTTACGCAACAGGGAGACTGTGAAAATTCCTTTACTTCCGAGCGTTTGAGTCTGGGATCTGATAACAGTAGTCCGGAGATTGTAGGGAGAAATGAAGAAATTATTGCGGAAGCTTATTTTACAGTGTATGGTCTCAGGGACGAATCGTTGAGTAATATTATATTAAATCCTCTGCTTTGCTCTTTCAAACAGGGTACTGTTGGTAACAGCTTAAGATCATCAACATGTCCGAGGCCAAATTGACCGGTCACAAAAACTTTCCAGCTGCAATGCGTACTCATTTTCCCCTTCCGGTAGCTCTTTCGCAGATACTCGCATTTAAGCTCATTGCCTCTTAATTATTTTGCACTCGTGAAACATGGTAAAAAAATTAAATGAAATGTAGAAAGTGCACAAAAAAGTAGCTGCGACAATGATGACGTGATGACGTGACTGGGTTTTCATATTTTTGACAACGTCCGTGAATTTGGCCAGCGAGTGGCAAGCGCACAACGGAGCGACTCATTGCATGGACAACAAAGGCTGCTAGGAGTTGCGCTGCACATTTTAATCAGTCTGGCTGCCGAAATTAACACGTTCGAGAGGTGAGCGAGAGATGCTGCGAATTTGGCGCATTGGTAATTTGGAATGAGATAAAGTGACGAAGTGATAGCCGTTGAAGCAAAGGAAAGGAAGCATTGGAAATTTTCTAGTATAATATTTTCAAAGTGACAATTAATTTGGTTTAGAATTCCATGCGCTCGTTATTGGAATAAATGAATTTGAAACGAATTTAGTTTTTCAGTTGAAAACTATTTGGTTTTGTTCTTACGTGTTGTTGAAGAATTTGAGAAGAATTGTCATCAGGAGATATGGCGATGCGTAGTGGCAGAGGGGGAGGGATAAAGATAGATAGATATATACAGTACGAGAGAGTAAGGAGAGATAGATGAGATGAGATGAGAGAGAGAGAGAGAGAGAGAGAGTGAGAGAGAAATAGCTAACGTGTCGATTTTCGGAACTTTTGACAATTATATGATATTATCTCATACGTATCGAAGTTCTAGTAAAAAAGAATGCAAAATTTTTTCGATGGACGGCTTTGTATCTGACGTTGTTTAGATGCGATTGCGTAACGTCTTGTGACCCAGAAGTATGTATTTGGGGCGATTGGCAGGGAATTATTTATATATATTTATAATAATTAACCATAAGCTGTAGCCTTAAAGCTGAACTCTTCATTCTTATCTTTACTATCAACAAATGGATCGTCTGAAAGAAGTAATCGCGCAAGAATAGACAGTTTCGGCCATTAGGAGAGTAATTGTGTTCAATCGGGACTCGCTTGAAGCTCGGAGAGTTTGGCCGGGCGGTCATTGAGCATCAACCTTACATTTCGAATGAAGAAATCGTGGAAATGGCAACAAAATCTTGCATATTCCCTAAATAGGATCATCATGACTGTGATAAATAAAACCTTCAATTTCAGTTGTACTATCACATAGGCAGGTCGTACTATGGACCCATAATCGATGGTTCTGTCTTGGACAGATATTTGTCTTTTGAGTTACCCATAAACTTCTAAAAATGGATTACCAGATCTTCATAGATCGACGAAGCATTTAGAGCTTACCAAATATCAATTCTAGTAACTACGGTCATTCGTAAAGACTTGGACTTTGCAAAAAGATGTGTCTACCGATATTTTATTCTTAGCCTGCTAAAAGCCGGATAATAGAAGAGTGAACCTATTGGACCGTAACCAATCAATACACTTACAATTGCAGCGACATTGACTTTGCGTAGAACCTTTAGTACGGAGGACCTCTTATGGTACATTCTGATGCAGAAAGATCTCACAGTCGCGTAAGTGCTCGTTGTTGACAACCGCTTGCTCATCTCAATGGAGGTCCAGCGCTGGAACTCAAGATGACATTGAAAAGCATTACGCTTACACCAGACGTCGTATTTTTAAGGGGGTATGCTACTCTAGAATTAAATTTTTTTGAATTTTATTTAAAAAAAAAAAACAAAAATATTTTAACCATCCATTTTTTATGTTCTTTTTATTGATATCTTAAGAATACAGAAAAAAAATTTTACAAAAAAATATTAAAAATTAAAATAATTAGAGGGGGGAAGAGACAGGTGTAAAAAAAATGCCGCATCCTGGTGACATTGATCCTGACTTTCCTGGTGGTCTGAAAAAAGAAATCAAAGAAAATTCTTAATTAGTAAGGATACTGTTATAGTCTCTACCTCAGGGAACATGAAAAAAAAAATTTTTGAAAAATGGCGACTACCTGAAAATAAAAATCATTTTTTACGCTAGTTTTTTGAAATTCCTGAATTTTTTTAAATGTTAAAAACAAAAATTTTGACACGATGCTGGTAGAAACGATAAAGGATTGTATAAAGAAGGTTGACACAAAATTTCAGGTAAATCGGTTGCATAGAACTTGAGATAATGCCGGTACCGTGTGGAAAAAAGTAGTTTCGAGAAAAACGCGTTTAAAAAAGTGAGTCTACCTACCTACCGGGCTAGGTACTGAGTCACTGTAGCTCTTAAAATAATTTTAATTTTTAAAAATCTTTTGGAGGATATGTTCTTAAGGGTCTAAACTTTAAATATATGAAAAAAAATCGAATTCTTCAAAATTCTAGAGTAGAATACCCCCTTAAAAGACCATTTAATATATAAGAAAATTACCAGAAAAGCTAACTTAAATAAGTTGCCCAGACACATGTCGCTCCAAAAAGCCAGCAAAGTTAATTATTAAGTATACACAAGGGGAAATAAAGTGATTTTCTTTAATAATACACCCGCTCATATATGAACATACAGAGTCTGCACAAACACTCACTTATTTATGCTTCAGCCAGAACTGTTCCAGGGTAACCTTCGCCGTACAACAAGCGGTGCATACATAATTGTTTAAGTATTCAAATAAGTACAAAAGTGCGTACGCTTCACATGAGTATGCTATGCCATGCAACTAATTGTCATAAATTTGGCTAATTATGGCCTTGTCGCGATGCCTAAAAATATGCTACAAAGTATGAAACTCGATTTTGTCATTTTAGTTTTGGTTAACGCAGATGTGTCGTTTGAGTGCGGAAGAGCGGTGGAAATTTTCACCCAGTAAGCAATGCTGTTTATGGTCTCAGAGTTGCTCGTATTTATTTGGCTTCACTTCATGTAGTACACAGGAAGATTTCTTAAATCCGACATAACTTTTGACCTGTCTTCTACCGCCTTTCTTCAAACAATAAACTCGAATTTATTTGTAACTCAACATCATGGTATAAACGACCAATGGTTTTCAGACCAGCCGAATATTAATCAGCTTCCCCCGAAGACATGGTGCTTCTTGGGAAATAAACGGAAAGGAAGTACATATTGCAGTTTCTATATTGAGTTAAAGATTTGATAATATTTCTCCCTCTCCCCTTAATAAATTTTGTTTGTAATTTCTCATCATGAGGCAAATACTTGGCGAGGATATTTTAAAGCTTTAATTATTAGAACTATAAGCTGTAAGTTTAAGATGATATTGGCATGAAGACATAATTTATAGCTCAGAAACTTGAAGTTAAAAAGCTAAGAGGTATATGAGTCTTTAACTGGGACGAAGAGGAGAATGACTTCGGTTCACTTAAAGTTTCGAAAGAGCGATCATCTTTTTGACGAAGGGAAATAAAGTATTTGCTTTACTGGGTTAGTTAAACGGGTTTTCGAAAAGTTACTGGCCGATCCGCGCATGCATTAAACATAGGTTTGGGAAGGTATTTTTTAAAGAAACTAAACCAAACTGTGCCCAAAAGGTGACATTTGAACTTAAACTGCGCGCGTTGAAGGCTTTGGAGAATTAGTTTTTTTTTATTTAGGTTGGTAGTACTGTCAGTCACATTTATGTCAAATTTCATGTCAAAATATTCATTAGTGTTTGAGGTACGTGTCGTTTTGTGAGCTGCTAAAAGTGAGTTTTTCGTTTTTTGCGATGTCGAAATTTGTTGAGCAAAGAATTTGTACAAAATTTTGTTTACGGAATCAATTTTCTGCTCCGGATACGTTGAGGATGGTGCAGAAAGCCTTTGGTGATAACGCTATGTCTAAAAAAAATGTTTGCAACTGGTATAGTGAGTTCCAAGCCGGCCGTGAACGTGTCGAAGACGAAGAGCGTCCAGGGCGACCATCAACCTCAACCGACAAAGCTCACGTTCAACAAATCAAAGATTTGGTGTTGAAAAATCCTCGATTAACAATTAGAGATCTTGCTGATGAAGTTGGCATAACGAAAGGCTCAGCCAATACCATCTTGAAGGATGTTTTGGGCCTCAAGCGCGTGAAATCTCGACTGGTACCGAAAACATTGAATATTTTGGAAAAAAGGCGTCGCGTCAAAGTGTGTGAAACGATGCTTTCCGACTACCAGGGTGTCATGAAATGCATTATAACTTGCGATGAGACTTGGAACTATGCTTACGACCCCGAAACAACCGATCAATCGAGCGAATATCGTGCCAAAAGAGAGCCGAGACCAAAAAATCGCGCCAAAATCGCTCAAAAATCAAGGTCATGTTGACTGTTTTCTTCGATTATCGTGGTGTTGTGCATTACGAATTCCTTCCAACCGGTCAAACAGTCAACAAGGAATATCACTTGAACGTTATGCGTCGTTTGCGTAAAGCTATCCGCCTGAAAAGGCCGGAATTGTGGAAAGACAATTCTTGGTTTTTACACCACGATAATGCACCATCCCATACTGCCCTCGTAATTCGTGATCATTTCGTCAGAAACACAACCCATATCGTATTCACCTGATTTGGCGCCGTGCGACTTCTGGCTGTTCACCAAGCTCAAAAGACCGCTCCGGGGACACCGTTTTTATACGAAGAGGAGATTCAAGCCGCAGCGAAGACAGAACTGAAGGTTGTTACTTCGTTGAATGATTAAGCAATTTTTTATATATGAGAAGTTTCGCTTTTACTTTTTGGAGTGAAACTATTCCAATTTCAAAAAGGCTTACAGAATACTCAAGACTTCAGTTTTACATTCAATCCCTCCTGAAATCTATATTGAAGGATTAAATATATATAAATACTAAATTTCAGAAATTGAATTTCAAGTCACTAAAAGATTTAACAGAAATTGATTGAAATAATATTTTGCTTCTCTTTCAATAACTCGTAGCTCAGCAATAAATCACTCAACACAAAATTAATCAACCAAAGCTGTGGCTGCAACAATTGCATTGTTGTGAAACAGAGAAATACAACCGTGATTGTGAAGGCCACGTACAGAACTAGGAATACCGAAATAAATAAATATACATACTCGTATGTGTATGTTTGTTTTTGTGCTGTGGACAACATATTCTGTCGTTTAGAAATAGACCGCAAAGGCCACACAACAAACAACGATGCTTGAAAAAATAGAATTGGCAAATTGTCTAAATATTGGGAAGCCAAGAGAAAAATTACAGTGATGAGAATATGTAAATTCCTATAAAATAAAATTAATGAAAAAAAAATTTAAATAAAAAAAAATAAATAAAAATAAAAATTAAAAATTTTTTTGTGGGTGAGGGTTGGAAAATGCTTTCCGCATCGTCAGTGTTATCGTCACAGCAGCGGTCTATGCTCTTTTGCCCAGATCTCAGCTCCGTATAATAGGACGCTGATTGTCGTCGACATTTGGAGCTTTCTTCTTAATTGACTGTGGCCTCCTATGTTGTCCATTAGTCGTATCAATTGGGAGGTGATCTTCGCTGCCTTTCCTGCGGCGTACTGCGTTTGTACCCAGAAGGTTAGTCCAGTCTTACGCCTAATTAGTTTACTGCATTTTGTGTCCTAAGTAAGAATATCCATGTTCGTTTGTATACTTATTTCGAGGCCTATGCAGTTATTCGTTAGCAGTAGTAGCTCTGTTTTTTACGTGGCAAGCTGGAGGTTCTATGAGTCGACTTATGCTTGCGTCCATATCATGACCTGATTAAGCTTTCTGCGCGCTTCTTCTGTGTCTCTTGATGTAATTACTGCTGTAATGTCGTCCGCGCAGCCAATTAAGTACGATTCGTCTGACATTTCGAGTTTTAGTATAGAGTAGTAGTTGATATTCCACAAGTCTGGACCTAGATAGCTCATTTTGCTGCTCTCGACGTGACCGCTTTTTGTTGTGAACTGCTAATTTTCAAATACCGGTGATTTTGCGAAATTTCCCAGGGACCACTTGACATGTTTTGTGCCTCCATCTAGCGCTGTTGAGGCCATTTAGGACATCTGAAGTCGCCAGTAACACTATTCTTTTATGTTTGTGCCATCTACACTGTGCAGTATCTATACTTTTAATGACGCATTTTATATAGCTTCTAGAATAAATCTGTCGAGTTTAAAACCGTGTTGTTTAGGGAAGAGTCCTCCATCTTCATTGATAGCTGCATCGAGTTTGGGTTTAAGAAGCCTTTCATAGAACTTTCCCGCAGTGTCAGTCATACATAGTGGACGGTATGTTGACGGCAAGCTGGCCTCATTTTCTCTTACTAAATAGCATCAGCCGTTGCTTTTTCCAGGATTCAGGGATATTTCAGGTTCGAGGAAGGCGTTGCACATATTCTGTAGTACTGCCGGTTACTCTCAACGATCAATTTCATTAATTATGATGGGATCCCATTCCGGGTCAGGTGATTTGTTGGCCTTGAGCTTGCCAGTTACTAGTTGTAGCTCTTCGAGGGTGAACTGGGGGGTTAGCGGAAGCCGTAGAGCCTGTTCGGGATCACTAGCCTTTTTTTCGTGTGTGGAGAAGAGTGCGTTTACGATGTGATCTACTGTGGCAGCGGTTAAGTCAGGTGCTTTTATTCGAGCACCGAGTTTCTTCATCGTTTTAGTAGTTCCCATATACTGTACATTTTGTGGAGCCCGGAATATGGTCGAATTTTTCGTGTTTAGCCTCTTCGCAAAGGCAGCATAAGTGGGCTTTGTGCAATCTTTCAATTTGTGACCTGGTTGGACATATTTTATGGAAGCACCATGTTCTCTTCTACCGAGTCTTTTGAAGTCCCAGGTTAAATGCTCTGGTTCAAAGCAGCGAAAGCACCTTTTGGGGCTTTCTTTCAGTCGCAGCCTGCGGTTAAGCCAGCCAATTTTAATGCGTCAAGGCATCAGTACGTCAGCCTTATCCTGATCGAGCGTTATATATGTCTTTACCTACGATCTTGTGTTAAGTTTAAAGTCGCGTCTTCGATTGGGTCCAGTAGCGGTTCATTTACAGCCCCTGTTATAAGTGACCCAAGGTCTCTTTCCCGAGCAGTTAGATAACAAAGGTGGTTTTAGGCAAGGCGACTCCTTTCCGTGCGACTTCTTCAATCGACTCTTTTAGAAAATAGTTCGAGTTGCAGAACAAAAAAGAGAAGGTACCATCTTCTAACTATAAAAGTGTACAGCTGCTGGCAAACGCCGATGATGTTGATATCACAGGCTACGACAACCGTGCCATTAAATCTGCTTTTTCTTGAATGGAGAAAGAAGCAAAAGGGTCTGGTTGTGACCGAGGCAAAACGAAATATCTGCTGTCATCAAACAAACAATAAACGCACTCGGCACTAGGCTCCCAAGTCACCGTAACTCTTGCCAAAAGGTGCTAATTCGTTTTGAGTAAGCAAAAGTCACTCATTATTCTTTGAAGGTTTTCGATTTAGTTCCCGTTGGTGGAAACAGAGGAAGATGAAGACCTCCACTCCGCTGGATACACTTGGTATCTTATAGTATGTTTACGCCAGTAAAGAAGGAAAAGAAGTCCAATCGGAATTATTTTCCTGCAAAAGACAAATCTTACTACAAAAATGGTATCGAAAACTTGGAGCGTCGCTATAATCATTGTGTTCCCTTGAAGGGCAATTTTCTTGAAGAACATATTTCAACGATTCAACAATATTTAAACCTTATCCGCCGGCTTACCTCGCGGTCATTGCACAAACTATATCAGTGGCGGATTCAGAGGGGGAAATGGGAGAAATTTAACCAATCAACCGCCCCCCTTAAGATTATTAGTAATATCCATAGTCTACCCCTCCTTCAAATATTTTACTTACTACAACACAGCCTTCAAAACTTATATCTAAATGAGACCTCGAGGGTATTAATCTCAAGAAAAAATCATGAAGACGCGTTTAGGTACTTGAAGGGTTAATGCGTTAATGTCAACAAAGTACTTGGAAAAATAACTACAGTATACCACATCACTCATACAGAAGTTTAAATCACAAAAAAAAAAAAAAAAAATAACAACAAAAATAAACAACAACACTAATACGAAAAGTCATAAAGCAATAAAGTTGCAACTGTTCTAATGGTGGCAGCAACAGCAGGCAATTTTCTATTGCCAAAAAGCGCTGAGATTTATGCGATTCAGCAGAAGTAATGCTGCCACACAGCGGTGCATGCACTAACGCACACACACACATATCTACCCAAGCATTAATAAAGTATATTCCAAGAAAACTTCATACAACAATGATGACATTTTGCGCGAACACGCACTAACACACAAACACATATGAGGTTAAAACACACACATACACATGTAAAGAATGTGTGTATTCATATGTGCGCCCGTAAATATTTCACTTTGTTGGCGACACAGCGCTTGAAGCAGCAATAAAAATGGTTGCACATTTGCCAAAAATCCCCCAAGTAGCAGCAGTGGTGGCAGCAATGAGCGGACAGCGGTGTTCGGGGAAGAACAATGCATTTCAGCGGCGTTTGGGAGTTGTTGCAGTTGTGGCAGGCTTAAGAATAACCGAAGGAAAAGCATATTTTCCGAAATGCATTTGTGTTTGGCAAAGCTAAATTGCCGCACGCTGCGGCAACAACAAAAAGGCGCAGAAGAAGAGAAAGACGGTAAAAAAATGCATGCAAATCGCTGCAGCAAGTCATAAAGTTGTGCCACACAAGCAAGTGAAGGTAACCAAGTGTGTCTATATGTGTGTGTTGTTGCTTGCAACTTTTGTTTATTGCCGCGCGCTATTAAATTTGCATTTGCCAATACAAGCGGCAAGCGGCAAGCGATACAATTGCGAAATCCATTGAAATCAACTACATATGTAATGGAGCAGCTGCAAACTGCGGCCAAGGGAAGCTATGCGCGGAGGTGGCAGGTAGGCAATCAGACGATCAGGCAGTTGGCATATTGCATTTCGCCGATTTCCGTAGCAATTGCTGTTTTTTCGGCAAACAAGTGACTTTTCCCATAAATTGCATTCTAATACTTTTGCTGTTGTTATTGTTTCATAGTTGTTGTTGCTGACATAAATCAGCACACTGGCAAACAAGTGCACCATACAAGCAATTTCGCGTGGGAATTTCTCATTTTATGCGCTTTTATTGCTGCATTAGCCGCCAGCAGCATATCGTCGCAATGTGGGCGTTTTATAAGCATTTTGGCAGCAATTTACTTGTTGTTGTTATATTTTGTTTTCTACTGTTATCTTATTAGTTTGCCTTTTTTATGTTCTTCAAATCACATCACTTCGCCTGATGTCATTTATTTCAATTATTTTACTCTCGTTGACTTCTGTGTTACTAGCAACATATGTTGCGTTTGCTGCTTGGCAACATGTTTCGCTTGATATCGGTTTAAGCATAATCTTTTCTATATTTTTACCGATGTTAGGGCGATGTTGCCCTTTTCTTTTCAAGAAGCTTCTGCTTTGTTGAAACCGACGATATCGAACTATATAGCATATAGCTGCCATAAAAACTGAACGCTCAAAATTATAGTTTTTCCTGAAAAACTTTTTTGTTTTACGAGGTGTCTGCATGAAATTTAGTACGAATTATTGACCAAAACATCACTACCACATATAATGAAATGTCTTAGTTCGGGCCATTATAACATATAGCTATCCGAAAAATTATTTGTGAAGGGTATTCTAGCTTCGAAGCAACCAAAGTTAAGGTTTAAAGGCCTCTTTAAAATTTTAATTGATTAAAGGAGAAACCCAGTTGTTAACGTTAATTTTCGGAATAGCCTTCGATGCTGTGTCCAAAAAACATGACATTTGAATTAAAACTGCACACGTCGAAGGATTTGGAGAATTATTTTTTTTTTTAGGTTGGTAGTACTGTCAGTCACATTTATGTAAAATTTCATGTCAAAATATTCAGTAGTGTTTGAGATACGTGTCGTTTTGTGAGCTGCTAAAAGTGAGTTTTTCATTTTTTGCGATGTCGAAATTTGTTGAGCAAAGAATTTGCATTAAATTTTGTTTACAGAATCAATTTTCTGCTGTGGATACGTTGAGGATGGTGCAGAAAGCCCTTGGTGATGAGGGTATGTCTAAAAAAAATTTTTACAAGTGGTATAGTGAGTTCCAAGCCGGCCGTGAACGTGTCGAAGACGAAGAGCGTCCAGGGCGATCATCAACCTCAACCGACGAAGCTCACGTTCAACAAATCAAAGAATTGGTGTTGAAAAACCGTCGATTAACAATTAGAGACCTTGCTGATGAAGTTGGCATATCGAAAGGCTCAGCCAATACCATTTTGAAGGATGTTTTGGGCCTTAAACGCGTCAAATATCGACTGGTACCGAAAACGTTGATTTTTTTGGAAAAAAGGAGTCGCGTTGAAGTGTGTGAAACGATGCTTTCCGACTACCAGGATGTCATGAAATGCATTATAACTGGCGATGAGACTTGGATCTATGCTTACGACCCCGAAACAACCGATCAATCGAGCGAATATCGTGCCAAAAGCGAGCCGAGACCAAAAAAATCGCGCCAAAGTCGCTCAAAAATCAAGGTCATGTTGACTGTTTTCGTCGATTATCGTGGTGTTGTGCAATATGAATTCCTTTCAACCGGTCAAACAGTCAACGAGGAATATTATTTGAACGTTATGCGTCGTTTGCGTAACGCTATCCGCCTAAAAAGTCCGGAATTGTGGAAAGACAATTCTTGGTTTTTAAACCAAGATAGGTCACCATCCCATACTGCCCTCGTCAAAAACACAACCCATATCGTTGCGCAACCACCGTTTTCACCTGATCTGGTACCGTGTGACTTCTGGCTGTTCACCAAGCTCAAAAGACCGCTCCGGGGACACCGTTTTTATACGATAGAGGAGATTCAAGCCGCAGCGAAGGCGGAACTGAAAGCCACCCCGGAAAGTGACTACAACCAGTGTTTCGAAGATTGGAAAATCCGTTGGCATAAGTGTATTGCATCGGGAGGGGTTTACTTTGAAGTGGATGAAATTGATTTGGAAGAATAAATAAAGAATTTTCAAAATAAATAAAATGTCACCTTATTTTTTGGGCACACTAGTATATTCACGTTTAATGTCACCAATTGACCCCAAAGAGGTTTCCCGGAGCGGTCTTTGAATAGTTTGTAGTACTCACATTGATTCAAAGTATAGAAGATCTCCAGTTTTTGAGGCGAAAATTAATTATTAATTTACTGAAAATCATGTTCCTAGTAGGCCAAGGTTTTCTCCTCTCTTTTTCTCGAGATCTAACTAACTTGCAATCTCAGTGGCATTACCATTCTTTGACCAAAATGAATATAAAGGGTGATTTTTTAAGAGCTTGATAACTTTTAAAAAAAAAAAAAAACGCATAAAATTTGCAAAATCTCATCGGTTCTTTATTTGAAACGTTAGATTGGTTCATGACATTTACTTTTTGAAGATAATTTCATTTAAATGTTGACCGCGGCTGCGTCTTAGGTGGTCCATTCGGAAAGTCCAATTTTGGGCAACTTTTTCGAGCATTTCGGCCGGAATAGCCCGAATTTCTTCGGAAATGTTGTCTTCCAAAGCTGGAATAGTTGCTGGCTTATTTCTGTAGACTTTAGACTTGACGTAGCCCCACAAAAAATAGTCTAAAGGCGTTAAATCGCATGATCTTGGTGGCCAACTTACGGGTCCATTTCTTGAGATGAATTGTTGTCCGAAGTTTTCCCTCAAAATGGCCATAGAATCGCGAGCTGTGTGGCATGTAGCGCCATCTTGTTGAAACCACATGTCAACCAAGTTCAGTTCTTCCATTTTTGGCAACAAAAAGTTTGTTAGCATCGAACGATAGCGATCGCCATTCACCGTAACGTTGCGTCCAACAGCATCTTTGAAAAAATACGGTCCAATGATTCCACCAGCGTACAAACCACACCAAACAGTGCATTTTTCGGGATGCATGGGCAGTTCTTGAACGGCTTCTGGTTGCTCTTCACCCCAAATGCGGCAATTTTGCTTATTTACGTAGCCATTCAACCAGAAATGAGCCTCATCGCTCATCGGACACGGACGCGAAACACATTTCGAACCGAACACTGATTTTGGTAATAAAATTCAATGATTTGCAAGCGTTGCTCGTTAGTAAGTCTATTCATGATGAAATGTCAAAGCATACTGAGCATCTTTCTCTTTGACACCATGTCTGACATCCCACGTGATCTGTCAAATACTACTGCATGAAAATCCTAACCTCAAAAAAATCACCCGTTATATTATCGCTATCCAATTCTTAAAATCAGTTTCTACTCTAAACGATGATTTCTAGGGAGTTAAGGGGTTATACCAGTGTAACCCATAAAAAATTAGCGGATTATCGTGAATTTTTTAAAAGAAAGTCCTTGATCGAAAATTTTGAAGTTCTTTGGAGATGAAAGGTAAATATGGTTGAATATATTTCAAGATTTTTTTGCTGCCTTCAGAGCTGCCGAAAAAAAAGGTCCCCAACTGATTGTGTATGCTGACATGATTCCTGCCGAATTAGTAACTGAAACATATCTTAAAAAAAAAAAAACACGAAAAGATTATTAAAGTTGAAGGTATTACCTATACAACGACCTACGATTTTGGAAAAATATCAAAAATTAACAAAATAGCGTAGTTCAGAAAAAAAGTTTCGTTTTTTAGGTGAAAAATTGTCGTTTTGTATGTCAAGTTGACAATTTTCACCCAATCAGAATCAGTAGGTTGTAAGTAATATATCAAAGCATACTCAGTTTCAATTTGAAGTTGATCGGTCAATTTCTTGTTAAGTTATGATGTCAGCAGTTTTGAAAAATGTCGTTCCGAGAAAAACGCGTTTAAAGTTTCATTCATATATGATTTTACCTGCGAGCGGTCACTCTTTGGAGCGTTGCTATTCAAAAACTATTCAAGATACGACCTTGCCAATTTCATCGGACATTTAAACAAAAAAAACTATCGAAAAAGCAAAAAAAAAAAAAGATTTTTTGAAACTGTCACATTGGTATAGCCCCTAAAGAACATTGGCTTCTGAACATCATTATTTATCGCGAATAACGGAAAGGCCTAAGAGTTTTGCGTATTAGTCTAGTTAGTTGCCTGCTAAGAAGTGTTCCATATTTGGATCTCCTTAGAGATAGCCTGGAGGGCCATGAAAGTTTTATTGCAGGAGAAGCAAAGACTTCCTAGATATCTTCATATGGATTTTAGCGATTTAAATAAATAGTCTAATATCAATTTAACTTTTCTCATAATTTGACGTAACTGTGGTGGTTATTTGTGGTCAAATATAGTCGGAGCTAACACGGAGCTTAATTTAAAGCAGTTTTATGCTTAAGAAGCCAACTCTCTTTCAGTAAAAGCTATTTTTTTCTTATAGAAATATTCAGTTTTAATATTATTAACCTTATTAAACACTTATATGCACAACTCAAGGCATCTCCTATCGAATCACTATCTCATAGATTTCAACCACAATTATTTCCGCTACTTCGCCTTATCATTAATCTCACTTATTAGTTGCAGAGTCAATCCAATGCACAGAAGTTAAACATTTGTTTATGTCAGTCATTTGTTGTTTGCTTTTATTAGCATTTTTGTTTAATTAAAATTATGCAAATACATTTGACAGTTACATTTTGACACTTGTTGTACAACAAGACACGTCAGCTGCTGCCTACAGAGCACATCATGCCACACAGCGCAGCCGACAGAAGGTAAAGAATATGCTACAAGTAGCAAGAACATCATTAAGAAAGCAAAAACAGCAATAATAATAGCAATAATAATAACAACAACAGTAGCAACAAATAACGGCATTTACATGAAACCTTCAAATAAATGAGCTACACAAATGTCTTGGCTTGTGAAGCAGCGGTGAGGGAGCTGCATGGAGAGGCGTGAGTGGCGGCTGCACCTGCGAAACAAACAAAGCCGAGTGCGTGAGTTATGCGCCGCCAAGCGAAACCTACCCTACCGTACATACGCATTGGAGTACCGCAATGTTTAGCTCATGTAATTTGCATTTGTCAAAAGTGACAGTCAAGCAACTCTCATTTGACTTCATTACTCAGTGCGACGTGGTGGAACTAAATGCCTCAAATAGCAGCTAGTGCGTGGTAGCGCCGAGCAAAAACATATGTCGAAGCGTTGCCACTGTCGTCTCTCCCGTCCGAACTGTGGATATTTTGTGGGTGTTGCCGTTGAGGTGTCGCTTTAACAACGGTACACAGCCACAGCCACAGTCAAAGCCACAACCACTAACCTCAGAGCATAATAATAACTAAGTGCGATGAACAGTTACGCAGCCAACAAACGTCAGCTGCACAGGGAGCGTGAGTGGATGGAGCGCTGAGCTGGCGCATTGTCTATAAAGTTGTAATGATTGTAATGTGTGTTGACAAATTAGCTTTGAAATGAGACAAATTTGACTTTCACGTGGACTTTGGAATGCTGCAGCGTGCATCTGAAGCGCAGAAGGTAATTTTTCAGGGATGTGGGCAGTGGGGACGGATAAATTAAATGACCACAACGGCGAAACGAAAAGTTTGAAATTAAAAGTATTTACAGTCAGCGGTGGCCCAAAAATTAAGTTATTAACTTATAAACTTGGTATTACTGAAGACGTTACTTTGAGTTGCCAGACGGATAGTACTATTACGGATTTCATCGTGTACTTTATTCACAAGTCTTCGCTGAACGGCTGGCAATCCATTCAAGAACTTAAACCAGCAGTTTCATTTGCTTTTCCATGAGTTTTAGCGGCTGAACCTCAAAGAGAGTTTGCGAGCTCCTTAGATGGTATCATCCCCTAAATAATGCCTTTCAATGCATCCAGTGCTAGTTATTCTAGTTAGTAGATTCGAAGTTTTGAATTTGAGACCAAAATGTGTTTATAATCTTGGCAACATTTCTAGATTTCTTTAAAGCTGAATTCCGTCAGAGCAGTTGAAGAAACTGTTTGACGAATATTATATATATTTAATAGTCAACAGATTTGGGAGCCACTTTTATGTAAGGTACTTCCATCGAAAGAAGTGATAGTCGATGTTGTCGATGTTGTAACGCTTATCTAGTCACCGTTGGACCCTTATTACCCTTATCACCCTGGTTCAGATAAGTTGTCATCGAAGTCATCCAACGGTAGCCCCAGGAAACGTGCTGTTTCGACGGGGTCGGACCATAGGGAGAGGGATATCAGATGTGTAGGGTTAGCTGGCCATGCAAATAAGTGGTTAGAGTCATGCGGCGACTCGTTGCATGCTGGCCATATGTATATTGGTATGACGGGGTCGGTTCTGGATAAGGATAGAAGTTTAGATTGCTACAGAGTCAAGAACGAAGCTGTGGAAGTGTAAAATGAGCAACTCCTTGCAACAGGGTTGCTCTGTACCTTCCTGACTCGTGCTGTCATTGAGTCCAAACCGAGCCCGGAGAAATTTTTCTGCTGCGTCTGCGCTAAAATTCTTCTCCCAAACTCCACTTCGGTTAGGTGCAACACATGTAATGGCTGGAGTCATCTTAAGACCTGCTCACCGGGAGTGCGGACCACGATGCTACCAACGATCTGTTGCGACATTAGCCTCTATGGCTGTGCAATCTGCAATAAGTTCACATATTTTAGGTCCCATTCGGTCAAAAGGAGCTAAAATAGGCAGTATGACTCCCATTCTGAAAAAATGATGGTCGATCTTCAAGGTCGGTAATCTGAAATTGTTTGGTATACAACAGTCGGGTTCTGGACCTTTATCCAGTTAAGAATTCTCAACTCGCAAACACCGATTAAGCTTTTAGGGATAATTGGGCCGATACAGCAGTAATAATAACCAATAAAATGGTGGAATCAAAAACTATCTTTTCTCTACTCAGTTAACCTTTAACTATTCTAGGTTTATGTGGATTTCCGGGTACCGTAATGTCACAGCTGGTGTTCTACAGACGTAACCGGGATAAATATCGTATGCTAAGCAATCGAACATCAATCGCTTTTGTTATCAACAGGATCACACAGGAGTCCTGACTCTGATGATTTAGAGCCCTTGCAGTGAACCTACCAGGTTGTAGTGTAGTAACAATATCTCGGTTTGTCAAGGTACTGAGGTAAGACTTGATCTAACTTAGGAATTAACTTTGAAGTTCCAGTATTATTGTTTATTAGTTTGTGTAATAAAGTGAGAGAAAGAATTTGAGAGAGTTATATTCATTTTGGTGTGAGATCTGTGATGGTTCCGGGGTTTGAGATTATGCTTAAGTCTAAAAATGGTTCAAATTTTTGCTAGAACTGATTAGAATGTATTTAGAAGTTTAGTCTCATTCTTCTAAGAGTCCGCAACTGATTCTCTTTTAACATAACAAGTGTTGCAGGTTTCGGAGAGCTATTGAAAGGAAAATATTCTTTTATCGGAACATCGGTGTTACAGTTAAATTTCGGCACAAACTCGGTAGCAGATAAAAAAGAAGGCTTAATTATAAGGTGACATTGTATTTATTTTGAAAATTCTTTATTTATTCTTCCAAATCAATTTCATCCCCTTCAAAGTAATCCCCTCCCGACGCAATGCACTTATGCCAACAGATTTTCCAATCTTCGAAACACTGGTTGTAGTCACTTTCCGGGGTGGCCCTCAGTTCCGTCTTCGCTGCGGCTTGAATCTCCTCCATCGTATAAAAACGGTGTCCCCGGAGCGGTCTTTTGAGCTCGGTGAACAGCCAGAAGGCGCACGGCGCCAGATGAGATGAATACGGTGGTTGCCAAACGATATGGGTTGTGTTTTTGGCGAAATGATCACGAATTACGAGGGCAGTATGGGATGGTGCATTATCGTGGTGTAAAAACCAAGAATTGTCTTTCCACAATTTCGGCCTTTTTAGGCAGATAGCGTTACACAAACGACGCATAACGTTCAAATAATATTCCTTGTTGACTTTTGACCGGTTGGAAGGAATTCATAATGCACAACACCATGATAATCGAAGAAAACTGTCAACATGACCTTGATTTTTGAGCGACTTTGGCGCGATTTTTGTGGTCTCGGCTCTCTTTTGGCACGATATTCGTCCGATTGATCGGTTGTTCCGGGGTCGTAAGCATAGATTCAAGGCTCGTCGCCAGTTATAATGCATTTCATGACACCCTGGTAGTCGGAAAGCATCGTTTCACACACTTCAACGCGACTCCTTTTTTCCAAAAAATTCAATGTTTTCAGTACCAGTCGAGATTTGACGCGCTTGAGGCCCTAAACATCCTTCAAAATGGCATTGGCTGAGCCTTTCGATATGCCAACTTCATCAGCAAGGTCTCTAATTGTTAATCGACGGTTTTTCAAACACCAAATCTTTGATTTGTTGAACGTGAGCTTCGTCGGTTGAGGTTGAAGGTCGCCCTGGAAGCTCTTCGTCTTCGACACGTTCACGGCCGGCTTGGAACTCACTATACCACTAGTGAACACTTTTTAGACATAGCCTCATCACCAAAGGCTTTCTGCACCATCCTCAACGTATCTGCAGCAGAGAATTGATTCCGTAAACAAAATTTAATGCAAATTCTTTGCTCAACAAATTTTGACATCGCAAAAAACGAAAAACTCCCTTTTAGCAGCTCACAAAACGACACGTATCTCAAACACTAATGAATATTTTGACATGAAATTTGACATAAATGTGACTGACAGTATTACCAACCTAAAAAAAAATAATTCTCAAAATCTTTCGACGCGCGCAGTTTAAATTCAAATGTCATCTTATTTTTTGGGCACAGTGTATATCTCAGACTTGATTTTAGGAAAGAAAGGGTGGCCTTGACTCTGAAAACCTTAAGTACATATGTTTCTGGTACCGAGACTCCAAGCTGAATAGGACTGCTGAGTAGGAAAACCTCGAGCTCAGTGGGAAATTCTTAATATTTGGATCATACTCAACTTTAAATATCGCGAAAAATTAGGAGATGATCTTAAAGCTCTGATTAATACTTAATATCTTAATTTAAAAATGAACACTTTTGCCTTTTAAAACCTAGGTACACCAAGCTAAAATTTGGTATTTAGGTATCTTAAGTTCAAGGAGAACATTTTTAGAGGATTGTACTTGTACTAAGGAGGCTTATTTAGAGCTTTGGGAGAATGAAAATGTTGATATATTTAAACAAATTTTAGAGTGTAGTAAACAACATACTTTTCGTATCAATATTAACCCTTGTACGACCAAGACAACTGTGTCATTTCTACCACAACTGGACTACTGTGAAGCATTTATAACCCTTTTTGCCATTTTTTTTCTTCAAGAGAGGGTGGACGTAATTGAAAAGCGTCTTGCGAACATTGAACCAAAGTACAAATGCATGTCAATAAAATGTAATGACAGACTTGTCATACTTGTAAGTAGCGGACGGCGCGCCGTTCAACTTATGGTTGAATTTAATGTTACCGTTAGTTTTTTTAATTATTGCGCAGCACTTAAGAACGACAACAATACTAAAGAACATACAGTATTGGTTATGGCAGAGAAGAAAAATGTTGGAAAACAGTAAATGGAAGGAAAAAAGAAAATAAACACGAGCACTGCACCTAAAAGTATGCAATAACATTTGTGAAACGCAACTAATGTTAACAAACAGCATGAAATAATGTGGCTATTATGACAAGCAGCTATTGTGTGGGGGTGTAGGAAAAGTCGAGGTGGTAAGAGGGCGATGAAAACTATTTTTAAAGAAAGTTGTGTGAAAGTGGATGCTAAAAATAGAAGTGTACATGCAGGCGCTTGCGTAAAAAAACTCAGAATTACTTTAAATGATCGCACGGGGAGTACAAATAAAATCAGTTGCAAGAATACAATAATAAAAAATATATTTTTTGCTTGCAACACATTACCACAAGCATTGGCTGCAACAAAACCACACGCACAGGCACTTAACCCCTTCAATTGTGACAACAGGACAGACGGTTTCGCTATCTGCGGTCATTGCGCGCACGCCACGCACTTCTCCTCTCTCACCGCCACTTACCTCATTTGCAACATTTAGAAATTACCACAGCAACAAATGCTTGCTGTAAAGGTCACTTTTGCACCCACACGCACACACACACACATGCCACCGCGTGGAGGCACTTGTGTTGCGACATAAGTGGCAACAGCAGCAACAACAACGTTGTAATAATAATCATAAAAGCGAAACATAACCGCAATAACATGCCCAGCGACAACACCGCTGCCATCTATACAACAACGCCAACAATAAAGCGCTGCGAATTGCGGGCGGCAACAATGGGCGGCACTGATTGTTTTTGTTTTTGTTTGAACGAAATGTTTAAAATTGTTTGGACGCGTTGCTGGCGTTCGCGAGACCAATGAACAGCACTGCTGGCGAACAACAACAATAATAAACGCATGAGAGTAGGATTTGAAAGTGTAGTTAATGTTGCACGACATGTGGTTGCAACAGTTTGCGGCGGTTAAACTTAAATGCGAAGGCGAGAAATCACAAAAATGAAATGTAAAAACATTTAACGGTTGGGTGTTGCCATGTTTGGTGGATATGGGAAAGTTTTGAACTCAACAGTTAATGCGAGAAAATTTTAGAGAATTATTTAAAGTATAGTTTTAGGCGTTTTCAAAATTTGCTTTGGTATTTCATTATAATGGCGTGTGCATTTCAGTGAACATGTACATCACATCAATCATGAATATTTGGGAATTAGAAAGCTCTGTGCAATGTGGGTGCTGCGCGAGCTCATTTTTGACTAACAACAATGACAAGTTTATGATTCGGGGCGGTGTGTGGAGGTGCTCAAGCGTAACAAACACGAGGTTTTGCGTTGATATGTATTTAATGTGTGAAAAATGGCCACATCATTTCACTCCCAAGTTCAAACGAAAATCACTCGAGTGGGCGTCACATGATGAACTCTCCAAAGCTTGGAAAAGCGCAACAGTCGGCTGGCAAGGTTATTGCGTCTGGATTTTGGGATGCGAAAATACTATCAAAAGTGACTGTTACAGAGCGTTATTGCACCGTTTGAAGTACAAAATAACCGAAAACTCGCCAAATTGAAAGAAGGAAAGCTCTGTTTCACCAGGCATTGTACCGTGTCACAAGCCAGTTCAAACGATGGCAAAAATCCATAAATAGGGCTCCGAAATGCTTCCAAAGCCACCGTATTCTCCAAATTAGGCCCCCAGCGACTACTCTCTGTCCTCACATGTCAAAATAATGCTCGTTGAGTAAATTTTTTCGTAGAATGAAGAGAGTTTTGAAGCAAAAGACAAATCCTACTACAAAATTGGTATCAAAAAGTTGGATGGTCCCTATTATCAGCGCATCAACCTTGAAGGGGACCATCTTGAATAAAGAAAACGAATTTTTTCAAAAAACTGTGTTTTACTATGGTTGGCCGGGGACTCATTCATTCAGTGAAAGTTTTAGAAATACCAATTCTGTGTTTAGCCTTACTAGACTTTGTTTCTAGGACTTAGAGAATACTTTTCATGATCTTGGCGTGTTTTACGTCGACTTATCGTTTTAATATAATCGCGACAGTTTGACAAGCAGACACATATTATTGACAATATCCCAAAATTAGTTTCCCTAAAAGAGTTTGTTCAATGAAAAGATTGTATAGGAATCGACGTACTTTACTATTTGCACTCAATTCATAGAACACTGAGATGATCCTTAATAAATTTTCGGCTGTTGCTTCGTCTATAGAGTTGAACTTAAAACTATAATGATGGATACAACATGTATGCCGCTATAAGTTGTAATTGACTCCCAGAATAGAACGACGCACGATGACGTAGTGGAGCCAGCGTTATTATTGGTTCAGATGTGAGCTCAAGGCACATTTTCTGGGGAAACTTGCGTATCAAATCTGGAGGTAAGTCTTGAGGTAAACTTTTTGAGTTCATTTGTAGAAGTAGTCAAGATATAAGTATTTATTACCAACAGAAACTTCTCCACTTCTTTCTTTGTAAGTGCAGGCAGGGAAGAAGCTTGTAGATTCACTTTGCTCCCTTAATCTCTTAATTCGAGGTTCTTAATGGCTATACCTTTTCTGATCAGAGGTATATTAGTTTTAAGCTGACCATAGAAAATCCATTTAGTGAACCCTATAGGAACTGCGGTAAAGATCCCAATATGTGTTGTCTTTATCGCAATGAGCATCGATCAGCTCTTTCGGTTGTACCATCTCAAGGTTAAATGTTATTTGTCAGCGAGGGTCCTCTGAAAACTCAGAAAGGAAAGGAGAAACCCCTTTGGTGAACACCGGAGTTTTCAGAAATTATTTATACAAACATAACACTGTTCAATAAGGTCCTCAGAAGCTTTGCGTAGATTGAATATTGAATACCACGGGAATCGTTATATGTATATAAGTCTGAGTCACAGCTGGTAGATGTTTGGCCGCGAAGGCTGCTATTAGACTTATAGAAACTGGAGCGTTCTCTCGGGAGTCCACATCGACTATAGTTTCAGGTTGTTGGACTGGACTAAATATTTTGGTGGACGTTCTTTGTCAAAGTTGTATGAAAAAATACGAGGTGGAATCATCTTTTCACAGTTTACTCTATGCACGGCCTTTGTCAGATTGGAATATCACGTTAGACACACTTTTTGAGAACATAACGAAGTGGCTGAAATTGATTTGAACCTCCTAAATAAGTTTTTTGTGAACTCAAACCACTTCGTCGAATTATGTAGTGACGCACTTTAAAGAGCTTTTGCATTATACAAAAGAAAAATAATCGTCTAAGAAAAATCTACCGATTTTGGATCAGCCATACGATTTAATCTAGCCTAATCCTCAGACCAGAATTTGTGGCAAGCCGATGAGTTCCAATACATACATCAAGCATCAAGAGATGATATATGGGAGATATTAGCAGCAGTTCGGGAAGAAATTAGTTACCAATATTAAAGCTTTAGGAACCACTTTCAGAGAAATTTTTACTCAATTTTTAATATGATCTGAACCTGAAGATAAATTTTAGTAAATCAAGATATGAGAAACCAAAACTTTAGATGCCTATGAAATCAAAAGGTTATAAACTGAACTGTACTTAATCTTCTTTAATAGCATCTGTAATTGATAACATAAATAGTTACTTCCAAGTGTGCTTTCAAAGATAATAACTTTAAACTTAAGTCACTACCATATCCACCATAAAATACAAAAATCAATGTTAAATGCAACAAAACAGTTTGCAACAACAAAACCAATGTCAATACGCTCATTATGTATTATTACAAGAATCGGCTTGTGAATATAGCCACAACGCAGCCGCAATACCAAAAGGCGACATTACACATAAAAAGCAACTGCCGCATAGCCGAGGCATAAATCAATGTTGAAGCATACATTTGGGCGCGGTTGCATGGTGGCACAACCAGTGGGCGCACACCAACACGGCCAATAAACAGCGATAATTGCGTGGATCGTGGCTGAGCGCAGGCAGGCGTCGCTTACAACAACCAGTAAAAAAACAACAACAAATATATACAAAATACAAACAGCAAAAACAGCAGAGCGGTGCACAAAAAAACATAAATTTAAATCGAATTTCGCCAACAACTGCCTGTCAGCATGGCATATCCATTGCTGGACTGCGCCGTTTTAAAAGGTGTAAATTTTTCATTGCATACTTTTGGGCTGTTCATTTTGATTGAATTGTTTTCATAAATCATTATTATGAAATACGCGCTCTCTGCGACTACTACTGGCAACACATGTGCATATAAATTATGTAAATTTTTTTCTCGCTGCATACTTTTTGGCGTTGTGGCTTCATGTAAGGCAAATAGTTGCTGAAAAAAAGCACAAGCCGACTTTTTGTGGCGTTAATGGCATGCGTGCGCTTAATAAATGTGCGGCATCGACTGATTTGCTGGCCGCTCTCGGTTTCTGCTGTTTTCAGTTGCTGTTAGCACTGGCGCCGCAAAGTATGCTAATTTATAGGCTAAAGCAATTATACTGGAATAGTTTTTGTGTATTTGCACTAGCAGTATGCCTATGTCGACTGGTATTTTTCCGATTTGCTGTATTTTTTTCGTTTGGTGATTTTGTATATGAGTAATTTTGTATTGTTGGCGCCATGGCAGGGAATTGCGGTTGGCGAAATTTATAGCTGTTGATTTCAGCGGCAAAACTAATAACTTGCTGTGAAAATGTTCCAATTATTTTTGTGTGTTTTTTGGTATATGCTGATTTATTCATTAATTTCTGTTTGTTTCAATTGTAAGCCAAATGTGGAAAAAATATTAAGAAATATAGAAAAGTTTTAGAAAAATTACAAAATAATTAAAATTTGCCAAACTTACTTAAAGCTTTTTGGAATATGCAGCTTCTTTGTTAGAAGGCTTATATTGTAGACTCTGATTAGACTTTTTCTAATTTTATCCAGGTAGAGTCGATACTGTTTTTAAATATCAGGTATTTTACTCTAGACAAGAACCCGACAACTGTGACTATAGTTATAACGACTTAAACATCACAAATAGGGCATAATTTGATATCCATGAACGTTTTCTACAATATTTGATTTATCATTAATTATTTAATATTAAAGTGAGGTATGTAAAAATTCTCAAGTACTAATTTTTTTTAATCTATTTTTGAATTTGTTTCGTGACTTTACTAAGCTACACTAGAAAACTTTCTTGTGCTTTCCTACATTATTATGGAACGATCATACTAATGGCTTACTACTGTGTGTATATACTACTGTGCTCACTGCGCGCGTCGAAGGTTTTGGAGAATTATTTTTTTGTGTTAGATTGGTAGTACTGTCAGTCACATTTATATCAAATTTCATGTCAAAATATTCATTAGTGTTTTAGAGACGTGTCGTTTTGTGAGCTGCTAAAAGTGAGTTTTTCGTTTTTGCCGATGTCAAAATTTGTTGAGCAAAGAATTTGCACTATATTTTGTTTACGGAATCAATTTTCTGCTGCGGATACGTTGAGGATGGTGCAAAAGCCTTTGGTGATCAGGCTATGTCTAAAAAAAATGTTTACAAGTGGTATAGTGAGTTCCAAGCCGGCCGTGAACGTGTCGAAGACGAAGAGCGTCCAGGGCGACTATCAACCTCAACCGACGAAGCTCACGTTCAACAAATCAAAGATTTGGTGTTGAAAAACCGTAAATTAACAATTAGAGACCTTGCTGATGAAGTTGCATATCGAAAGGCTCAGCCAATACCAATTTGAAGCATGTTTTGGGCCTCAAGCGCGTCAAATCTCGACTGGTACCGAAAACATTGAATTTTTTGGAAAAAAGGCGTCGCGTTGAAGTGTGTGAAACGATGTTTTCCGACTACCAGGGGTCACGAAATGCATTAGAACAGGCGATGATTCTTGGATCTATGCTTACAACCCCGAAACAACCGATCAATCGAGCGAATATCGTGTCAAAGTCGTTCAAAAATCAAGGTCATGTTGACTGTTTTCTTCGATTATCGTGGTGTTGTGCATTATGAATTCCTTCCAACCGGTCAAACAGTCAACAAGGAATATTATTTAAACGTTATGCGTCGTTTGCGTAACGCTATCCGCCTAAAAAGGCCGGAATTGTGGAAAGACAATTCTTGGTTTTTACTCCACGATAATGCACCATCCCATACTGCCCTAGTAATTCGTGATCATTTCGCCAAAAACTCAACCCATATCGTTCCGCAACCACCGTATTCACCTGATCTGGCGCCGTGCGACTTCTGGCTTTTCACCAAGCTCAAAAGACCGCACCGGGGACACCGTTTTTTATAGGATAGAGGAGATTCAAGCCGCAGCGAAGACGGAACTGAAGGCCATTCCGGAAAGTGACTACAATCAGTGTTTCGAAGATTGGAAAATCCATTGGCATAAGTGCATTGCATTGGGAGGGGATTACTTTGAAGGGAATGAAATTGATTTGGAGGAATAAATAAAGAATTTTCAAAATAAATACAATGTCACTTTACCTTGGGCACAGTAGTATATGCATGTGTGCATTTGTGCATATCAAACAACATTTTTGAGAAATAAAGGGTGTCCCAAAATTACCGTAAAGTTGAAATTAAATGGAAAACACAGTCTTTCGATTATAATTTTTTTTTGAATTCTAAAGTAACTAAGATAGGGTTATTTATGGAATATCAAATCGGGCAAATGACCTCCACGGCCTTTCACGCACATTGGCACTCGTTTTATCGAAATTACCCATAACTCTCAGACTCTGACTTATTCTTATCACCAAACCGTGAGAGTACACGACCTGGAAATGTCTCATGTTGTAATTAAAGTGTTTCACCCCATATTAGAGGCATTAGAGGCAATATTATTAAATTTCCGCAAAAAGAACTGTGTTATTATGTCACGATATCGATAATCAGTAACAGTCATTGCTTGATCAGATTCCATTTTCAATAGAGTATGGTTCATTTAAACTTCTAGTCCAATATCCACAACAAATAAAGTCAGGTTATGAATTCATTTGGTTTTGACAATAATATTTGGGTCCCCTCTACCAAAAACAAAAAAAAAAAAAAAACGGCGAAATTTTAGCGATTTACAAACCCATCAAGGTGAAAATGTGCTTCATCACTTAGGTAATTTTGTTTCAAAAATCAGCGTTCAAGCTTTCATTATTTTTATTGTTCAATAATGAATAATGTTTTTCTATGTGCTCTATTTTTACTAAGCCTAAACACTTATCGATTTGTTGAAGGGGTCCGTGGAGGAAAGAAAGTTCGAAGTCACACTAAAAGGACCTGAGTGGCACAAGGGCTCGTTACCGACCATCGAGACTTTCAATATTTACATGAATCAGTGATGACTAACACAGAAGTCACTGGACTCTACGGCGCGAAACTAGATCTCATGCTGCTGGGGTATTGTAGTATATTCTTGGCAGAAGTGTATGCGTTCAGGAAAGCAGCTGAGCTAATAGCTGGCGGCAACTAAAATAATAAGCACACATTGCATTGCTAGCGGAAAGAGGCTGACTCCGCCCTGGGAAAGAACCCCTATTAATACCCGAATCCCAAATCTTCTTCCCTAACACACTTTCGTATTAGTTCCAGTCGATACTCACAAAGACTGAGGGAGGAAACTGAGGGGTAACCACAATTTCGATTAAATTATGATCACTCGATCCCCACTTTTCCATAACCTCTCACCTATGTTCAAATGCTCTTCTTGCTGCGTCATTCATGAATGTTACGACAATATCACTACTACTTATAGGCCTCGCAAACGTTAACAATTTACGTGGATCATTCAGAACGTGGAGACCATTAGCGGGCGCAGCATTCGTAACCAAGCCGAGGATAAATGGGCTACTACTCGTAGTAGTAGCTTAATTTGCAGTAAGGATTTGCGATAATCCACCGAACCTCCCCTCTATGGATACACGGACACCCAGCTGTGACTAATCCAGCACTACACAATCGTAGTTCGGATCTGTCATAACTACTGCGGCATTGGCCTTAAGGTCCAAAAATACCCTGACCCTCCCAGGAAGACCCCGAACCAGCCAGCTCGCCCTTAAAGGCACAATTGGAAAGCATTGCTTTCTGCTGCACTATAGTCAAAGCCTATATTGCGGAAGCAGCCCGCCACCAGAATATCTGGACGCACCTGGAAGAAGAACCACTTTACATAGCACCTTCCTGCTTCCAAAAGGGTGGACATTAATTCGTCCGATTCCTCAAGGACCACATTAGTATTACCCTTCGTGGCCACCTTCCAGGGGTGACTACCCAGACGAATGTCTAATTTTTGGCACTTAGGCAGGTTCAGCCTGAACAGCTTCCCCATGAACTCGTAATGAGAGATCGCTGCGTGCACCCTCTGCACAACCACCCTAGACTCCAACTTGCGGTTGGTGCTCACGTCCAACCCCACCTTCGCGAATTTGGCGTTATTTGCACCATCCTTGGTCGAGGGAAGGTTCCACCTCCAGGTCTTTCCTGGCTTGTGAAATGACGGCGCAATTATTTCCAGCACGCGTGCCAGTGGGGATGGCGCCGAAGTTGCTGCTGACGTCCTACTAGGAGGAGTGTGGATGGCCCACAACCCCCTTTAGGGCGTCAACTTGCTCAAGAAGATGGACGTTTTCCGCTTTTACGGTCATGAGTTGAGACGACGTCAGCTTCTTCATCGCTGGGACATCCTCCGTTGCCCCGAACATAATAGCTACTACGGCATGACAGCCAGTTAGTGTAACCTTACCTGTCTGTGGCGAATAACTTTGAGGTTAAAAAATTTGCTTTAAGAGAAGCATGTGAAAATCAGCCATCATAGTCCTAAATCTTGCCCGTATAGTATGCAAAACAAAACCTTAATGTACCCCTCTTCCCACTTTAACCATTCTTTAGGAAACCTCACTAAACTAACTCATCATGTTTTGGAACAGGATTCAAAACTATCTCTTTATATTTTGCATTAAATTTGACATTCTTTATGTCTTAATGTCTTTCATTCCTACAGCCATTAGTATATTGACCTCTTTGCCTATAGAGAACACCTTTAATCACCTACACACATTGCATAAACTTTTCATTTCTACTACCTACATAACCTCACTACTGTCTGCTCTCCACATTCTACTCTCATCGACAGCTACCACTCGAGTGGCGAATATAAATCCTCACATGTCACTCATCACTCACGTGACTGCTAAAAATTTATAACCGGCATATTGATGTCAGGCCGCCAGCCAGTCAGTCAAACAACTGGCGACAAAGTGTACACAATGGAAAAATATGAAAAAATAAATAAAAATAAAAAAGTTAAAGAAGAATAAAAAATCAAAATGATTTAAAATATGCTACAAAAAATTAAAGTACATAAAAATCGCTGTCTGTAGCATGCAGAAATAGGCGGGAACAACCCAAACCCAAACCCTAAAAAAAAGTAGCAATAACAACAACGGCTGGTTGCACTCATTCAGCAATTATTACCGATATTTTGTTAACGGTTTTTATTTTTGCTTGCCCACATAGGTTTTGAAATTTCTGTTTACGGTTCTTCATGCCCCCTTTTTGACTAGTTTGTTTTTCATCGCACTCTGCTGGCACAGCTTAAAAACCCATTCGTCAATTAAGATCCAAACATTCATCAAAATAATATGAATTGTCGCATTCGTTCGGCGACAAGGTGTGATTTGGGTGGGAAAATAGGAGCAGTGGCGGTGAAAGTAAGCTTATATCATGGCATTGGCGATGAGTGGCCACGGGTTGGGGTTTGAATTTATTCAGAATGACACTTTGGAATAAAACTAATATTAAATTGAATTTAAAATAAAATTAAAATTTTTCGAAAAAAATTTATTTTAATAGAGTATGGCAGGTGAAATATTCAAGACCAATTTTCGAACTGCTCTGACTCATTTCTATATAAAAACGTATACGTTATATATGGTATACGAACAATAATTAAAGCGGATATTAATAATTACGGTTTATATCGTCCAAAGAGAGTTTTATAATTTAAATATAGCGTTTGAGGTTCTGCCATTCGATATATGAGGTTTACATACAGTGTGGACTTAATTGAACTAATTTTTGCGTGATGTGTTCGTTCTAATGACTTTCTAACTGAAAGGAGAGAAAACTAGCAAGTTAAAAAAGCAGCAAAAGGCACGACAGGCAGATAGTCCGATTTATTCTCTGTTTAGATGCTGCAATGGGAGCGCTTTGGAAAAAAAGTCAAAGTATATTATAGTTTATATTCTTACAGGTTGTGTGCTATGAAATCCTTTCCAAATTTAAATAGCGTCAGGTTCAAAATTAATTTTTGAAATGATTTCGGTGAAAGGCTTTTGTATCATTCCCGATATGCATATATAGGAGCTTAAGAGACTTTCTATGGCTTGTAGCTCAATTAACGTTTAAGTTACAGCTCCTTTTATTATTCTTATTTCATACAGGTGTTAATTATACAATTAAAGAGCCGATTAAAGCGCTAATTTAGATCGATAAACCCACAAAATAAACCTTTTATTTTACTGCATTAACTCTTAATCGAAATGAACTCAAGTTGAAACTGGAATGCAACTCTGCGGAATGTTGGTCAGGCTGTAAATTTGGTTGTGCGCATTGATAAATAGCAATGAGATGTTGAATTCTCATCATTTCACACATTTTGATGAATCTGAACGATTTAAATATAAGCGGAAAACTAAATTCATTAATTCAATTCAAAAATCTTTATATTAGGGATGTGGGATTAAGGCTATTGACCCGATTCAATCCATTTTCGCCATACAGACAAATAGTCGGTTATCATGGGGCGATAATGGCAGCGCTAGAATCTCTTCTGGTTGATCTACGTCCCAAAAGCGGCAATTTTGTTGGTTTACATACCCCTCGAGCCAGAAATGGGCCTAATCGCTGAACATCTGTCTATACTTAATTGAGAATATTATATCGTAAAATCGTTAAATTATATTTTTTATATGATAGAAATAAAGTTTACAAAAAAATTTTTTTCATTTTTGAAAATTTGACAATTTTTTTTAAATAAATAAAAAAATAAAAAAAAAATCGGCCCACTCCGAGATTAGCAGGGATAGTTGTCAAATTAATTGAAGGTTTTTTGAGGAAAAAAATGGTGAACTTTCAAAAAATGACGATTTTACTTAAAAAAACCGATTATTTTATAGTGTTAAATTTTTTTCGTGTATTTTTTCAAAAAGTTCATTCAAAAACAAAAATTTTTTAAAAAAAAGGTTCCCAAAAGTCAATTTCTACAAAAGTTATGGCCATTTGAAAATAAAAAAGCCATTTTTTTTGAAAAATTCATAACTTTTGTGAAGTTGGACAAAATTTTTTTAAAAAATTCTTAAAAATGTTTTTCAAAGGGTAGAATTTGGTATGGAATACCCCATATATATCATATAGGTACGCAATTTGAAATCTTGCGCTTATTTTAAGACACCCTGTATTTATTTCCAATCATGCGTTAATTTTTGGACATCCCTTATATAGGATTGAACAAAAAATCGTCAAAGGGATCATGAAAAGTCTCTCAGTTTGCGTATTTTACTAGTAGAACTGAAATAGGGTTCCCAAAGTAAAGACTTTCTTATAAAATATCGTCCATCCTGCTTGTAAGGTGAAGCTCTCTACGGCTCTCTACTTTTCCCGAAACTAAATAAGCTAATCCTTGAAAGAAGTTTTAGTCGATTAAAGTCATTAAAGTGAATTCACTGAAGAAACATAAGGAAATTAAAGTCCATACTTTAGGTTAGGTCAGTTTAGATGGCTGATCCCTCAGCCCATTGGAGGAACTTGCGTCTGCACAGCCGCTGCAAGTTGACTAAGGCTTGCTGAGCTGGTATGAGGCATGACAGTCTATAGCAGTCAAACACAGGTGGTCAAGGCAGCTCCTGCTTGTTCCCATTTTGCAGTTATTGAGACTGAAGTACCTGTCCTAGCTAGCTGATCAGTCATACAGTTTTCTGCGATACCGCTGTAGTTGGATACCCAAACCAGTCAACTTAATGCAAATATCACTGCCTTAGTGTCGAAGAGGATAACCACCTCTCTGAAGGAGGCTGTGCTCTCCAGAGCATTATATCAACTGCTACCTTTATGACATCCACTTCTGCATGGGAGATGCTGTAGCAGTCACGAAGCCTGGAACTGGTGCTGTTTGAATGTTCCCGATAGTGTACTTCACCACTAACCCTATCTCCAAGTTCTGATTCATTCATAAAAACACTCAGTCCTACCTCTAATCGTTTGCCTATCTCAAACTTATTCTTTAAGCTTCTACACCTAAGCTACCACTTTCAATAAAAAATCATAAATTTTGACACAGCAAATAGGCCCAAAGAGTGTCTTAATTCACACAAATTTGTGCGAATTTCCACTGAAATTCGATAAAACCATAAATTTTGGCAATAAAAGAGGGAGACAAGAAAGAAGCTATGAAAAAGTGAGTGTGAGCAGTCATAACTGCAGGCGGCTCGTTGGCCAAGCCTGAGGAGAGTTTTGGTGTGCTAACACCAGTCTGAGCACTACAGGAGAGTCCAACAAAAAATTCATACTCGTGAATTTTGCATGAGATTTTTGCTACCGTGGCCTAAAAATTATGGCTTCATTTGGCATGCATGGCTTTTTCGGTGAACTGCAACTGCCGTCTAAACGGAAAGGAGAAAATCGGATGTACTCATGCAATGCTTTCTTGTTGTTGGGTTTCTTTTTTGCTTTATTTTTATTTTTTAATTTTCCGTGCAATTTTGGCTTGTATGGACTTGTAAGAGTAAAAGTACAAAATTTGGAGTTGTTGTTGCATAGTTTTTCGGACGTTTTTGCTGTGCGCTGTCTCGTAGAATTTTATTTTAATTTTTTCAACTCTTGGCTGCATGACCTAGCCGACGGAGAAGTCAGAATATTTGATATGTATGCATTTGTGTGCGCGTGTGGCAACAACTATTTCGCAGTCATCTGGTAGCTTGCTACAACAACAATAAAAATGCTCCAAAAATAAAATAATCAAATAAAGTAAAGCAAATATGAGCAGCAGCGTAAATTCACTTAACCAAAAGTACAAATTGGCAGGTCAGTGTGTGCATGTATGTGTGTGTGCTGGGTGGCTGTGTGCGGCAATACATTCATATGTGACGCGAGGCGAAAACAAAGGATTGTGAAATCAATGAATTTATGCTAGAAACGCGCAATTTGGACATGTGTAGCGGGCGGCGGTACATATCCAGTCGCGAACGAGATTGCCGGTGTGTGAGGTGAGTTGGAGGGAGCGAGCTCGGTTGCCAACAATACGAGTTGTGGGTAGTATAAAATGTCAGCAGTCCAGGCGACGGCTAAAACCAGGAGTAGCAGTGGCATGCGCTGGTTGTGCTCATTTCCATAGAAGAGCGGTCAATAAGCTGAGAATTCTGGGGTGCGGGGCACCGTGGAACACTTTTGAAGAATTACTTAGTAAATCTATTTAGGTTAGGTTAAATGGATGATCTTATTATTTCGATAGCTTATAATACCGGTCCGTTGACGTGCCTGGAATTCCAATAAAATTGATCCTAAAGATCCTCATAAATCGGTAAATAGCTTTGAGCCGATCGTTAATTTGTTGAGGCGTCCAATGTCAGTATTGCCTAAGCGGTTTGCCGAAGGTTTCAGCCTTAGTCTGGCAAAAACTGGAAACCGGAAAAAATGGAGGAAAATATGTATTTGAATCTTTTCTTTTTCCAGACAACTTTGACAATTTGAGTTCGATCAGATTTGTAAACTTAGATCATGAATGCCTATTTGACAATGACCAGTAAGGACTCCTACAAGTGCGGCAAGATGAACTTTGCTAAAGTCAGGTTGTTCTTTAAATCTGCTAAGTTCTACTCCGAGCTAGAAAAATTTTGCTGTCGCACAGGAGCTGGTCGTCAACAAACGCCGGTTACCCGCTTTCGAGGTCAATAGGTCTGGTGCTGGAGCGCAAGACGACAGCGAAGGTCTGACTCGTTCTCACGCCGATGTGAGTGGGGTACGAGTGCTTCATCCTGATAGCACATCTAGGACTCTGTTATGGTCAGGCACCTAGACGAGACTGATGAAGTAGCTTCATGTTATTTCCAGTGAGGACTCAACGCTAATATCACTGCTCTGCTGTCGAAGTGAATGCTCATATCTCTGACAAAAGCTGCACTTTGGAGCTTTAATTCAGCCGCTTGTCTCTGAAAACACTGCAGTATTCCAGTACCTTAAAGCTAAAATTAAGGCAAAGCTTCTTACAGAAGACTCCATCTCCACCCTTTGCTCCTAGCTTCGACGCAAACGTGAAAAGTCTCAATTATATGAGCAGAGAAACAGTCACTAGGGATAGCTTTTGTGATGCATGGTTACTTTTTGAGAATTATCTCTTTCAAATGGTGGCCGTGGCTACACAAAGATGGTCAGTCCGTTGAAGCGTCCGTTGGTTTCGAATGGTAACTGGCGAATGACACGCGTATTAATTTCCTCCAAGGCCTAATTCACAGCGTCTTGCCCGCATAGACTATAGAAAAGGTGAAATTATTTTCTCACCAAAGTGTTCTCTTTCGTCTTGTCGAAACTAAATGTCGCCGAGATCACGAGCTTCAATTTCAGACATTAAATAGTCGGTTATCACGGAGCATTACCGGTCGCCATTGACGGCTAAGTTCTCACTGTCATCATTTTTTAAGAAATATGGACCGATGATTCCACCGGCCCACAAACTACATAAAACCGTTGTTTTTATACCCTGAACAGGGTATATTAAGTTTGTCACGAAGTTTGTAACACCCAGAAGGAATCGTCGGAGACCCTATAAAGTATATATATAAATGATCAGTATGTCGAGCTGAGTTGATTTAGCCATGTCCGTCTGTCTGTCCGTCTGTCTGTATGTATACGAACTAGTCCCTCAGTTTTTAAGATATCGTTTTGAAACTTTGCAAACGTCATTTTCTCTTCAAGAAGCTGCTCATTTGTCGGAACGGCTGATATCGGACCACTATAACATATAGCTGCCATATAAACTGAACGATCGGAATCAAATGCTTGTATGGAAAACTTTCACATTTGGCAAGATATATTCACGAAATTTGGTATAGATTATTTTCTAAAGCAATAATGTAATCTTCGAAGAAATTGTTCAGATCGGGTAACTGTAGCATATAGCTGCCATACAAACTGAACGATCGGAATCAAGTTCTTGTATGGAAAACTTTCACATTTGACAAGATATATTCACGAAATTTGGTATATATTATTTTATAAAGCAACAATGTAATCTCCGAAGAAATTGTTCAGATCGGTTAACTATAGCATATAGCTACCATACAAACTGAGCGATCGGAATCAAGTTCTTGTGTGGAAAACTTTCACATTTGACAAGATATATTCACGAAATTTGGTATATATTATTTTTTAATGCAACAATGTAATCTCCGAAGAAATTGTTCAGATCGGTTAACTATAGCATATAGCTACCATACAAACTGAGCGATCGGAATCAAGTTCTTGTATGGACAACTTTCACATTTGGCAAGATATATTCACGAAATTTGGTATATATTATTTTCTAAAGCAACAATGTTATCTCCGAAGAAATTGTTCAGATCGGTTAACTATAGCATATAGCTACCATACAAACTGAACGATCGGAATCAAGTTCTTGTATGGAAAATTTTTTTAGTATATATTATTTTCTAAAGCAACAATGTAATCTCCGAAGAAATTGTTCAGATCGGTTAACTATAGCATATAGCTGCCATACAAACTGAACGATCGGAATTAAGTTCTTGTATGGAAAACTTTCACATTTGGCAAGATATATTCACGAAATTTGGTATATATTATTTTCTAAAGCAACAATGTTATCTCCGAAGAAATTGTTCAGATCGGTTAACTATAGCATATAGCTACCATACAAACTGAACGATCGGAATCAAGTTCTTGTATGGAAAACTTTCACATTTGACAAGATATATTCACGAAATTTGGTATATATTATTTTATAAAGCAACAATGTAATCTCCGAAGAAATTGTTCAGATCGGTTAACTATAGCATATAGCTGCCATACAAACTGAACGATCGGAATTAAGTTCTTGTATGGATAACTTTCAGATTTGGCAAGATATATTCACGAAATTTGGTATATATTATTTTATAAAGCAACAATGTAATCTCCGAAGAAATTGTTCAGATCGGTTAACTATAGCATATAGCTACCATACAAACTGAACGATCGGAATCAAGTTCTTGTATGGAAAACTTTCACATTTGACAAGATATATTCACGAAATTTGGTATATATTATTTTCTAAAGCAACAATGTAATCTCCGAAGAAATTGTTCAGATCGGTTAACTATAGCATATAGCTGCCATACAAACTGAACGATCGGAATTAAGTTCTTGTATGGAAAACTTTCACATTTGGCAAGATATATTCACGAAATTTGGTATATATTATTTTCTAAAGCAACAATGTAATCTCCGAAGAAATTGTTCAGATCGGTTAACTATAGCATATAGCTGCCATACAAACTGAACGATCGGAATCAAGTTCTTGTATGGAAAACTTTCACATTTGACAAGATATATTCACGAAATTTGGTATATATTATTTTATAAAGCAACAATGTAATCTCCGAAGAAATTGTTCAGATCGGTTAACTATAGCATATAGCTGCCATACAAACTGAACGATCGGAATTAAGTTCTTGTATGGATAACTTTCAGATTTGGCAAGATATATTCACGAAATTTGGTATATATTATTTTCTAAAGCAACAATGTTATCTCCGAAGAAATTGTTCAGATCGGTTAACTATAGCATATAGCTACCATACAAACTGAACGATCGGAATCAAGTTCTTGTATGGAAAATTTTTTTAGTATATATTATTTTCTAAAGCAACAATGTAATCTCCGAAGAAATTGTTCAGATCGGTTAACTATAGCATATAGCTGCCATACAAACTGAACGATCGGAATTAAGTTCTTGTATGGAAAACTTTCACATTTGACAAGATATATTCACGAAATTTGGTATATATTATTTTATAAAGCAACAATGTAATCTCCGAAGAAATTGTTCAGATCGGTTAACTATAGCATATAGCTACCATACAAACTGAACGATCGGAATCAAGTTCTTGTATGGAAAACTTTCACATTTGACAAGATATATTCACGAAATTTGGTATATATTATTTTCTAAAGCAACAATGTAATCTCCGAAGAAATTGTTCAGATCGGTTAACTATAGCATATAGCTGCCATACAAACTGAACGATCGGAATTAAGTTCTTGTATGGAAAACTTTCACATTTGGCAAGATATATTCACGAAATTTGGTATATATTATTTTCTAAAGCAACAATGTTATCTCCGAAGAAATTGTTCAGATCGGTTAACTATAGCATATAGCTACCATACAAACTGAACGATCGGAATCAAGTTCTTGTATGGAAAACTTTCACATTTGACAAGATATATTCACGAAATTTGGTATATATTATTTTCTAAAGCAACAATGTTATCTCCGAAGAAATTGTTTAGATCGGTTAACTATAGCATATAGCTACCATACAAACTGAACGATCGGAATCAAGTTCTTGTATGGAAAACTTTCACATTTGACAAGATATATTCACGAAATTTGGTATATATTATTTTATAAAGCAACAATGTAATCTCCGAAGAAATTGTTCAGATCGGTTAACTATAGCATATAGCTGCCATACAAACTGAACGATCGGAATTAAGTTCTTGTATGGAAAACTTTCACATTTGGCAAGATATATTCACGAAATTTGGTATATATTATTTTCTAAAGCAACAATGTTATCTCCGAAGAAATTGTTCAGATCGGTTAACTATAGCATATAGCTACCATACAAACTGAACGATCGGAATCAAGTTCTTGTATGGAAAACTTTCACATTTGACAAGATATATTCACGAAATTTGGTATATATTATTTTATAAAGCAACAATGTAGTCTCCGAAGAAATTGTTCAGATCGGTTAACTATAGCATATAGCTGCCATACAAACTGAACGATCGGAATTAAGTTCTTGTATGGAAAACTTTCACATTTGGCAAGATATATTCACGAAATTTGGTATATATTATTTTCTAAGGCAACAATGTAATCTCCGAAGAAATTGTTCAGATCGGTTAACTATAGCATATAGCTTCCATACAAACTGAACGATCGGAATTAAGTTCTTGTATGGAAAACTTTCACATTTGGCAAGATATATTCACGAAATTTGGTATATATTATTTTCTAAGGCAACAATGTAATCTCCGAAGAAATTGTTCAGATCGGTTAACTATAGCATATAGCTGCCATACAAACTGAACACATAGTTACTAACAGAAATGCACCTGTGAAGGGTATTTAGCTTCGGAGCAACCGAAGTTAACGTTTTTTCTTGTTTCTGGATAAAATGGCAACTCTTGAATCTCTTCAGGTTGCTCTTCGTCCCAAATGCGGCAATTTTACTTGCTTACATACCAGTTGAACCAAAAGTGCGCCTAATTGCTGAACGAAATTTTGATTAAAAACGTGGGATCTTTTTGCAACTTTTCAAGAGCCCATAGAGCGAAGCGATGTCGCTTGGGAAGGTCGAGCGGCTTCAGTTCTTGCACAAACCGTATTTTGTGCGCTTTCAATTTAAGATCCCAAAAGATATACAATTTCTTTAGGGACCACGAAATTACATCGAAAGAAACTTGTGGACAGAAAGCCGATCCCAGTAGGCGTGTACCAAATTTTCAGAACATCCATTCAATACATTCAAATAGGCAAATATTTGATCCCCAATTGTTCGATTAAAGTACTAAAATTGGTCTCACGAAGAGGTTCTGATATTCCGTTTTTAATCTATTGTATGTAATTGAGATGGACTCAGATTTATGACTGACCAAGGAGCTGAATCCTTCATCACTAAAATAAAACCAATAAGTTTCTAAAACAATTTTACTCGGCTCTTATCCACCGTAATATTTTGCGTTATTTTAAGTGCCCTCTTTAGTGTTAAGCTTTCCCCAAAACTTTTCTGCCACAATAACTGCACACGTCATACGTTGATTCCTAGTCCTCGTTCCACCTTGCAGCTTTGTTACTCTCACTCTTACCAACAATGCTTGTCTTTGCTAGTTGGATTTTTTTTTCTCAAATGAAACCACTACTCAGCTGTTTTAACTGCTGTTTTCGCAACAACAACAATAATTATGGACTTTTAGCAAATCATGTGATTTACGTTGTTGCCACTTTGACTGCACTGCGCATGCGCTAATCGATATTTTAGGCGCCACTGTGGCGGAACACTTTTCATAGCTCAAGTGGCGCCAGAGTTGCAACAAAAACCATTGCAACAAAATACGTGAACACACAAAAAAGCGAGAAAAGGAAGAGGAACAATGGATTGTTAAACCAATAGCGGTAAAAGTATAACAACATGAGCACTTAAGCAACAACAATAACAACAAATCGGTGTGTTTTGTAGTTTTACTATTTTGAAAGCATACTTTGCGGCGTTGAACGCAGGCAGCCCACGGGCAGTGGCATAAAATCACGCGTGTGCTGGCGCAGAATTAAGTAAGAGGTGGACGCAAGTGCCAACAAAAGAAGAAGAAAAAAAATATGAAAATATTTTAAAGCGAAATGGCAAAAAATATGTTGAAAAGTCGTCACGCTGATATTTATGCGAAACGAAAGAGGGATTGTCTTAACAACTTGCCTAAAAAGCGTTAGTTTTTGTTATTCCCTTTTTTGCTAGTTTCAATTTGTTGGCTATGACCTTTTCTAACAGCTGTCTAGTAGCGTTAGTTGTGGTGTCTTGGCGCACTCAGCTGTTTTGGCAGCCATGCTGTGGTGGAGCGAACAAACCAATTCGGCAGCTAAGCGCCTTTTGACTTCCACGGTGAGAGTATGTATTGACCCACACCCTTTTATTTCCTACTTGTAAGTCATTCTCATTTCTGTTGAAGTGCTTACGACATTTCTGTGAAGAAATTTTATGCTGTTGCTAAGCGGTAGCGCACATAATTTGGTTTTGTTTTTATTGGCAATGCTCATGTTAGGGATATATCTCTCTCTCTCACCATTTTTGACCTTTGCCAATAATAAAAATAATATTTCTGCGTAGTTGCCATAATCTTGACAACTTTAATTCTGAAAGACAAGCATTTTTGGCTGAGAGTTGTTTATTGCTGTGTGTGGGGAATTTGACGAAAGGCACAGAAGCAAGTCAGTTAACATAAAATTTTGAACGCTTTCACTTAAAGTGTATTTTATAATTTTTTATGGCAAAGAATTTTCAACAAAAGATAATTTTTTTATAGTTTCAAGTGCTTTAGCTGCTGCTTGACAGAAGACTTTATAAACATATATGGAGATTTTCGAGATCAAAATGAGAAATTAAACCTTCTGAATTTATTTTGTAGTGAGAAAAGTGTTTTTATGAAATAAGAGTTGACTTTGGATGGCTAATAAACCGGTTTTGTTCCAGTTGTTTACAAAAAACTGCCGTGGGTATGGCAATTTCTTTAAGTGGGAGATGCTAATAACAGCGGAAAATTCCTATAATTAAAATTAGATTAAAAACGGGTGATCCAAGTGGAAGTACTTTCATTCGACTTTTTTTCTTAATTTTTGTTCAGCATTGTTTGGCATTTCATCATGGAAGGATTTACTCCTGAACAACGTTTATAAATCGTTCAACTCGCGCGCTTCGCTCAACTTATGATCAATGTAATCGGCCTACTGAGCATTCTATTCGAAACACAATCACCCACCTTGAGACCCAGCATTCATTATTGGATAATACTCGACCGACTAGACCACGTCCAGCACGTCTTGAAGAAAATATAACAGCCGCAGTAGAGAGTGTACACAAAGCCCGTATAGAAACGATTCGACATCGTTCCCAGCAACTCGGACTGACATATGGAACTATTGGCGCATCTTACGTCGAGACCTTATATTGAAAACGTACAAAATACAGTTGTGCAAGAAATGAAGCCGCTCGAGCTGTCCAAGCGATGCCGCTTCGATCTATGACCTCTTGAAAAGTTCTAAGAAGATCCCACGTTTTCGAGCCAAAACAAGTTTGTCACATTTGGAATGAATAGCAATTTGAAGAGATTCAAGAGCTGCCATTTCGTTTCGAAAAAGAAAACTATTTGGTGTGGTGGAATCATCGGTTCATATTTCAAATGAATCCGGTCAGAACGTAACCGTCAATGGCGACCGGTATCGCGCCATGATAACCCACTATTTGATGCCTCAAATTGAAGTTTGTCTCGGTGATTGCAAAAATCAATGGATTTATTGAAAGATTGGCCACCAAGATCATGTAATTTCACACCGTTGGACTTTGTTCGGTGTGAAAATGTTATGTCTAAAGTTCATGATGACAAACCTGCTTCGGTTCAGGCCTCGGAGTAAAACATCACGTGTGTCATGCGTCAATTACCAGTCGAAATGCTCGAACGAGTCATCGATAAATTGGTCCCATTAAATTTGAAGTTTCTGTGTTTACTCCTCCTGTAAAATGGAGGAAACCTCAAACATTTCATAAAAGCCACTTTTGAACTTTGGACTTTGGTTCGAATCTTTTTCAGTTTGCGATGTTTAAAGCCTTACTAATTGTCGAAGGTATATCTTTACTTCTATTTTCAGGTATATAAATCAGGTATATAACCTCAAAATGGTCTGTTTGGTATAGTTTTAGTTTAGTATAAAGCTAAATTGGTAACGTTTCTCATTGGTCATTCCCATTTGCTTCTTAGATAAGAAAAATCCACTTCAAACAAGTGAAACATATTGCTGTCTCCGGGTTAAGATGGCGGTCCACTGAAATAAATGTCACCAGAAGCGTAGAATGCTTTTCATGTTATTTTGGGATTTATCAGCTATAGTATTGTAATCTGGCAAATCACAACTTGATCGTAAAATTTGGTATTTTTAATGTTATACGTTCTATTTGTGTGGAATAAAGTTACTTAAAATATTCATCTCGGTCAAAAAATGGAATTAAATCGCGAAAAATTTCGCTTGACTATTTTTACAACTTTCGACGTGGATTTACTTAGCAACACGGTGAACTTTACTAAATTTTTTTAGAAGAAGCTCCATTAAGGACCAGTACTTATCAATGGTGTGGTGAATACAATCGAGCTCGAAGATCACTCCAAGACGATTTTTTTTAATGTCATCCAAATCAGTTTTTGTTCGGGAAGCTATTCATGCTGTGCTCAAACTAATACTGCCAGATCGTCATGTGGTCTATCGTGAGATCGACACAACTATTGGAATTAGTGTTAGTATTGTATGAAAATTTGCCTGAAGGAAAATTTGTTCACATAGGATCCCATAAACTTTGTCAGTCGCTCAAAAAGCACAACCTTTTGAAATGTTAAAAAATACGATTGTGGTGCTTAAAAATACATCTATGACAGCGTGACAGCTGACGAATCGTGAATTCGGCATATTGACACGAAACTTAACAGCAGTCGACTGTTAAGTGCTTCAAGATTAGCCGAATGCAACGAAAGCTGTTCGCGCACGAATGAATTTTAAAGATCGGGAACTTCGTGGATGAGAGAAATCTCCACAAAAATCTTTAAACTTTTACTGATCTCTTTGTTTCAATACGTATAGCATATGTTGTCCGAAGGACCGAAGTGGTTGTATTAATCGAGGGAAGTTGCATCTCTTAGAAATTTCTTATAAATGCTCCTCATCTGTTCTGCGGTATATAATAGCAGATACATTAGTCGAAAAATGCATACATATAGGCGCAATCCCACACTCCGTCGTGCCACTGTAATTGTATACATCTAGGCGCAGCTTTACCCTCCAAGTGTCGATTAAATATAATATTATAATGCCGCTTTCATTACACCGATTACTCATGTCATGCGAACTTAGCATAGCATGACTCATCACCAACTGGCAACATCCTACCGCAATTCAAACGAAAGACCCCTACACTATGGCTTCCTCAAAAAATTTCTCACACAAAGCCAAAAAAAAAAAGCACATAAACATATGGAAATTTTCACCTACCCAAACTGTCAACACAAAATCACATAAACAATGGCAAAATAAATTTCCTTATTGAATTTCCACATAAAAGCCGAACTACCACTAAATTGCGCCTAAATGTATGCTAGCTCTAGCGCTATTTCGTAATAGTCATGGCGTATGCACTGAGCCGGCCTGCTTGGCACCAATTTTACGGCCGAAAATTTATGTCAAAAGGCAAATGAAACAAAAAGTGAAGCACACAGCAAAGATAATAAAGAAATGCGAGAATATGAGCAAGGTGTCTCGCTTTATGCGCCGCTAAGCTGAAACTATTAGCAAAAGCTTTGTTCTCTTTGCCGGCTTTGACTCATTCTTTTGCTGGTTTTAGGATTTTTTGCTTGGGCACAATTGTTTTTGTTGCTAATTTTTGCTGTTTTGCTGTGCGCTTTGTTAAATGTTCGCATATATTTGCATGTTTATTGTTGTTTTTGCGCTGTTTGGTTGATTTTCGTTCGTCATTGGCGCTTTGTGTTTGATGCGATTTTTATAGTCGTTTATGCTCATATTGCTTATTTATTAATAAATGCTTGTTGTTTGCCTGTGCTCTGCTTAATTTTTGTATTATTCACGTTTGCGTTTTACTCTTTATCCTCTTTGTTGTTATTATTTTTGCTTTGTGCGCGCTTCAAAGAGCTGTTTGTGCCTTCAATTTGCTTTTCATAAATAAAAGAGCTTTGATTGTGGCAATTTTGTGTCTTTTGTGTGCCAAACTTTTATGGCTAAATAACGGAGGCAATAAATAATGAGCAAAGTAAAGTAGTAAAATTAATGTATGTAAATTGTAGGTATTTACGCATACATATATAGGAACTAGTTTCTCTCAAACCTTTGCAGCCTTTATGAAGAAAAACGGAAATTGCTTAAACAACATCCATTAACACGGCATATGAAAAGCTCTAAAAAATAATGGTTTCGATATCCCCATTCCAGATACAAGAAACATTATTAAATTTAGAAAAGTGTACTTTTTAAAGACTGGGCTTCAGAGTGAAGTTAAACTTCGAATTAACCCATATATTTTTCTATTTTCTATCACCCGAGCACTGGAGAGGAGGTAAGTTAATTCACGCGTCACGTTAGGTTAGTCCCTTTGCGGTAGAGTCTACTTGTTGATGAGCTACTCGATCTGCAACCATCCAATGGCATCCGCTGTCAATATCATGGATGAAATTGTCATTATGACAAGAGGAAAGTTTGAGAGCACCTTGCGTGACATCATTCAAAGAGGACCCAACTAAACGATCGTTACATACGTTACGCTTAACATAAACCTATCAAACCGGCCACCATTCCATTCAAAAGCAGAAGAACTCTTCGTTCTCTGAGAGCCCTAGCGTTCAATGATTAGGTTTGTTGAAATAAAATATTTGGTCTTAGATTCCAATCTTAGGTGGAAATAGCACGTGAGCTCCTCGATTCCGAAAACCATCAGGTGTACAATCGTGTAGTTAGTAGAACCTGGGCTACGCAGGACTTACAGCATGATTGCCAAATTAATAAACACATAAGGAGTGACGTCATGAACGTCTATATTCTCACAGCTGCCAGCTCGAAAACGTCAGATGGAATTTGGGGTAGACCATAGTACAATATTGTCAGTATCTACGGGCTGGTTTACAAGCATTTTTCAAGCTCTAAGTTATTTGGAGATGTGCAGAGGTTATTCTAGAGAAAAACATGCACGGGAAACGATTTGTCATTCCCAGTGACATTCAAACGAAACAGTCTCTTCCGTTGAAATCATAACCAGCAATGGTACTGTAGTGTATAAAAAGCTTAACAGGTCTGCAACTGTAAGACCTAGTGAATTCCTAGGCATAGAAGTATAAATAGAAATGAGGTAGCCGATTTCCTGACGAAAGAAGCTGCGAGAACCCGCCAAATAGAATTGGAAATGTTCTTTGCTGTGAGCCCCCACATACTTTGTGGGAAAAACCGTGGAAAAAGGAATAGCCCAGTAGAAAACGCCGCTGACAACAAGTGCCTGGGTATCGAAAGCCTGAGCCGTCTTTGTTTCGTTACAAAATCGCTCTTCCTAGAAACAAATTAAGCAGATATTTGGATTCTATAGAGACCACTACTGGATGCGGTTTTATCTGCAAAGATTTGGGAACTGTCTGAAATGATTCTAAACCAGGTAGAGTCCAATGAGTTCCACAGCCATTAATGCTGTTCGGGAGCTTTACTGTTGTAAGATTTCCTCTTGGGATCCCCAATAAGAAATACTCTGTATGATTTATGCCGTTCTCGCGGAAGAAAATTACTTAAGCGAATGTGCCATATGAACCACCTTAATTTTCTGTAAATGAAATTCAGAAACGTTTTAGGGAAACCTTCGGTATTGCACCGAAAATCTCTGAATCCTCGTAGTTTAACAAAATATAAGTAGGTTTCCCCATGAACGTTCAGATAGTGTTGAAGTTGTGCGTATTTTTCAGAGTCCCGGAACACGTTGCAATGAAATCCAATAGGCTTCCAACGTCCTTAGGAGAGCCCAAAGCCACAGAACTCAGAATATGTCAGTTGAAAGGTCAAAATGAGTTTATTTAGTATATAACTTTCTTCCCGATTCAACATGATCTATACGGTAAGCTCAATCTGTATATTATTTGGTGTGAATCAAGAAGAGTAACAAAATTAAAGAAACTAGTAGGTTAGATAGGTAAATAGGTTGATTTCTCTTGACACCATATATAATCGCACTTGGAACGTTAGGGACGCCTTACCCTTGTCATAACCAGAACTTCTAGGTACGCCTGGAGACTGCCAAATATTTATTGCTAATATAAATTGCCGCTAACTCAAAGAGTTCTTAAAAAGAATGTCAATCGAGTTCCTTTAAACTTAGTGTGGCGAAAGCTGAACAGTGGAGTGTCTAAATGTTTCCACCTCATTTTCCACGTTGCAACTTTGACAAGTTGTGTCCTCCAAAATCTTTAACATCAAGTGCGGCTACCAAGAGCACAGTCTCCAGTGAGGACACCTGTTCTTGCGGCGATCTGAGACTTGCTAGTAATTCAATGAACTTTTTCATTTCATGCTGAGCTGAGCACCAGTGCTGGTTGCAGACTCGTTTTTTGCAAGCTCAATGGCTTTAGAATTTCTGACGAATCTGCTGTGGCTATATACCCAGGCAAGTTGAATAAGGAAGCAGCTTGATGTTACTGCTAATGATCTCATGCACTCCTTGACTAGCTTTGAGTTCACTGTCAGCGACCTCGAAGCCTATAGAGCCGCTCTACTAACGGAGCGGATTTATGTATACTTCCCCAAAAGAAACCGAACTTCTGAGAAGTACGTCTACTGCTAACTTGATGGCTATCACTTCTGCTTGTAAAACACTGTGTTGAACTGGCAGTCTGAAACAAGATTTGATTGAGAGCTCCCGGCAGAAGACTAGTATCGACTTTCGAAATTAAAAACATGAAACGGCTTTATTTCGAAGCGAAAACTTACTGAATTCATATTGTCGCATTTTTAATAAATTTAATATTTTTTATTAACGAAAAATTCAGATTCAGCATTTTTTTACACCGTTCCCCTTCAGTCTTACCGCTATGTGTATAATCATATTTGCTTTCAATTTGAAAATTTTCTAACTCAATTGTTTGCCAATCTGCTAAATTCACTGCTCACGCTCGAGCACGAGACGCTCTACACAGAACTGTTAGACCACACGCACACACACGTATATGTATATGTGTATGAATAAAGGTAGCCTGGCTATTTTTCTACCGCTTCGCACACAATCTGCCACCGACTTTGTTGTTATTGCCGACGAATTTTTCTTTCACACATACGTATTTGTTGTTGTTGTTGTTTTTCTGCGGCAAATAAGCGCTTAATAGGTTTTCGAACAAAATCCCATACATTCCGGTAGATTGCACATGTTATGCTGACCCGACACCCACTCGATATCAATAAGCTGCGGCCGAGGCGTGTGTACGTAGTAGCTGTAAACATGTGTGTGTGTGTGTGAGTGTGGGAAAAGTGTTTGGGCAGCAATAAATTGATATTCTTGCTATTCTCAATCTACGTTTTCCGGTCATTCTGCCGCTCGTCGCTATTTTACATTGTTTTAGCAGCTTACCTCGAGAAATTTTTACTTTTTAGCCGCCTCTTCTACCACCCAAAGAATAGTACGTAGCACAGTGGTGGGGCTTCTCGTTTGTTCCTGCATGTTTAATGGAGACTTTTAATTGAGTTTATTTTCCGCTTTTTACCCTTTGGAAATTGGCTTCGCTTTCCTTCAGTTGGCACCGGTGTGAGCTTTCGTTTTCTATTGACATATCATCGTTTGTCGGTTAATGAATTGCCTGTGTTCGTGTGTGGGTATATGAGAGTGTTGCTTAAATATTGATTTATCTTGTGAAATTGAAACCGAAAATTGAAATTGGATAGTTTTAATATTTTTAGTCAACATAAGCTGAAAATGTTGAACGGGGGTTTATTATACCGTTATTCATAAAATTTTTGAAATATATATAGAATTTTTAAGGTCAATAGGTAAGCGTGGAAAGCTTTGCAACTTAATTGAACAGGATCTACAGAAAACCGTTACGCGGTTGAAGTTTTTCCCGCCGATAGAGGTCGCTATTTGAACCCCATGAAAGCCTTTCTCACCTTTAAAAATTTGAAATTCTTTCCCGATACCGTTTTCGTATTATTTCAATGAGAAAAGACAGTTTTGAAGATCAAATTTTCCGAAAAATAAATTTCTACGAATTTGTTTGTAGGCGCTAGAAGTTTCTATTATAGTATATGAATTATTTATATAAGAATTAAGCAAATTTGATGGCCTTCGAAACGTATTACTGTATCCAATCATTAAGGTGGTCATATTTTTTTGTTTACCATTTTGTAAGACTGTCTTCCATAAACATAGTCAGTTAAGAAACTCTCTGGGCTTTGAAGTCACGGAAAAAAACAAGGAAAAAAAGAGGTTCAAAACATTAATATCGAGAGAAACTTCGAAGCATACCGTTTCCACCTTTCCGTTTGTGTATCTATTTTTCTAAAAACAAATGAAGAGCTATACTAGTGATGGGCAAGTTCTTTGGCACAATTAGTAATTTGATGAATAACGTTTTAGGGGCCAATAAGATGGATATGGTACTTTTTACTATGAAGGTAAAATACCCCTAATTGGAAACACCTGAAGCTCAACTTTGTTCGGTTATCAATTAAAGAGTACTACTGTGCCCAAAAAATAAGGTGACATTTGAATTTAAACTGCGCGCGTGGAAGGATTTGGAGAATAATTTTTTTAGGATGGTAGTACTGTCAGTCACATTTATGTCAAATTTCATGTCAAAATATTCATTAGTGTTTGAGATACGTGTCATTTTGTGAGCTGCTAAAAGTGAGTTTTTCGTTTTTTGCGATGTCGAAATTTGTTGAGCAAAGAATTTGCATTAAATTTTGTTTACGGAATCAATTTTCTGCTGCGGATAGGTTGAGGATGGTGCAGAAAGCCTTTGGTGATGAGGCTATGTCTAAAAAAAATGTTTACAAGTGGTAAAGTGAGTTCTAAGCCGGCCGTGAACGTGTCGAAGACGAAGAGCGTCCAGGGCGATCATTAACCTCAACCGACGAAGCTCACGTTCAACAAATCAAAGATTTGGTGTTGAATAACCGTCGATTAACAATTAGAAACCTTGGTGATGAAGTTGGCATATCGAAAGGCTCAGCCAATACCAATTTGAAGGATGTTTTGGGCCTCAAGCGCGTCTAATCTCGACAGATACCGAAAACATTGAATTTTTTGGAAAAAAGGCGTCGCGTAAGTGTGTGAAACGATGCTTTCCGACTACCAGGGTGTCATGAAACGCACTAAAACTGGCGACGAGACTTGGATCTATGCTTACGACCCCGAAACAACCGATCAGTCGAGCGAACATCGTGCCGAGACCAAAAAAATCGCGCCAAAGTCGCTCAAAAATCAAGGTCATGTTGACCATTTTCTTCGATTATCGTGGTGTTGTGCATTATGAATTCCTTCCAACCGGTCAAACAGTCAACAAGGAATATTATTTGAACGTTATGCGTCGTTTGCGTAACGCTAACCGCCTAAAAAGGCCGGAATTGTGGAAAGACAATTCTTGGTTTTTACACCACGGTAATGCACCATCCATACTGCCCTCATAATTCGTGACCATTTCGCCAAAAACTCAACCCATATCGTTTCGCAACCACCGTATTCACCTGATCTGGCGCCGTGCGACTTCTGCCTGTTCACCAAGCTGAAAAGACCGCTCCGGGGACACCTTTTTTATACGATAGAGGGGATTCAAGCTGCAGCAAAGACGGAACTGAAGGCCATCCCGGAAAGTGACTACAACCAGTGTTTCGAAGATTGGAAAATCCGTTGACAATGCATTGCATCGGGAGGGGATTACTTTGAAGGGTATGAAATTGATTTGGAAGAATAAATAAAGAATTTTCAAAATAAATACAATGTCACCTTTTGGGCACAGTAGTATACCAAGTCGCTGGTAGTAATTTTAAATAGCAAACTGATGTGGAAACTCAATGTGGAGGAGATATTGAAAGAGGCCAGTATAAGAAGATGATATGGTCAACATAGGGCTTATCACCTGGCCTCATGCTTTGGTGTTACACAGCGGTAGTCAATTCCATTATGTACTGTGGTATGGAGGACAGCTGTCAGCAAAATCTCATACTGAAGACCCATGAATCTCATACCGACTCGCTGAACTATGCATAACGGGCGCACTAGAAACCACTCAACCATCGGGCATAGCTCAATAAGCAGAGAGATTGGGAGAAAAGGTTTTAAGTCACATTAAAAGAGGGTGGATGGCGCAGGTCCATGCAACTCGCAACTCTGGCTATAGATACGGAACTAGTACAGGAAATTCGGAAGTCATAAAAAAAATTCACATAACTCGTTCACCTCCTATGCTGTTGTCCAGCATTATCTAGAACTCGTCTAAGAAATCTAGAAGCTTCGCTGTTTGAAGGATTAGAAAAAGTATCGAAATTAGAAATCAAATGTTTTTAAAGTTCGCAAAAAGAGTTGACATCCTGTGTGACGAATATTTCACCTCAAATTAAACTCAACCTCCATCTGATATTATTAAGTACCCGTAGATCTGTGTATGACGTGATAGCCAGCCAGTATAACTTAACCTTCTAAATTGAGAATATGTGTTTTTGAAAAATCCACGGTTTACCAATCCCTGAAGTAATACGGTCTTATTTAAAAATTCTCCAAATTCTAAGGAGACGTATTCTTATTTTATTTAGTTGCAGGTGATAGAGGTCGTTGTAAAGACTTCAAGAGTGATGCTGAAATGTTTTAGGACATTTATATCTCGCTCTTACTCATAGCTGGTTACGTTTTGCCTTCTTTGAGCTCTTTAGTTTGTAAAAAAAACATAATGACATCGAAAGCTTCCATGCAGTAATGTTGAGTATACTACGCGACGCCAGCTGCAAAAGCTATGAAAAAGAAGACGGTGTGGAAATATCTTAGCACTTCCTTCTTGATTTTCATACGTTTGCGAGATCAAGACTTAAACACTTGGGGGCTCTTATTTTTAAATATCGCACCGAATTGGTGGGAAGAGAGGTTAGACATCAATGAAAATTTGTATTGCCCGCAAGGCGCTTTGTTTAATTATAATTTTGAGTACAAGCGTTCGATTTTACGACTTCACACGTCACACGAGATCCACGGCGATCTAAAAAAGAATAGAAAATAGAAATAAAAGAGAATAGAAAGCAACGATTATAAGAAGTAATTCGTATAACATTGAACACAATTAGTTTAAGAGCTCTTGAGGTTTACTTGGAGGCACTAATAACTTGTTCTACCGCACAGAAAATAATTACCGCAAAATTTCAAGCTTTCGAAAACATCAACTCATCTTTTTTCTTAAGAATCCGAAATGAAGATCACTATCGAATAAATTTTCTGACTGCGTCATAGCATTGCAGGCAAATTCTTATTTAACCTCAATTACTGCCGCAGCCACATTCTCTCGTCGTAGCCATTGCTGCCAGAGATCAAATTGGGCATATGAGGAGTACAAGTGCCCGCTTATGTAACCGTTTGATAATCCTGTAGCAAACACAAATATTACCATAATATTGACTAATAATTTCCGCCTAACTCCATGCAAGTCCTTGCCAAGCGCCATTGTTAGTCTGCCCACGATTGACCGACCGCCACTGGCTGTGCTGGGGTCGCAATTAATTGCTTTCTACGAAGTGATAATTTATTACAACACCAGCAAACTGTGCAGACCGAGCGACAGCGCCAACAACAGTGAGCGCAACTAAAAAGCGGGTTGGCGAATAACAACAAAAACAGAATTTACAACAACAACCAATTGTGAATGAATTTAAGCTTGAATTACGAAGTGAGCTAGCTGCTTTGGTAGATTTCTCCCGAAAAGGTTATTGAAGCGTGCGTGCTTATATGAAAATAATCCCGTTAGGTTGAAAAAGGACGCAGCAGGCTTAGATTTAGAGGGGAAGTGGTGTCGCAAATTGTATACTGGCTCAAAGCAAAAGAAGCACAGTTGTGAAGCAGCGGCGGACGGAGAAGGTCAGCTGCGCGGGGTCAAGTGGAAACCAATTGTTTCGGATGTCTATTTTCTTGCTTTTTGGTGAATAGTAAGGGAGTGGTTAAGACAGGGGGTAAACGAATGTAAATAAGGGGTTAATATATGAAAAATGGCGAGGAAAGTGGAAGAAAGGAAGTGGCAGGCACACCGCAGTCCAAAAGATGGTCAAGGGTGGTCAAGTACTGCAACGGTTTGCAGGGAAGGAGCGCTTAATAAGAAAATGTGTGCTTATACACCCAGCAGCCTACTTCTAATACATACACATTTCCATCAAGCAGAAGCACACACATGAACTTTCTCCAAAGGCCAGCTACCCACAGCCCACAGCGCACTGCTCGTTCGCAGCAAATCTGATTAAGCGCTTAAGCGAAATGCTATGCAACACATACTGGTTTGCATTTACGTGCGCCATCCATACGCCCACTCGCATTTGGCAGCATGTTTAATGCATTTTACGTCATATTTTTCAGCCCTCTTAGCGCTGTGATTACTCCGCTGGTGCCCGGCAATCCTGCTTGCCACACTAACCAGCTCGTTGCATATGTGGCGCGCATTCTCGCTGGCAGCCGCTGTTATCTCACCGATTCCATCTCTGGCATATTTCGAAAATTTTCAAATTTCATTCGACTTTAGCCTGCTTTTCGGCGCATTACAACGCTTTAGTCGGCTTGGCCTCAGCGCCAATGTTAGCGCCGGCCGCCGGTGTGCTTTGTTCCAACTCAACTAATATGCAATAAATTTTATCAGCGCATTTAATCAGTTATAATTCCATGCAGCACGCACATAACGGTACAATTGTTTGTGTATTAGCGTGCATTTTTATATATTTTTTCAATTTTTGTATTTGCTTCGGAGTTTGTTGGCCCAACTTATGAATATTTGATTTCTGTTATTAAATATTTTTTTTTTTTTTGTTTTGGCGAAGATTATGGGTTTGGTTTGTATTTGTTGTCGCAAAAGTGAATAGAAAAGAGAATATGAAATTTTTCAGTATTTTGCGCTATTGTTTGGCAATCATTTCTTCTTAAAATAAGTTTCTGAAAATCAATTTCGTTTTCATTTGCAAAATTAGAGATGACATCAGCAAACTTATGTTTCCGTTTATCTTTCAATAGTTCTAGTAGACGATAACACATTTTTTTTTTTAAATACCGGAGAAGAGTTAGGTTAGGTTAGTTTAAGTAACATACTTGCGCGATTTCAATTAAAAAAAAATTGGTTTGTGAATTCCATCAAAATATCGCCAAATAAAAACTTAATATCTAACAAATAATCCTAAAGATGTACCAAAAAAAAATATAACAAGTCCAATAAATAGCCTACAACAAACCTGAAACCCGTAAAACTTATCAGGGTTAGCTGAGAATATTTTGAAGATAACCCACATTCTTTAAAAGTTTCTTGTTTTTATTGCAGCGACAGCATTCCTTAAGTAATTTGAAGGAATGCTGCCGATTTGACAGTTCTTGGCCGGATAAATATCCTTAGACCTTCGGACCCTTAGACTGTCGCGGGAATGGATTAAAAGTTTCTGCTCCCTTTCTGTTTGAACGAGAACTCTTCACAGACCCTTTGCTTTTAAAAATCTTTAAGGAAGGCGGGCTTTTTGTTGTAGCGAGTTATGATATTTACATACTCTGAACTGGGTGTAATGACTATGCCACGATTTTTGAACAATTAAAAGGAAACGTCGGACACTACATAAATGCTTGACGTGACGTCCGACAATCCGAGTCAATTCCGGTGCGTAGAACCGGCTGTCGTCTGAATGACCATCGATCGGGTCGCTTTTTTGATGAATGAGCCCAAAGCAAGATGGCCTCCGACCTAGATTTTCCTAAGAGAATTTTGTCCAGCGAAAAAGCTCACTCTTGGTAGGTATGTGAATAAATTTGGCGAAAATTGGTTTGTTCGGCTGGAGTTTATTAGAGCCAGTCGCGCGGTCACGCGGTCTGAGTCATTTTTAAAATATAACAAAAATATGCATTTTTATAACAAAGCTAAACTTTTGGTTAATTTTAAGAGGTTATATGCAGTTAGAATTTACAAAAAATCGATTAAAAAAAATTTAATTTGATTTTTGGGCTTCTAACTATAAATATCCTTTTAAGGCCAATTCACATTCCAAACGCTTCCTTTTAATAAGGTATCTATATTTCCAGATCAGAAAAATTCAAAGACGATAAATGTAACGAAACGATCCGTGCAGTCTGAAGATTGGCTTTCCAAAGAAAATACGTGTTTTTTTTCTTATACTGGCTTGGACTTATACAGGGTCCGGCACTCGAAGTAACCACTTAAAAAATCCATAAATTCGGTTTGGAAAATTATATTTATTTATTTAAAAGTACACAATGTGTGAAAATAATCGTAAATTCAGAACCAATTCACTTTTGCTCGATATGACCACATTTTACCTTAACTATGGCCTTGAGACGGTCAAAAAACGAATCGCAAGCTGCCCGAATGTGACTTGCCGGTATTTTTGCCCACTCACGGTCAACGGCTTTCTTCAGCATCTCGAGACTGATGTATTTTTTACTTCGGACCTTGTTCTCCAAAATGGTCCAGAGAGAATAATCCATTGGATTCGCATCTGGTGAATTCGAGAACCATTGTGTGGTCGTAATGAAGTTCGGAAGAATGAAGTTGTTTTTCAGCCATTCTTGCTTCATTCGCGCCTTGTGAGACGGTGCTGAGTCTTGTTGAAACGTCCATGGTTTGCGACCGAAATGTTTGTTTGCCCACAGCTTCCAAGCAGCCTTCAGAACACTTTTCTGATAATATGTCGCATTTACTTTGACGGCAGGCTCGATGAAAACAATTGGAGAGCGCCCTTCTGCGGGGCCATTATTTGTGGCGGATGCTGCCTCCTGGTGGTCAACCGATGACTTATATTCTCGTATGAACGGTCGATCAAGAAAACCCTATCGTTTTGAGAGTTTACGAATTGCTCAATTGGAAAAATTTTTTCGTCAGAAAACACAATGTTCGGAATTTGACCTTCGGACAAACGAAGCAGTAAAGTCTTACTTGTTGCTGCTTCGGTGTGAGATCATAGGCCTTTTGGAACTCGTAAGGGTTGACCTTGAGCTCATTTTTCAATATGCGTCGTATGCTGCGGTCAGATATCTTCAGAACTTTGACAATTGGCATGATTGAGTTTGCCTAAAACTCCTACTCCCGTTAGTGCTTTCTGTCAGAACGATGTTTAATCTGGAGATTTCGAAGTTTAAATAAATATTTTTAAATTTAATTTTTTTATTTATTTTTTAAATTTTTTTTCAATTATAGTCCTGCACTAAAGACTCTCCAAATTACAAAAACTTGTTATTTAGAAAATGCCAAACAATAATAAGCCTTGATTAATGTCGCGCCGCCAAAAAGTCGATAATGATTTGCCGGCATTTTCAAAAGCCCACCAACAACTAAACCATTACTTAAAATCCATAAACATCAGCGATTTTACTGCCGAAGAGTACTTCGTTGTAGTGCATAAATACTTTGGAGTCAGTTGCATGATTATGATTATCTTCATTGTTCTAATGTACAGTTAGATTTATGATGCAAAACACATTGTTAACCAAATGTCCCCACACGCAGAGATCATACCGAAGGGAATAAAATAAATTTATGAAGCGTATTTAATGTGACAAAACGGAAATGAAATTTCGCAATAAAACACAGTGACGACGGCATGGCGTTGATACGGAAATCCAGCGTGAATCCCGACGGCAGCGTCAGCGACTGATTGTCACTGATTTTGTAGTTTATTACAATGCCAGTGAGGCTACGGCGTGCTATCAGTGTTTATTTGTATTAATAATTTTATGTTATTAGCTCGCTCTCTGTCTGTGTGTGTGTGTCGGTGAGTCTGTGTGCGTTTTGTTTATTTTTGTGCGCCAATATTAATGCACTTGCACATTGGCGTATAGTTTTGTATGATTATTTATTTGATTTTGCGCCGTCATAATAATTTGTCATCAGACTGAAAGTTATTTGCGCCGAAAAGCATGCAACAACGATAGCCGGCCAGCCAACGCAGTGCAATGAGCCAGCAAACTCAATGGGGTCATAAAAGTATACACCCCTGCTGTTGTTGTGCTTATTGTTATAGTTATTCTTACAGTAGTTGTTGTTGTTGGCGTTGCCTTTGTATTTGCAGCACTGGCGGCGGGCAAGTATATTGGATTTTTCCTTTTCCTCATTCGAGTGGTCATTAAATTTATCATTTCTGCGACAGTTCCGCTATAATAATAATAATAAAATATTTTTACTATTTATTGTTTGTTTGTATTGGTGCAGCGTGACGCCCACGTACTTGGCGGAAATGCAAGTTTTAATACACAAAGTTTAGTTGGTAGTTGGAGCGTAAGAAAGCATATTTATAGGCGGTTTTGTACTGCTTGTGAGGCATACATTTTGGCGCAAAGCGTAACATTATTATATGCTTAAAAAATTAAACTTCCTCGGCTGTTATTACGCTGCATTATCGCTTTATGTTTTTATACTACTATGATCAAATTGGAAGGAGATTTTTGAACCCATCCATATTTCACATATTCGTGCTTTGTCAACGAAGAGTTTGGATTTTATCACAAATTTATTAAGGCAGTTATTGTCACTCGATTTGACAAAGGTGTGTTAATCGAGATATTCTAATCCCAAACTGACAAAAGCCAGGCTATAGAGAATCAATTAACAAGATAACTCCACCTCGTTTTCCTCCATATATATTTGTCTGTACTAGGTTTGGACCTATTGTCCAGTTAGAACAGCTTTAATTGCGGCGATATTAACTTTGCTAAATGCTAGTAGTTCAGAAGATCTCTTAGGGTTCACTTGGGATCGGAAGGATTTTAAAACGCTAGAGGATATCGAAAGGCTGACTCGCTTCCAAGCGGGTGAAATTGGAGAATGGGAGCCTTCGCTAGTGTGCTTGTTTTGCTGTTTCTTTGCGACTGCACTGTGACTGTGCACCCATGGAAGTCTAAAATGGAAAACAATTGTAAGCTTTAACTGTTGAAGTGTGCAGGCTTTGACTTGTTTTGAGCGCACAGTCACCGAGCTCAAAACCAATATTGACGCTTGGCTTTCGGAATGAATGTACACCGCTCTGAAAGAAGCCTTGCATCGGAACAATACATCCTCGCTTGAAAGTTTGTACGGTAGTATGGTAGACTTTCTCCACATCTAACCCTCCCTTTTAGTATCGATCCATGCGTGAGAAAGCACACTGCACCAACGGCTTCGCCCAGCCACAAGTCCCACGCAGGCATGTAAGCCAAGAAGGAACCGCCAAACATTATTGGTTTAACCACATTCAACTGGAGTCAGAACACTATTTTTGGTGGGTGGCCCACCTCAAGCGGAAACTGATCCTGTGCTTATGTTCTTATTTTCTGATTCATCCGAATCTGGGGCCAATTCGTCTCAAGTGAAAATTCTGGGCCCGCGACTTCCACTGCTTGGGTAGTTATTCATTTATGGGTACATCGGACAATGTATGTAATTTTCGAGATGCTCGGTCATGTTAGTCTCAATCTATCTTCCAGCTTAAAGTGTGGTTCACTTCTTAAGCTAAGATGTTTACAAGAAAGCAGAAGTGTTTAACACGTTGCGTTAGCTTGGTCAAAGTTAGGTTATGTTAAACTAAGTATATACGGTGATTCCCAATTCTTCTAGAGGTTTAAATTCCACTAAAAATGTTTTCCATATCAACGGGTCTTTTATGCATTGCTATGCTTCTCCGTGTGGTCCTAAAGTAAATCCGGTCTAATCGTGAAGTTGCTTGAGGAGACAGATTGATTCGATATCTGAGGTGTTAAGTAATGATTCGATATCTCACCACAGCAGTGTTGGACTTTATAATATTTCTGTATTAAGAAGTGATCGAGTCCATCAAAAATCGTTCGATCCACGTTTTTTCTATCGCAGAGGTGAGATATTGACAGTCGTATGCATATTTATGATAATGAATTTTAAATAATGAATCAGTTAGTAGTGAGTCTTCAGCAACCTACATAGGTTGCTATATATATTTCTGGACTAGGCAACACTAAGTGTTGCCAGGTGCAATCTGACATTTCCTTTGGAAAGTTTGACATTTTTTAGCATAACATCACTCAGACCATTTTGTCATTTAATCGTGAATTGTTTTATTTACAGGGAATTAAAAAATTCATCTCGGCCAAAAAATGGAATTAACTCGTGAACATTTTCGTGCGATCATTTTTCACAACTTTCGACGTGGATTATCACGACAAGAGTGCATCAATGAACTAAAATCTTTGTATGGCTATGAAGCACCATCCTATAGCACTGTGAAAACCTGTTACAACGAATTCAATCGTGGCCGACGCTCGCTCAAAGACGAATTCCGTGAAGGTCGTCCAAAAACAGCCGTTGTGCCAGAAAACATCGATGCCGTTCGTGAACTGATAATGCAAGACCGTCATGTAACATACCTTCAGATAGAGGCATGCCTATGCATTTCTCCTACCAGCATATATTCGATATTGCATGAACACCTGGCCGTAAAAAAGGTTTGTTCTCGTTGGATCCCGCTCAATTTGACAATCGCTCAAAAAAAGGCTCGTGTGGATTGGTGTAAAGAAATGCTGAAAAAATACGGTCGCGGTGCTTCAAAAGACGTTTATAAGATCGTCACAGGTGACGAATCATGAATCTATGCATATGAGCCCGAAACAAAACAGCAATCGACCGTGTGGGTCTTCCAAGACGAGCCAAATCCAACGAAAAAAAAAAACCATTTTCGTTGATAAATATGCATATTTTCATTATTAGGCCAGAAATATATATAGCAGCCCTCGTAATGCTTGAAAAGCAAATATTTTCATTTACTTATGCCTCTCCGACTCGGCGAAATATTCTAGCATAACCAACTTGAAAACTAGACTAAGATGAAGTTGGTGTAACCGACATTGTTTGATTGACTAGTTGACCAAGAGGATATCTGAACGCAGTGCGAATGATTTAGCTGAGATAATGTCGTCAGTTCTGAAAATAAGGGAGAGATAGTAAGGGCTTGCGCTGGTCTTGCTTAAAACAGAATAACTTGCAATCTCAGCGCTGGTTTCGAACAATCGCAAAGGTCTCTATAGAAGAATTTGGCCAAAGAAAAACAGTCTAAAGATTTGTAGGGGAAACTTGAGAAATGAGATTAAATACCAAGAGCTATATTCGCTCTAGGTGAATAAGTTGTATACTCGTAAATTGTGTTTCAAAGTTGTTGAAAAACAGATGCTTCTTGAACCAACGGCAACGTTATCAATGCGCCGATAAAAGACTATCCTTTAGCCAATGAAGCGATCTGTGCTCTTCCTGTAATTTTAGTTAAGAATTCTTTCGCTTTAAACTATTAAATGTATGGGTACATATATCTTATATATCCTGTCATCTATAGCTTTTCGTTTCGCTATAGATATTCCTATTTTTAATTCCCTACCCATGCTCTCATCACACTCCTTGTTGCCCATTTGCAGTGTCGCCTGCGAGCTAACGAAAATATTAACTGCTACAATTTTACGACCATGTCACCGAATGATTTACGAGCGTCCAAACGAAGTGAGCGCAAATGAAAATTGTGTGCGGCGCACCAAAGGACATTCCAACATCTACTTACATGTGAGTGAGGTTATGAGCGAACAAATGCACTTAAACGAGGCTCTGTGTGTTTGTGAGTGCATATGTGTGAGTGTGTGTGTGTGACGTGTGCGGAAACATTTTGGTGTGTTTGTTGGCCACCACAAAACACAGGAAGCACGGAAATGAGCGCTTGTCGCCAATGTGAATGAGCTGCTCCAGTGGAGGGGTGCTGCAGGGACACGAGAGTGTATGTAGTGCCGCTGTGCCGTATGGAAAAAAGTGTTGTTGGCGCAACAGCGCAAATGGTCACCAGGCACCAAAGTTGAAGCAAAAAAAACTTTTCTTGGAGTTTGAGGCGCCACGTTAGGCAAAAAAGGGAGGCAAGGACTTCAGCATGTCGGAACATATGTGTGGACTGTTATGAGTCGCCTATTGGTGAGTTTTTTTTTGCTTTTGTTTTTGTGTGTGCCGCTGCAGCTTGTGGTCAACGAAAAACTTGCGCCCAAACAGGCAAACTATGACAGCCACACATTGGACGGCGGCGGATAATAAAGGATAAACTTGTAAAACTCTCGAAAAGCGGGTTTAATGTGGTGTAGGGCTCTAACAGTCATATGTGGTGTGTCACAATGTGTTCGTCGACGACAGTTATGTGTGCTTAACGTGAGCATTGCAAAGCATCGCTGGCATTGTCCTCAAAACTAGACACGTGCCGTGAATGCTGATTGTTGACTATTCTCAATTTGTTGTTGTTGCATAGTCCTATGTTGTTGTGGGTTCTTTTGGAATATTCAAGTTCAACGAAAGAGTTCACGACAAAAGTTCGAAAAAAATGCTGTAATAATGTGCGAAGAAAAAGTACCTAAATGTTAAGGCGGAAAGGGTGTGTAGGCAGTCGGGGTTTATTAGACGAAATTCTACAAAAAAAAAAAAAAAAAAAATCAACGTACGCAGGGAAAAGCATGAAATGTTATTTTTTATCTGTGAAGTCTTTGTATTTTTAACAGCACCGCAGTGTTAATTAATTGTGGACAACTATAAAGCCAGACGCCGAGAGATTAGTGTGTACTTCATATGATGTGGGATAACATGGGCTTAGCCACGCATAGGTTCGCACTTCGGAGCAAAAAGTGACCATTTGCACATACAGTTATTTAATAAGGAGTGCTAATTAGTTTTAACTTAGTTGTTGACATTTTACTTAGAAAATGAAGGGAAATCTCTAGTGCGTATATGGGCTCCAGTTCATCGACTGCTGCTGCAATAATATGTTGATACTTTTGTAGAGATCCACTTAAAAGGCAATAAGTGGACCTATGAATACATGCCGATACATTATCTGTTTTAATTTTGCTTCTATAACTTTCAACAACAGGAGTATGAACCAAAAGATCCACAATTTATACGATCGGCTACAGAGAGCTATATGTTAAAGTCGGATTATTTTTTAAAATAAAACTCTGCATCAAATTTCTGTAAGACATTTGAAGTTGAGAGAGTACCCATGTTTTGATGTGAAAAATGCAGGGTCTTTACGATATTTCGAATGTCTGGAAGCATTTCAGTGTACAGCAGCTGGCGTACGCCGATTTCAATATCCAATCCTACGCAGAATAACCTTTGCCAATAGGTCTTACTTCGGACTGCGTAGGCAATTGAGAAGTAAAGTTCTCTCTAAACGTACAAAGAACAAATTATGCAAGTCACTAAACGTCGCCGTCCCTAGATGGTGGAGAGGCATGGACGGTGACAACAACTAATGTGTCGGCGTTACGAGTTTTCAAAAGAAAGGTTCTGCGCAAGATTTAAGGTCTTTTATGCATTGGCAACGGCGAATACTGCTGTCGATGGAACGATGAGCTGTACGAGATATATGACTACAAAGACAGAGTTCAGCGAAGTAAGAGACAGCTGCTAGGCTGGCTAAGTCATGTCGTCGGAGTGGATCAAAACCTTCCAGCTCTGAGAGTAATCGCTACTGTATCCATAGGGGAAAGCAGAGAAAGAGATAGACCTTCATGTCGAGAAGGACCTGGCTACACTTGAGATCTCCAATTGCTGCCAAACGGCGAAAAGAAAGAACTTCTTGTTGTTGTAAACTCGGCTATAACGCGGTGAATACCCAAGCCCAAGTTCTTTGTAGTATAATTTGAGCCATAAAACTACGATCCAATTTTAATTACGGCTTATGTTTGGTCGCGCTTCATCGCTTACCTTTGATGTGAGCTTTCGTGTTATTCAAGAAGTAAAGAGGAAATGTTATGAGTATCGCTGCGTAGATAGACCCCAAGTTTTTTTAATTATATATATTATTAAAAATATTTTTTTCCTTTAGTAAGTCTTTGCTTTGAAATCAATACTTCTTTTAAAAATTTCTTTGGTCCTTCATTTATAATATTAGCTTTTCCGTTTGCTATTTTAAACATTGCAGTGGGTTTATGTTCGTGTCTTTATTTCTACAAAATTTTATTAATTTTATTTTGCGTCTTTAACTTGTCTGAACTTTGCTCTGCTCTTTAGAGTCATTCATACCAATAAACGGCGTCATGTTGGACTTGTTAAAAATCCTGTTTATACTCAAAAGTACATGTCGACTTAGTCGTCTTGTCCGGGTATAATTTGCCACTGTACATTCACACATTTATTTCATCTGTTTCATGTGCTTGGGTGAGAAGGGTATTGTACGTTTTAAGCACAGCGAATGCCATAGGTAAACTTGGGGTCGTACATAGCTTAGTAAGTTGTTCGGTAAACTTTAAATGGTATTTATTGATAGAAACTCTGGGCTTTGGGGGGATTAATATGTTATGGTGTATTACTCAAAAAGTTATGAGATTAATGTTAAGAATTCTCTGAACATTTTGAAAAGTTGCTTTAAATATCAATGGATTATTTATCAAAAACCAATCTTAAACTACGAAAATATAATACTTAAGCTCGCAGTACAGTGTTGCATTTAGAAACTTCACATCTGAAAATCCACTTGTGGGTTTTCTTTTAAGTTTCGCTGAATATTTAATTGAAAAATCGTTATTTAATTCGCATTGTTTAGTTCAGGAACTCTGCGAGAAGTCAAGATGATCATTAAGGTTTTGCTATGTGTTTGGTGAGATTGGTACCGAATCATGCTCGGCCAAACTTAAATTTCAGACCAGAACTGTCAAAAATTAAGCCGTTTGAAAGAAACAATCATCTAGCAGCAGGCAGCTTTGGATAATGATACTTCAGTATTACGACAGGTCACACACACACATCAATTAATATTGATCAGAAATACCAGAATCTTCGTCAATCTTCGTTCTTATGTATCTCTTGAAAATCGACTGTACCAGTATTTTTGCCAATAGAGACGAGGCTTTCTATGGAACCGTTCCTAAGACAGTCGGGTCTACGTAACCGGAACGGACCCGGATTTTTATCCGACCAAGGACTGTGAACTCGGGAGAATTCTGCCGCTACAACAACAACAACTATGGAAGTGGTATATTGAAATTACTACGGGCTACTACTACAACTGACGGCCCTCACGATGTAAACTTCGGCACTTATTATTAATGAACCTTCATATGTGTAACCCAACGTAACATACAAGTATCTCGGACATTTCCCCAGACCGTGCCAACTATCCAAACAAAAAATTTATGTGGATTAACAGGCAAAATTAGTTAAACGAACTTATTCCGACATATTAATCCTTGGTAATTAGTAAACGACCGCAAAGTTTATTTGCCGCCAACAAAAAGTGTGAAAACCATAAACGCAAAAGAAATCTAAAAAAGCAAGAGTGAATATGAATATGATAAGCCGTTGTTTTTAACGCATGCAAGCTAAGGTCTTAACATATTTACGTCTCGCTTTCAGCTCGAAACACATGGCGATCATCACACCCCGAGCTCGCCATCATAACTTAGCTTAGCGCCCGTAGGTGACTCTTGTTGCAAAGTTTTAAAACCTCTCTTTTTTTGCATTTTCCACACCATTTTGCCGCAGCTGTTCACTGCTCCTGTTGTTGTTGTAGTTACTATCATTGCGGTTGTTGTTCTCTAACTAGTTCGTGTTTTTTCTCAGCTCGTTGTCTTAACACACCGCACTGGCTAAAAAGTGTTGTCGCTCGTTGGTCCCTAAGTGTTGCTGTCGTTTATGTGGTTATTAGTGTTATTGTAGTTTTTTCCGTTATGCCCAGTATTGCACTAGTTCTGTGCCAAATTTGTTGTTATTGCACGGTTTTGCGTGTTTTTCGCACTACTTTATTGGAAAAGTTAAGCTCTTGTTTTGATAGGTTTCGCCGCGTACTCGTTTGGTCGCTCACCAACGTTACTCGTGGGGATTAATTAGTCGGTGTATTCAGTTGTGCGGCTGTCGGAATCTTTACTAGTTGGGTATCGGGATTTTTGTAGTGTTTTGGTTTTTGTTTTGGAAGTGGGAAGAGTTGCGAATAATTATGAGTTGTATAAAGTTTAAAATGTGATATTCTTATGTTTACTATTCAATGAGAAAAAACCGGTCAAATCGAATTAGTACGTCCATCAGCATAGCTTTGATTTTAGAAAATAAAATATTCTTTGGAAGGTCGTCGACTCTCTCCGTCTCGTTAAAGTTCTAAGATCAGTGTGATCATGTTCCATAATGGACTGTTTATATTTTTATACACATACCATGGTAATCGGTAAATCTGCCGTTTCCAAGCAGCCTTATAATTCAGTAAAATGAGTTTCCTTCCCAAAGCAGAATAGTGAAGATAAGACCAAAGTTTATTGACTTTGTGTTTGAAACTCGTCGAAAACTCTTTACTGGCGTAGACACCGTTTACGTGGCGCCAATTGGATATTCCAAGCGAAGCCAGGTCCTTCTCCTCTTTGTCCTTCCAACGGAGTGGAAGTCTTCCTCTTCCTCTGCTTCCCGCGGCGGGTACTGCGTCGAATACTTTCAGAGGCGGACTGTTTTCGTCCATACGTACGACATGACCTAGCCAGCGTAGCCTCTGTCTTTTAATTCGCTGAACTATGTCAATGTCGTCGTATATCTCGTACAGCTCATCGTTCCATCGAATGCGATATTCGCCGTGGCCAATGCGCAAAGGACCATAAATCTTTCGCAGAACCTTTCTCTCGAAAACTCTTAAGGTCGACTCATCGGTTGTTGTCATCGTCCAAGCCTCTGCACCGTGTAGCAGGACGGGAATTATGAGCGACTTATAGAGTTTGGTTTTTGTTCGTTGAGAGAGTTCGTCGAAAACTGCTTAACCTAAATTTGCGATTATGGAATTGATGGAAACAGAAAGTTTATCGAATTTTCCTGAGAAAACACTCCTTTTAAGAGTACCAAATTTGGGACAGATGGAAGTTTTTTGATTTTCCTGCGGTCAACTGTTAGATAGCTGGCCTAATGCAAGCAAATTTATAAGGCCTTAATAGTACATCGTTTGAGGCATACATAGAGAGTTTATGGGTACGTTTTTCTTTCTTTATTTTTGGGTAGTTGTGATTGAGCCCGGTCCGTTTAGTGACTTTTTGTCGATAAGGTTTATTTCAATTCGCCGTCACACAAATTGTCTTAGTTTAATCCTCTATATCAAATGCAGCTTTATTAGTGTACAATAGTAATATTCAGGGTATTGTCCATCCGAAATTATAACACTTTCATATTTTTCTGAAAATTTATGGGTTCAATCACAAGAGAGCTGCACCAGCTCACCGTCAAGAAAGAATAAAGCCACGTTTTGTTACCCTATGTTGATGTGAACCGGATTCCAGATAGAGCGTTCTGCATCGACCGTAACAAATAGGAGTCAGAAAGGGTAAGGTCTGGGCTATAAAACGGGTGAAGCAAAACTTCTGAGCTGCTGTTTACCAAATTTGTTTTTAACCGGTATTTTAACATGAGGTCGAGTATTGTCATGATGGAAAACGATTTCCTCGAGTATAGACACAAATTTCGGACGATATTTTTCGTAATACAGCACGTTGCCGTTGATTGGCAGGTTAGTTTGGCGCGTTTAGGGTTGTCCTAATCTAGTATTTATCATGACCAGTCGCAATCCGACACGAAAAATAATAATTTTTGAGGCCTTCGAGCTTCTTTCATCGTATCTTGGCTTCAATTCATATGACACCCAGTTTTATTATCGGTTTCTTTCAAACACTTCGAAGTGACTGCTTGAGTGATTTCCAAATATTCTGCTTTTCTTGTGTTTGGCAATAATCTTCATCGAAGATTTGCGAAGAACTCGGATAGCCACTTTTCACAAGCCTCTTTTGAGTTCAACTTTACACGAACAAGGGCGTTCGCCATGAACAGGAACAGGTGATAATCCCTTAGCGCTATGTCCGGGCAATATGGTGGATGCGATGAAACCTCCTATCCGATCTCCCGTAACTTCTGACGAGTCATCAACCAAGTGTGTGGTCTGGCGTAGTCCTGGTGGAACACTATAGCCCTTCTGTTGGCCAATTCTGGACGCTTCTGGTCGATCGCCTGCTTCAAGTGCTCCAGTTGTTCGCAGTAGATGGTATAATTAAGCGTCTGACCATAAGGGAGCAGCTCATAGTGGATGATTCCCTTCCAATCACACCAAACACACAGCAAAACCTTCCTGGCCGTCAATCACGGCTTGGCCACTGTTTTTTCGTCACCAGTCATCATCCGCCTCAAAAATGGGTCGAGTTCGTTCCGTTTCAGCAGCATATCGCAGGCGTTGATTTGGTCCAGAAGTTTTTTTTTTTTTTTTTGCGTCGAATCATGCGTCAGCCAAACATCAATCTTTATTGTGTATCCAGCCTTCTGCAGATGGTTTAAAATGTTTTGGTGAAACTCCCATCTTCTGGGCGATGTAGTGAGATGCCACATGCCGGTCTAACACGACGTTTTCCATGATTTGATCGGTATTCGTCATCACAGGTCTTTCGCCGACTGGCTTATCCATGATGTCGTTTTCACCCACTCTGAATCGTCGAAACCATTCCTCCGTAGTTCGAAGTGATAGAGTACTTCATTAATCTCATGAATATTTCTCTAACGGATTTGCCTTTAATGAAGGAAAACTTTAAAATCTCGCGAACTCCATGTTTACACGTCTATAACTGTTGAACGCAATATCCAAAGTAATCATGCATAGCGTCGTTTTGTCGGTTATGTCAAAACCTTTCAGCGATGTTTAGTATTGCCAGATACGAGCTCTGTAGTCTCTACGAAAACAGTTACTTTAATTTGCGAGCTACTAATTTTTAATAATATCTTATTCTGGTTTAAACATCACTGAATATATAGTTTATATGATATCTCTTTATTATATACATAAACCTTTGGAATTAACTAAATTTTTTTCCGAAAAAGCTTCAAAATTTTGTCACAAAAATTTTGTCTAAATTAATGTGGAAAACTCAGTTTCTAATACTAAATAGTCTCTCCTTTCTGTGCTGTCTTTTTCCACACTCTATACTCTTTTCTCTCCCCACAAGCCTTCGCTCAACTTAGGAAAGCCCACATAACTCAAAATTAAAATTTCTTCAACTGTTGCCATTTTAAAAATTAATGTTCACATTCCCCTGACAAACATACCAAAATCAGTAAGGGTTGCCAGCCGCTTGTTGCAGGGGTCACATCCCAGTTGGCGAATTTAATTTAATTGATTGAGTCGCCTCGACGACAAAAACACACACATTCGACTGCCGTTGTAGACTTGCTTAGTGTGGAATTAAAAAAAAAAAAAATATTAAAAATAACAACAAAAACATTTCTGAGCATTTTAAATGTACTTGAGAAAATTAAATGAGAACTAAAACATTTTAAATGAACGGCAAGTGCGCTAACAAGCACAAGCTTAAAAGCCTTGGGCGCTTATTTAAAGACTCAGTGGCAAGAGTGGTTTGAAAGTGAAAGGCAAGTGCTTATATAAAGGGTTAAGAAGGGTCGTAGGTGACGGCCTAAGCATACATTTAAAAGGGTTGAATTATTATTTAAATAACAAGCGCTTTGTGGCGACCGAGCAACAACTGTTTTTATTGTTGTTGCAACATATGTATTTTTCCCTTCCCACGACAAGTTTGAAGCATCGCAATGTATTTTCGGCACTTAGTTAGCTTAAATGAGTTTAAGTAGCATACTTATGGGCGCGCGACAAAACTCTTGTAAACACACATACACGTGACACCTCAGGGGTGTATTTTACTGCAAAGCGTTAAATTTGTCTTATTATTTTGTGGAATTTTTGACGGTGGAAGTACATTTTTGCATTTATTTTTAATATGCTGCATAAATTTAGGCGTTTAAATGTTTAGGCAGCTTTCTGCTCTTAACTGGTGCGTAATTAATAATTAAATTTGAGCTTTAATATTTGTGAGCCAACATTTGTTTACTCGAACTTTTAAATTTATTGTTTGGTAAGCCAACAGAGAAAGAGATGCTTGGAAAGAAGTAAAGCTTTTCTTTTTGGCAGCAAGGAGAGATTAATTTGATACATTTAATTTTATAAATGGTATATGAGCGAAGTCTCTTTGTTAGATTTGTCTTATTTTGAAGTTCCTAGTAGAGTCTAGATGGCTTGTCATTGGAATCAGAATAAACAGCGGAAATAAATATATCTGAATGTTACATGGCAGCTGTCACAACAGACTTTATCACACGGAAGTCAAATTGCGGAGTTGCATGTGTCAGCTACCAACTGTGAAATGAGTGTCATATGACAGCTGTCAGAGGGACGCCAAATATACCCCAGATATCATCAAATAAATGGAAGAATACTAATATGAGGTGGATATCAGATGAAAACGAAAGATCAACGATTAATCGTAGTTGTTAAACTACTGAACCGATTTCAACAAAATTTAACACACTGTGTCCAGTTCGAACCAATTTAGAAGATAGGATATTAAAAAAAAAAAAATTATAAACATAAAATACAGTGAAAGTTCTATTAAATGAATGCTTTATTAAGCGGACAACTCTATCAACTGGACAGAATGCCTGGAACCATACATTCAGAAAGCAGCATTGAAAGTTTTTAAAGAATTGTAAAGGTTGGTATAAACTCTGTATATAGTAGCGCCTAACATGAAAAGGGAATTTGAGAAATAGAGAAGCAGATAGTGATTCTAAAAGGTCCCTAACTATTTTTATACTCTCGCAACAAAGTTGCTAAGGAGAGTATTATAATTTTGTTCACATAACGGCTGTTTGTAAGTCCTAAAACTAAAAGAGTCAGATATAGGTTTATATATACCAAAGTGATCAGGGTGACGAGTAGAGTTGAAATCCGGATGTCTGTCTGTCCGTCCGTCCATCCGTGCAAGCTTTAACTTGAGTAAAAATTGAGATATCATGATGAAACTTGGTACACGTATTTCGTGGCTTCATAAGAAGGTCAAGTTCGAAGATGGGCAAAATCGGCCCACTGCCACGCCCACAAAATGGCGAAAACCGAAAACCTATAAAGTGTCATAACTAAGCCATAAATAAAGATATTAAAGTAAAATTTGGCACAAAGTATTGCGTTAGGGAGGGGCATATTTGGACGTAATTTTTTTGGAAAAGTGGGCGTGGCCTCGCCCCCTAATAAGTTTTTTGTACATATCTCAGAAACTACTATAGCTATGTCAACCAAGCTCTATAGGGTCGTTTCCTTTAGGCATTTCCATCTACAGTTCAAAAATGGAAGAAATCGGATAATAACCACGCCCACCTTCCATACAAAGGTTATGTTGAAAATCACTAAAAGTGCGTTAACCGACTAACAAAAAACGTCAGAAACACTAAATTTTACGGAAGAAATGCCAGAAGGAAGCTGCATCCAAGCTTTTTTTAAAATTGAAAATGGGCGTGGCGTCGCCTACTTATGGGCCAAAAACTATATCTCAGGAATTACTCGACCGATTTCAATGAAATTCGGTATATAATATTTTCGTAACACCCTGATGACATGTACGAAATATGGGTGAAATCGGTTAACAACCACGCCTTCTTCCAATATAACGCTATTTTGAATTCCATCTGATGCCTTCTCTGTATAATCCATACATATGTATAAATGAAAATACAATTCAATACTCAAAGTACACAAATTGGTCTAATCTAATTAATTTTAAAGCAAAATAAAAAAATATGTAAATGACGGATAATGAAATCTCGCTTATCACTTTATCATGCGAGAGTATAAAATGTTCGGTGATACCCGAACTTAGCCCTTCCTTACTTGTTCTGCTTAGCATTGTCGACCTTTTGAAAGCATAACAATAACAAATTTGACCTCTAACTTTAAAAGAGTCAGTCTTCGGGGAGGTTAGAATAGATTACAATGGTCCGGTAGCTAAAGCTTAGATTAACAAAGAGCTTCTTACAGAAAGCTCCCCATCCAACTTTTCCTCACTACGCCTCTTTACCAGCAGCATCTCCTCCTCGTATGTAAGCAGAGCAGAGAAGCGAATTCCGGCAACCTCTGAATGTATATTCATTTTAGAAATATTGTTATAAAAGCTAAGGGCTTGTATGGACATCCCTTTGTCGGAGATTTATGAAAACTTGTTATAACGAACGACAGGATTTGGACCAGGTATCCACAAATAATGAGCATAATACTTAGAATACTTAATTTTTTAGTAGCAACTATCATCATTTAGAAGTCGTTCCTAAAGTAGAAAGTATCTCAAAGCGACATGATTAAGAGCAGATAACACTGAAGAGAGTTATATTGCGAAAATGTTTACTGTTGATGGAGAAAAGAGTTAGGACGTGTTGAACAGGTGTCTCAAATAACATATTTGGGTATTCTACAGAATTTACGGTTTGGTTAGGGTTTCACATGTCTGTATCGCAAGAGAATGCCTCACAACTCTACGACTATTCAATTTTTTTACGTAAGTAGCAGCCCAAAATTAATAAATATTGCACAATATTAATGAATAGTACCCTACAAAGCCTTTTTACGCTTCTGCCTCTATCATTAAATATTTACCACGAGTTGTGTGTTCTGCAGTGTAGGAAAAACTCCAAATCATAGCTTTTAAAGTGAAAGGAAACCATGGCATGTCTGCCCCAACCGCATTCAAAATATCTCGCCACATGTGCGGAAGATTTCTTCAGCTAATTTTGCTGTTGTTTCAACGAGCCTTCTGCAAGTAATAAGAGCCAGTTTTTGTACCACACACACAGCTTTGGTTTTTTGTGTCAGTGTCTGAGGCAATTTGTTCAAAGTTTTCCATGTTTTGTCATTACCGTTTCTGCAAACAATACTTGTTAACTACATGAGCAGCAAATTACAAGAACACAACAAGCGAGGAAGAAAATTGAAGGAAATTTTGAGTGGCGAAAGTAAGAGCCACATTGAGGCATATGAGCTGTACATGTATGTATGTGTATTGATTGCTTCTTCCACGTCTTAGGACTAATTTTTGTTGTCAACATTCTCTGCCACCTTCCTTTTCATATACCTTTGTAAGTACTAAGCGCTTTTGTCTTAGCGGTTTGCCGTTAATGAAAAAAAAAACACAAAACTTTAAAATTTTACAAGTGAAATATTAAATTTTACGTTTATTACAACAGCTGCTATAGGATTTTGCTTTAGTGTTGAAAGTAGAAGGAAAGCTTATTGAGTTTTTAGCATAATAGTGAATCATAATTGGTTCTAAGCAACGAAACACCTCGAAAATATCCAACACTGAGGTGCTCCTATTAAGAAGTCGATATAGGAGAGATGTTTTCTTCAATCATGCCTTTGGAGCAATCACCTTACAACCTTGGAGATGCTAGCTTTTATATATTGTTCACTAAGCCCACTGAATACTAATCTGATCCATTTCGAGATTCGTTACTTTTTTTTAAAGAAAAATCACAAAAACTGAAATTTAATGAGGAATGTTTATTATCATTTGAAAGAGCATTATTTGGCATTTTTATTTTTAATATTATTTATTTGAAGTGTTGGCCGCGGTTACGTCTCAGTTGGTTCATCCGTTGAGTCCAATTTTCGATGACTCGTTCGAGCAGTTCGACTGGTAACTGGCGAATGACACGTGTGATGTTTTGCTCCAAGGACTGAATCGAAGCGGGAGCCCATAGAGCGAAGCGATGTCGATTGGAAAGGTCGAGCGGTTCAGTTTTTCACAAGCTGTATTTTTTACGCCGAATCGGCTCTTGACGGACTTCTCTCTCAGCTACGGTTTCTATATTTTCTTGAACCGGAGACTTGGGTAGATTTATTTGGCAGGGGTTTCTATGTGGCGGGTCACAAACGCAGCGCATGTTTCCGCTGGGCGATTAGTATAAAGTTTTATACATATTTATATAGCTAGCCGATTTTTTCAAAATCGACGTTCGTTCGAAGACGCACCCTTGTTGAATAGACGCTTCAATTAGATTTCAGCGAACCCCTTTAAACCGAATATGTCAGAGTGGCTCCACTGAAGCTTCTTCTCTATTAGGGTTGGTTACCGTAAACAAGGGTTACTCACGTTTCCAGGGTTAGTGGCGGCCTAAGGCTGTAACTGTTTACCCAGAAGCATGACTATACCTAATTACACCACGCATGACTAGTAACAAATAAATACTATTTTCTTCTAAAATGGATAAATTTATGTTTTTCTGACTTCCAATTTATTGGAGCACACGTAGAGCTTGTTACAACTAGGTCCATAACTGTGGTAGTTGACTCTTATTCCCTTCGGATGTTTTGATAAGCTTGGTCTGTCATGTTGACTATGCATCTTAATAAGATCCAAAGAAAATGGGAACAGTTAGCTGATAAGGTAATTCCTATTGAAAAACTTTCGACGACGGAAAAATTTAGCGGGACTGACGTTACGTAACACCTAACTTTCTTAGGAAACAAGGTGATCTCATTGCAGGTTCAGTTTATTCCAGTTTTGAATGTACCCAATAAAATGATTAATCACTCGACCAAAGTCAATTACACATTTCAAAAAAACGTTCCTGTATTTTGCTGATCTAAAGAGTTTCTACTAAAAAATATTTAATAAATTTGAGGCCTCCATAAATCGACTGGCGAAGGCAAAAAGTGCAACAGGAGTTATTAAAATACGACTTCACGGCTGATGGGCGCCGCAAATTTCAATGTTGCTGCCGGCGACGCCGTCGCTGCCGCCACTATATGTCAAATAAATGTCAAAAATTGAGTAACAAAATGTTGCATTATGCTGTGGCATGCGATGCGGCAGTGTGTGCGCCAACAAGTGGCAGATCACTGACGAATTGCCGTTGATGCCATTGCTGCCACTGATGCGAATGATGAAGCAAATGTAAAGGAAGCAAAAACAATAACAAAGGGAAATGTTGCATTTCACTTGCTGTAATTTTGTTGCTGTTGCAATTTTTACTGTGTTGTTGTTGTTGTTGTTGCTGTGCATATTACCAGTTGTCGCTTTTAATGAATTTCCCCGCCATTCGAGTGTGAAATGTGTGGCAACATTTCATATGCGCCAGACTACGCGACGCCCTTTGCCGAGCAAAGCGTGGCTTTAAAGGCAACATTTAAATTTAATTTTTTTGTATTTTTTCGATTTTGGTCCGCCGAGAGTGCCAATGCGATTGAGCCTCGACGCCTGTGCACAATTGCAAGTAAGGCACAGCTCTTCAAATACAACAGCAACAGCAACAAACAAATTAAGACTGCTGGCAACACTTCGTCGCGGTGCTATACAAAGTCGGAGAGGACAGGGAGGCAGGCGCTGCGCAAAGTAAGGCGAGTCAAATGAATGCGGAAAAATGGTGGCACTTGTTTTATTGCAACGCTGCTCATCCATTTGACTTAATGGCGGTGCTAAAATGGTTTAATACTCAAAATTACCAAAAGCAAAAAAGCAAAAAAGGCGAAAGCGCCCATAAATGAAATCATAAAAAAATACCGGGGAGCAAGACACGCAGCGACAATCATAAAACAGATAATCGCAGGTCGAGTTGGGGCATTGGGCCCCACAATGAAAAAACGCTAAAGAGGAGGAGGTGAAGAAATAAAAAAATTGGAAATAAAATTCAACTTGCCAAAGTGTAAAACTCATAAACGCGCGAAATTGCATTTAATTGCTGGACAACAGTTGGCGCGGCGTCGGGTGTGGCGTGCGCGCTGCGGTGTCGGCATCCAACGGCTTACGTGCGGCGAGCGAGTTTTCATGTTAAATCGGCTGAAAATTTTAATTTATTTCACTTATGCGCATTTTAAATGCTGAGCATTTCTTTTTATTAATAATGCCGGTCTCTCACATGTGTGTCCATAAAATATTGTGAGGAAGCGAAATCAAATTATTTATTTGCATGCTGAGGCATATTAATCGCTTCACTCATAAAGTAAGCAAGCTTATAGTTTCATAAAGTTCAATATTTTGTACTGTAAATTGTGTTTAAATATTCTAATTTTGTCAGCGGAACCGAATGGAAAACACTTTGTCATAAAAGGTCTTTGAACAAGTGCAAATAAGACAACATTTTCCTTAACCCATTTAGACCTACCGTCTCATATACGATACACCACATGTAATAAATTATTTTGAAGAACCGTTGATGAGAAATTGTTTACATCTTGTGTTGGTGTCACGTGCACGGTCTAAACAATAACACAAAAAAAAACTTTAGTGTAATAGTTGGCATCATCAGGTGTGTACCTATGCGAGTTGAATGTGATTTGAGAATAAGAATTTCAACATGTCATCAAAACGGTAAGAATTCATTATTTTATCATAACTATCACGTACTTTGATATATTTATAGTAAAAACGAAAGTTAGAGAGTAAAAATGTAGAATCGTTTTTGTTGTTTCGTTTATTTTAGTATTTTTTTTTCTCGTAAAAAGTAGTGTATCGTATTTGATACAGTAGGCGTATACACATTGCGTTTTTCCTTTTAGATCCGTGTCACTGAATGAAATTGTTACGCTTTTGGAGGATGACGAAATTGAGAATTCTGGAACATGCAATGATATTTATTTACTTCCAACTGTAAATGCAAATGAAGACTTGACGGATGAAGATTCTGGGGATAAGGACAACGTTCAAATCAACAACCTACCGCGCAGTTTGTTGAGAACACATGCAGAGCTGCAAGAAGTAAGTACAGAAACATTGGAAGATGTTTCTGAAAGTCACTCTTGCGCAAACAAGGAAGAAGCAGAAGTTTACGAGCCGTTACGTAAAATAGCTAAAAAGTATAACTGGCAAAAAAAAAAAATTACACTGCAGTTACCCCAACATGGAAGCCCATAATATATGTGCGTCAAGATAGATCGCCAATTGATTGGTTTTCGTTATTTTTTTCGGAAGAAGTGTATCAATTACTTACTACTGAGACTAGCAAATTCTTAGGAAGAAAGAATCTTCCTGCTGATATCAAAATAGAGGAAATGAAGTGTGCTATCGGAATTATGTTGGTCAGTGGCTACTGTCAAGTGAATAGAAGACGCATGTACTGGGAAAATTCACCTGATACGAAAAATGATCTTATTGTCAGTGCATTATCTCGTGACAGATTTTCAGTCATATTTTCAAATATGCACTGTGCTGATAATTTACAGTTAAATAAATCTGACAAATTTGCTAAAGTACGTCCACTTATGAAAAAATTATCTGAAGAATTTTTGAGACATTGTCCACACAATGAAAATCATAGTGTTGATGAGGCTATGGTGCCATACTTTGGACGACATGGATGCAAGCAATTTATACGTGGGAAACCGATAAGTTATGGTTTCAAATTTTGGGTGGGCGCGACATCAAGTGGCTATATATTATGGTTTGAGCCATATCAAGGTGCAACCACTAATTTGAACTCTCAGTACGCGGAATTGGGTCTTGGTGCCAGTGTAGTCCTCACATATACTGATATACTTAGCAAACTAAATCTCGGTGGAAATTACATCGGTATTCTCAAAAAGAGAAAAAGAAAATAACCGTTCCTCAGCCACATTTGATACACTAGTACAATCAGAACATGGGAGGTGTAGATCTGTCAGACCAAAACATATCATCACTCAGAACAAGTATTCGTGGTAAGAAGTGGCATATGCCCCTCATCTTGCAGTGTGTTGATATGTCACTCCAAAACGCCTGGCTTCTACACAGATACAATGGCGGTGGCATGGATATGTTAACATTCAGACGCCGTGTAGCAATTGCACTTATAGAGTCTAATAGGCTGAGAAGTAAACCAGGGCCGAGTAGATCATCATTACTTACTATTGATGCCAGGTTTGATAATATAGGTCACTATGCAATCAACCCAGAAAATAAAAGGACTAGGTGTGGGTTATGTCATCGATTGTGTCCTGCAAGATGCATCAAGTGCGATGTTGGTTTACATGTCAACTGTTTTCTAGCTTATCATACTAAAAAATAACATGTAACATAACATATAATTATAATTTTAACAATAAATAACTTCTTTGCTAACTTTGGTATTATTGCATATATATGAGCCTACTGTATCACATACGATACGGCCTTTTCTACCTAACCTGTAGAAATGTAATTTTTTTAAACATTTTTTTTTACGTTCTGTGATACCCTAGGACTAACAAAAATAGACAAAAAACACTTCAATTAAAAAAAATAGTTTCAGGTCTAAATGGGTTAAACGCTGCTTTCTAAAACTTTTTGGTACACATCTTTCTAATAAACTCTCACTGTTGAGAAGTGTAAAAATCGGACATTTAGCCCCAGCAACATCTTCTGGTATTGTCTCATAACCATGTTGGAAAGTGGATAATTGTTTGGCAGCTTTAGCCCTCTGCTAGCTGCACCATGAGTCTGATCCATCTTGTCGCTTGTCGTGCTGAGGTTTTCGTCAGTTGATCAATAATGTTAATATGTGGCCCAGATATCATTATATATTTTTTCAACGGAATAACATTTCTAGTTATTGCTAAGCCATAATAAACTGCATACTTGTCAATCATCTTTACAGTAAGTTTGTTTTTTCTAACCAGAGTTTTTTTCGTATCTTGTTTTCTTTTTTGTTTTCGTCTGTTTCAACATTTTTTTCGACATTTTTGTACATGACTTCAAGCATTTCCAATGAAAGTTGGTACATTTCGATGCATGAATCATTTTCCATTTTCCCAGAAGAACCAAATTGACTTGCAGTGCAAGTATTTTCATGTTCTGCAAACCATTCATTATATTCTTCAGTATCGATTTTCTTCTTACAAGTTTCACACAGTTCTCAATAGGAACTGCTCGTCGTCAAGATTTCATCCGATTTTTAATACTATACCTCATGAGCTCAAGGTCAAGTCTTACAAGTTCCAAAAGGCTCGTGATCTCATTCCAAAGCAGCAACAAGTAAGAGAGCGAAGCAGTTGGCCGAAAGCGGTCAAATTCCGAACATTGTGTTTTCTGACGAAACAATTTTTCCAATTGAGCAAATCGTAAACTCTCAAAACGATAGGGTTTACTTGACCGACCGCTCATACGAGAATCTAAGTCATCGGTTGGCCATCAGGAGGTAGCAGGCACTTGCCACAAATAATGGCTTTGGCCGCTGTCACCGCAGATGGGCGCTCTCCAATTGTTTTCATCAAGCCTAGCGTCAAAGTAAATGCGACATATTATCAGGAAAGTGCTCTGGAGACTGCTTCGAAGCCGTGGGCAAACAAACATTTCGGTCGCAAGCCATGGACGTTCCAACAAGACTCAACAACGTCTCACAAAGCGCGAGTGAAGCAAGAATGGCTGAAAAACATTGTTCCGAACTTCTTTACGGCCACACAATGCCTCTCGAATTCACCTGATGCGAATCCAATAGGATATCCTCTCTGAGCTATTTTGGAGAGCAAGGTCCGAAGTAAAAAATACACCAGTCTCGAGATGCCTAGGAAAGCCATTGTCCGTGAGTGCGCCAAAATACCGGCAAGTCAGATTCGGACAGCTTGCGATTCGTTTTTTGACCGTCTCAAGGGCATAGTTAAGGCAAAAGATGGTCATATCGAGCAAAAGTGAATTGGTCCTGAATTTATGATTATTTTCACACATTTTGTACTTTAAAATAAATAAAAGTATTTTTCCAAACCAAATTTATGGCTTTTTTAATTGGTTACACTTGGAGTGCCGGACCCTGTATAGACTTTTTATGAAATTCGTAATATAAAGACATTTAAGGTTCAAGCGACAAATGTAACCAGGCATTGAGATGTGGACACTCAACTGTTAGTAGCTGCGATGTGTCGCCAATATCACGAGCTTGAATTTCAGGCATCAAATAATGGATTATGACGACACCATAAAGGTCGCTTTTGACGGCTACGTTCGTACCGGAGTTGCGTAAGCCATCTGGCTCAGGGTGGAACGTAAAAGGTCCAAAAGTGTCCGAAGTGTTTACTATCTCGTTGGTACTAACGCGTTGAGGTTAAATATATTGTAAGACGCAACTTATTAAATTTGCAAAATTAATGAAAAAGTAAAGAAAAAGGAGTTCCCGAGGTTGAATCCTTAAAAATTGCGAATTTATTAAATGTTGCGTGATATTCGGTTGCATTCAATAAAATCCATATTTATTTCCGTTCTTTCCTCAAATCGACTCTCTTAGATATGTAGTGTTTAAGTTTTTTTTCAATATTTCTTTATTTATTGGATCGGCTTAGTAAAGCTTAACAATAAGTATTCAAATCTTAAATATATATAAATCTAAAGAAGCTAAAGAATGTGGATGAGCTTTTTTGGTAGAACGTTGCTCTCTAGTAGGCTGCTAGACCACTTCTTTTTAGAGGTGTTTGATTGCAGGAGTTTACGTGGGCTTTAGATGTTTGCGAAGTTTAGAAATATATCTCATTCTGCTGTCCTCTAACTCCTTCTTTACCATAGAAATATCAAGTGCCATAGAAAAATCATTATATAAAATTTTTTAATGAAGAATTGCGGTTGCGGTATTAGCTATAAAAGTTGAATTCAACTAACAAACCCACAACCAACTTGCCATAGTTCCATTTCCTACACCTGCATACGCCGTTTTCACAAAGTATACTCAAATATACCTTGACCTCAACCCAGTTATCTTAAAAAAAATTGCTAGTAAACTTGAAGTGTAATATTTTATATAAAGTCAACATTGCGGCACAGCGAGTCGCTGAGTCATCGGCGCTGCACAGTAAATGCGAAATTCATTTATTATGCAGTCAAAGGGTATCCGTTTCCGGTCATACAGGACGCATACGCGACATTAACAAAAATTTGCTGTCGTCACCAGCGTTTCACCGTTGATTTGCCACAATTTCTCGGCGGACACACTTTCACGCACACCCAAACACCACATCGAAGACACCTGCATATGCATATCATTAAGGCGCTTAAGTTTCAAGCCTTGCGCGTGGTAGGCGTCTTCAAGTTGTGGCTTGCCCGCTAGAAGGGTGGAAGAAATTTAGTATTTGTCGTTGATTAATCACCGGAAAAGCAGCGCCAAAGGACACACAAAATAGTTGATGGGAATAAAATGTTGGCGCTGACATTAGCGGCACTGCAGTGCAACGCAGGTGAGCAGCAATCGCTAATCTATAAGTGTGTGTTTTTATTCATATTTACGACAGCATTAGTTGCATATAAATTAGGCGGGTTATGGCGGGTTGGTAGAAAAGAAAATGGCAAGGCCGTGTGCTTAGGGAAATTTAGAGGAGTTTGCTAGAATAAATTTAACTGATGATTAAATTTGGGGTATGTTTCAATTACAATACCCAACTTAAAGTATTTGGCTCAGACTTTCGTTTACTTCCTTGCGTATAATAACATATCCTCACAAAAAATAGTTCAGCAGTGCTAACTTACACGATCTTTGAGAACATGCCACAAGCTCACGACACGAGATAATGCTCTTACTAAAAGTTCCCTTCAATAAATTAGTCTTTCGTTGGCCACGTTATACGGCAGGATAGCGTCTTGTTCTAACTAAAGGACGTCCACATCAAAACCCTCTAATTCAGACGCAAAAAAGTCATTAATCATGGCTCCAAAGCCCTCCCCCGTGGTTTTTATATTAGAGCCGGTTTCATTCTTGACGTACCAATGCCTAAGCAATTGCTTAGGTATTAACGTAAGCTGGCTACTTAGATAACTTTGAGCCTGGAAACTCTAGAATCCTTGCATAGTCTGATTTCACCCCAAAATACTTGAGTCACCAGGTCTTGAGCCCTATCAGTCTTTTCATTGCTCCGCTTTCTTCGAGTGAAGTATTGGAAGGATGGAGTCGCTGTAGAAGAGAACGGTGACTTTTGTTACGGATGAACCGAGGTTTGCGGAGAGGGTTTGTAGAGGAGTATGCGGTCCAAGTTGTAGTGTCAATAGTTATTTATTCACTCTTCCTTTTCTCTTATTCTTCTTGTGTTGTATTAGCAAATGTGTATACGCAAGTTTCTTCGGGCCCAAGGTAAATCGTAACGGATCTTGTGTCCAATTTGTTTTCAGCAAAGCTTATTTTCAATAGCTGTAGGAATTCTAACTAGACATTGTCCCCTTAGAATTCTTGCGGCAAGATTGAAAATAGTCACCGGATGCCTGTTAAATTAGCTGCTTTGAAGAGGATGAGATAGAAGTGCTTCAACATTTCCTTCTCTAATGTCCTGCCATTGCCAGACTAGGCAAAATAATCTTGGAATTTGTGCTATGAGTCATTCAAGTGACATTAAAAAAAAAAAAAAAAAAAATAAAAAAAAAATAGCAGATTTGTGCTAGTTTGATTTAATAAACGCCTACAGAGGTTTTTATCTGGCTTCACAAAAGACTGCAGGTAGCAATCTAAATGTAATTCTCCTGAAATCTTTGGCAATAAGATATCTTACCTTATCTAACTCGCAAACTCGGTCATTTTCAACTTACAGTCATCCAAACTTCATTTATCATTTTTGGAGGGTTCGTTTGAGCAACCGGTTTTGGAAGTTCACTGCAATCGTTCGGTACGTCGTCTTGCACAGAGCCCGGAAAATACTTATACAGTTGCTTTTTGTCATCCTCTGTACTAAAACTCGCATTTAAAATAACTCATCCAGAACGTTATATTTCACTAGCTAATGGCTCCATAGTGGAGTGTTTTATACTCTTGTTTTCAAAGGCTAGGTCCAACTACAAAAAATTATTGAATTTTAAAAAAGTTCTCTCATTGAAGCGATAAACGATTTTCAGCCAGCTTGATAAGTGAGTCACTTGTTAAAAGTCACCTTAAAAATTTCTGAGAATCAAATATTGAAGAATCAGGTTTCTTATTGAGAAATATTGATATTACTTATTACTCCAAAATACAATATGAGACATTTGATCGATTTCGTTAAATATTGTTGGGTATATGACCTTTAAATGTATTTTGAAAAACTAGCAAATGGTTTGAGACTTCTGTGTTTCCAAATTAATTTAATCATCTAGGTGCTGAATAGTCCTAATAGGGCTGCATAATAAGTTATACAAACCTCAAAACTGTGGTATCTAAACTATATAAAGGCATACCGCTTTTCATCGGGTTTCTGGGAATAAATCAAGTTATTAGTGTTTATTAAAAACCAATGATGAGATCTCCCCTCGACTTGGTTGGAAAAAAAGATACTTAATTGAACCAGCATCTTCACAAGGTGAGGCGGACTTGTACCCGCTATACTTTGTGGTCGGAAAAACTCCAATATAATAAATCATTAGACCCTCACAAATCGACAAAGCGCTCTAAGCCTATGGCAAAAATGTTAAGACGGCTAATGTACGCTTCGGCTAAGTCTCCTGGTTCGCCGAAAATATACTATAAAGCTGTTTCAACTACATTTCTGTAAAGTATGGACAATGGAGGCGAAAGTGCCTGAAGGTTTCAATCTCACCATCTTCCCGTAATTTGCAACCGACAAGATCTTTTGCCTAACGACAGGAATGCCCAGTGCACAATGTGCAGTAATAACCCAAAGATTAAGGGAAAATGAACTTTTGCGTTCCAAAATCTGAGTAAGGAGTAGGGAAGAATTGTTTCGGTCGTCTACTTAAAGGCGAATCAAAGACACCCAGAGGGTTTCGTGGATATTTAGTGGATGGAACGCGTTAGTGAAGAAAGTGTCTAGCGGGTTCTAAGTGAGCTGTATATCTGATACTATAATAATAAATATTCTGTGATTTTAACTTTCTAATGATATTGCTTCCTTCATTAAACTTGCTCTTCCCACCAAATATTACGAGTATTTGTTTTATCAAAACTTAATTAAAAAACCGTTGATTCATTATAATCATTATAATCAGCAAAACATAAAATATTGCTTTTGTAAAGCAAGTTTCGCCACTTTGGTAATGATAATTTAGAGAAAATGATTGCAAGAAAACAAAAAAAAAAAACTAAAAAAAAAAAAAATAAAAATGTGCGAGCTCATTAATAATATCTTAGAGAGCGGTGGGATAAATTATAAAAGTCTTTGGAAAGCATCAGTAACATGGACTTATGGCCCGCAGACAGACAGCTGAAGAGCCATTTTGCAATTAAATATGACTGGACATGTGCCAAAAATCGAAATAAACGGAACCGACTGCAAATGGACATCCTTGAGCAGCGAAGCTGCATTGAGCGAGGAACTCGCAGCACACTCACACACGCACTCATATTTATGTAAATATATATTTATACATATATAAAAATCTAGATATGTATACTTTGCCTTGCTTGATGTTCTGGACAGCAAACATCGCCTTGAACGTGCTCACACACTTACTAACAGCAACATACACACCTACCGGCGCACTCATGCTCCACTGTTCGCACAACAAATCAAACTAATTCCTTAACATGTCACGAATCATATTGGAACATGGCCACCAAATGTTCCAATGATAATTCAAAATAACACACACGCAAACAAATAGCTACACACACATTTACGTAACTAGCGGTATGTACTTACTGTTATTTAAGTGCGAATATATTTGCAAGTGTATGTGTGTTCAAAGTGTGCGAAAATAGATCTCCTGGTAGGAAATATTTCCTTACTGATATAAGAAAATGATTTTCAGTATTTTTAGTAAAGGGATCTTTAAAAAAATTCTCAAATTAATATAATTTTTACATTAGCGCTTTCAATAATATGCAGACGCCTTTAACGAATTGACCATCTCTGAACTTTTCGGAAATTTATTGTACAGATGCTCATAGACAAGTCAATAATTTCAACTCTGAGCGCTTCAAGGATGTACATATCTGTCCAATAGGTACTCATAAGGTGTGTGGTCTCAATTTCTCTGGACCTTAACAAATAAAATACTGTTAGATCTAGATCTAGAGGGACGTGTTGTGGTCAAAGGCCATTCTGTGGGTAACCTTATGCAAACAATATTAAACGAAATAAATCGATGGGACTAAACAGAACTAGATTGCTCTCTAGGAATGACAGCGAAGTCAGCTTTTAGACTAATGTGCCCAAAAAATAAGGTGACATTGTATTTATTTTGAAAATTCCTTATTTATTCTTACAAATCAATTTCAGCCCCTTCAAAGTAATCACCTAACGATGCAATGCACTTATGCCAACGGATTTTCCAATCTTGGAAACACTGGTTGTAGTCACTTTTCGGGATGGCCTTCAGTTCCGTCTTCGCTGCGGCTTGAATCTCCTCTATCGTATAAAAACGGTGTCCACGGAGCGGTCTTTTGAGCTTGGCGAACAGCCAGAAGTCGCACGGCGCCAGATCAGGTGAATACGATGGTTGCGGAACGATATGGGTTGTGTTTTTGGCGAAATGATCACGAATTACGAGGGCAGTATGGGATGGTGCATTATCGTGGTGTAAAAACCAAGAATTGTCTTTCCACAATTCCGGCCTTTTTAGGCGGATAGCGTTACGCAAACGACGCATAACGTTCAAATAATATTCCTTGTTGACTGTTTGACTGGTTGGAAGGAATCCATAATGCACAACACCACGATAATCGAAGAAGACAGTCAACATGACCTTGATTTTTGAGCGACTTTGGCGAGATTTTTTTGGTCTCGGCTCTCTTTTGGTACGATATTCGCTCGATTGATCGGTTGTTTCGGGGTCGTAAGCATAGATCCAAGTCCCATCGCCAGTTATAATGCATTTCATGACACCCTGATAGTCGGAAAGCATCGTTTCACACACTTACGCGACGCCTTTTTTCCAAAAAATTCAATGTTTTCGGTACCAGTCGAGATTTGACGCGCTTGAGGCTCAAAACATCCTTCAAAATGGTATTGGCTGAGCCTTTCGATATGCCAACTTCATCAGCAAGGTCTTTAATTGTTAATCGACGGTTTTTCAACACCAAATCTTTGATTTGTTGAACGTGAGCTTCGTCGGTTAAGGTTGATGGTCGCCCTGGACGCTCTTCGTCTTCGACACGTTCACGGGCGGCTTGGAACTCACTATACCACTTGTAAACATTTTTTTTAGACATAGCTTCATCACCAAAGGCTTTCTGCACCATCCTCAACGTATCCACAGCAGAAAATTGATTCCGTAAACAAAATTTAATGCAAATTCTTTGCTCAACAAATTTCGACATCGCAAAGAACGAAAAACTCACTTTTAGCAGCTCACAAAACAGCACGTATCTCAAACACTAATGCATATTTTGACATGAAATTTGACATAAATGTGACTGACAGTATTACCAACCTAAAAAAAAACAAATATTTCTCGAAATCCTTTGACGCGCGCTGTTTAAATTCAAATGTCACCTTGGGCACAGTAGTATTAGTCACCTGTAATAAGTGTATTCTAAGATACTTCGTAAGTTTACGTTTCTATCCAATACCACTTTTTTCCTAATCCTATAAAATTGAACTTAAATTCGGTCCCCAGTATTGTTTTCCCTTTCAGAGTTGAGTTGAAAAGGCCGAGGGGTAAACTAACTGAATTTTCAGTTAATCAAACCAAAATCTTCACCAGAAGCCATTGGTGGTTCAGCGAGTAGACAATAGAATGTGGGCATTTTAGCCTTGGTGGTTTCACAATGGCCTCCTAAAGGCTCAGGTGTGTCGTCAGACTGCCTCTGTACTTTTTCCTAGTACATGATTCACAAGTCATTTTTAATTTTAATTTTTTTTTTCATTTTATGATTTTAAGTTTCGATTTTATATAATAAAAATATCAATAAAGTAAGTGTTGAAGGTGTTTAGTACAAGTTTCTGTAATTTTTTACAATGTTCTAAAACAAAAATTTGCTCTTTAAATTTTAGAACAAATTTCTTACCGAATTATTAAAAAAACTTTAAGTCTTTAAGTTCTTAAAACTAAAGAATTGAAAATCGAATACTTCAGCGACCTTAAACTAACAACCAAAGCTTTTGATGTCCTCCCGGGTAAGTGGTGCCGTTTCTTTTTAAAGGAATAATATCCTTGAAATATAAAAGTACCAACAAACAGCAAGAAACTACATCCAAATGCGGTGAGGCAAAGAAAAAATTAAATTCAAAAGCAAATAAATAAGACAGAATGATGCAGGAAGATTCGAATGAAATGAAGCGAGTGCAAGTGAGAGTTGGGGCATAGGTATACTCGTATACGCGTGAACACGACGAAGGGGCAGTGGATTCATTGCGACGTTCAGTTATTTTCTACATGAGATGCATATTAAAGAGCTGTGGCCGAAACGGAAGCATTGATTATACGAGAGAGCACAAGGCAACGAGCGATCTAGAATGAGGGAGATGGACCGAATCTATACGCTAGGAAGGGTGGTTAATAGCAAGAGAGGTGGAGTGGCAAAGTTGTAGGTTATTAAGAATGATTATCGCTAAACATTGAATAAATGAGACACAAATAAAACAGGAAAAAATAACCAAAAGAAAACTTGGCATGAGAAACTGAGCTTTGAATCAACAAATGGACAGGCGTATGCACTTGGGCACAGGGTGATTGGCAAAAGGGCAGCATGTAGACCATAGGAGGATGAAAAGAATGCAGCAGCAGCTGTTGATTGAAGAGGTCAAAGTTGATGGAATGGCGCTTAAACAACAGAGTTTGGGGACAAGTGGTGGCGTGACTTCGGACGTGAAATAAGTTTGGGGGGTGTGAGTAACAGCTGCAACGTTTGGCGGCTTAATTTCTCACTTTGACTGCTGCTGCATTAGCAATTATGATTTTCGACGTTTGGCATTTGTACTGTTCTACGAGCATGATGTGTGACTTTTGCGCTTTTGCCAAAGTTTTCTGTTTTATGCCACGAATACTTTTATTCCTAGCAAAGACCGACACTAATGAGAAAATTACGTGAAGGCAATTTTTAAGAAAAATGTCAGCCTAAAATGCTTGGCAGCCAACGAAATGCATTAGTCGCACAAAGTCGCGCGTATGAACATTAATTGTTGTAATTTTTCAATGGATGTTGCGGGCAATAATGGCATAATGAAATATGGCGAAATATGCTTAACTCAGTAGTGGTGGCTTCGGCTCATTTTGATCCTGATATTTTAAAATTTTTATCGAGTTCTAAAAGGAAGTTTTAATTAAATAAATGTTTACTAAATTAACTACAGATCTAATTAAGCAATAAACATTTCTGACACTATTCAAGTTAACACTGCCACATCATTGACGACGGTTTAAAGTTACCTCTCATTGGCGATACAGGATGTTTTTTATGATACTTTAAGGAAATCCATTATTTTTCGAATATATTTCTTTAGTAATCTGTAACCAGCAATGGTCAGGTTACGTCAAGCGGCTTTAGAAAGATAAATTCAGGTGCAAAAAGACACTCGCAGCATTCAGGAGCCAAAAACTGTAGAAAAAGTATTTTGGCACCTTTTAAATAAAGCTGATTATAAAAAGGCACTTCTTATATGGGTGATAAACGAGTTGACATAAAGTAAGTCAATGTACGGAATATCTGAAGTGAGTGATTAGAGTGATTGATATTGAAGCAGCTTTTTGTAATGTCTTGCCGGATGCGATTGTAACAACTCTGGGCGATTTTGGGGTTAAATCGAATCTCAAAAACTTTATTTTCAGACTTTTATATGGCAAAGTGAGCTTGACGAAATCGGATAGCGCACGTGCATGCCGAAATATTGGTAGAGCCACCTCACAAGATGTGGTTATTCGCCTGGACTTCGTTCGTTAACGATCTGTTGGAAGAACTTGTGGATCGCACAGTGGCATTTCGGCGGAAAAAATAGGATTTTTCCACTTTCCAATTTCAAAACTTTAATGATTTTGTTTTGTAAAGAAATATTTGGATAAGAAAAGTTCAACAACGTTTTTTATAAAAAGTGAAATTTTATAGTTAAAAAAACTAACAGAAGTCGACGGAAAATTATTCAATAAAATCAGATTAAAATTATTGTCCAAATAAAGAATTTTTTTTGTGTGTAAGTTAATAGCTATGGCTTTTCTTTTATTTTTTAGTGAAAATATAGCACCCACTTGTTTATAAAAAAAAAATTTATTGAAATTGGCAAAGTAAGTTAATTTTTATAATTTTTCAAAAATTATACTAAAAAATATCAACTTTTCATTTTAATGGAAAAAAACTTTATGTGCTTTGCCTTGCTTAGCCCTCTACTATAAAAAAATGAAAGTTCCGAGTCTGTACTTTCAATTAAAAAAAAAAAAACAACCGCCAATTACCGTCCCTTTTAGTAACATCGATTTTAATTTCAAAAGTCACTTCCAATATTCATAACTTTGGATCCTTACATAAGTAGCTTAACTAGATCCCATTGCTAAAGATATGGTGCTTGCATAATATTACAAATAAAAACTAACACAATTTTTCGCCTGTTACATATTCAATTAAAACATTGCATATTATATTGGATTTTTATCAAGGTAAAGGTATAAATAACGTCACTTTGCGTTTAAGTTTAATTTTTTCTCATCAGGAGAACTCAATTAAGAAGTGTCCCGAATTTCAAGTCCCTAAGTCCAAAAATAAAAATTTTGGCAATTGCTGTTATATGGGAGGTGGGTGTGGCAGTGGGCGGTTTTCCAAGATTTTTTCAAAATTTCTTAATTTAGTCCAGAGAAGTGTTTCTGCAAAGTTTCATTGTTGCACGACCACTCCTTCTATTTTTTTCCAAGAAATGTATAGAGCGGTGCCACTGTGGATCGTGGCTGTCGGGGAACAGCTAATACAGACGATGTAACACAATAGTATCTATAAGTGTAGTAGCTAATTAGGCGGGTGGAAGTGGCTTCATCATTAACCTAAATAAAATGGAGATGACCTTATTTACTAGCACATACAAGATTGCAGAGTGGAAGGGAAGCATCTGCTTGCCATCTGCACACCCAGTGAAATATTTTGGACTCGTCTTATATAGAAAGCTTTAATGAAAGTCTAATATCGAAGAGATAGCAAATACGTCATTAATTGCCTTATACGGTGGCAAAGTAGCTATTTGCAAAAGGTGTGGTCTCTTACCTAATGTAGCCCTCAGGCTCTGAATAAAATAGACAAACTACATTTTATTCCATGGGGTCTTTGTGTGGTAGAGCGATTTAGAAATGATCAAACTTACAAGGAAGCTCGAGAGCGTTAAGCAAGCTGTATAATAAGGTGCATTCCAACCATGGCATATAACACCATTCCGCATAAAGTGCCTATAGATGTCGCCGGTGCATGACAGAGAACAAGGGTTTCTAAATAAACTCATATCTGAACCTTCGCATATTTTCACATTCTTTGATTTTATACCGGATTTTTTGGATCATGAAATCACCAAACTAAATTCTCTAAAAGTAGATTTTCTGATGTAGGTCGACGATACTAGTCTTGAGTGAGCTCCGAGTAACCCGTGCGTTCAGGGCTGGTTCAGGCATGCCTAACTTCGCTATTAATGACATCCAGTCAATTTATGTATAACTAGAATGGGTACCATACCACAGAGCAATCGCGGGTAATTGTAAAGCTGACGAGCTGGCAAGAAAAGGCACCCTAGCACCGCTATCAGTATAATGGAATCGGGTCGGTGTTTCTCACTCCGCGTGGATTCTACTACTGCATAGGTGGGCTTTGCGGGAACTTGGTTAGCGCTGTGCTATAACCGGTACATGCGGTGCCGCAAAAAATTTTTTTTAACCAAACTCACTAAGGCTAGTCCCCCCTAGTTTTGGGGGTTATAACAAGCCATTGTACTTTCGGCGTCCACGCTGCGGAAGCTGTAAGGAAGAAGACTTTTTGGAAACAGCTCTGCACTTTCTGCCTTGTGATTAATGTTTGATTAATTCTTATTTCTTTTTTTATGGTTTTATTTTATTCAGTTATTTTTTATTATTTGATTTCATTCATTTATTTATATTTAGTTTAATTAATTTTATAATTTTATTTCACTTTTCTTAGAAATCCCTACACTCTCCCATTTTAAGCATAAACCACCGTTAACAAGTTATTGGCACTGTGTGTGTGTGCGGCTCGTAAGTGTACTCTCTGCAGCCCGATTGTTTACCTACTTGTCTTAAACAAATAAATTATTTTCCTTTTCGTGTGTCAACAAAAGAGGAACTTGCCGGAGAAAAAGTCGCCCGGCAAGCCACTCAACCACGTGCTTTTTAGAACACATTGAAGCCAAGCATTGTGCTTGTGTTGATGACGCTATTTGCTGGTGAGTACTATGAGACCACTAAACCTCAGCGGCAGTTCAAGCACACACATAGGCACATGTAAATATATATATGTGGCGCACAGTACGAGGGGGTGTAGGGGGTGTTGGTAAACCGTTAAACGTTTCTATTAGTGCGCCTGCCTGGTCTACTTGTGCCGCTGAGTGGCAGCCACTGATTGCAATCGTGTTCCTGACAGTATTCATTTGCGTTTTCAAATGACAAACGTTTACGAACCCAGGCCGGCGCCGTTCATGCCCACCCTGCCGCCTGTTCACCATAAATGTGGCGCTTGGTCTCTGATTTCATTTCTATTATTGGTTTGCTTGCGCGCCCCGCTCTCAACACATTGTCTTACTGCCGAGCGACCGTTTAGCTTTTTACAGCCATTCCCTTGGACGCGACGTCGCCTCTTCTGGGCTAATCGACATTCTGCGATTTCGTTTGTGCGATTGCCAACGACATTTCAATCCAGCGTTTTTATTACATTGCTGTGTTGTTTTTTTTTTCTTTCTGCTTCTTCTTGGTTGTCTCTTTTTACAGTCAAAGCGAGTGGATTGAAGCGTAAAAGACGCTAGCAATGAAATCAAAGTGCCACCGAAATACCCTCAACCACCGACACTAACAATGCGCTCAAATGTATGCAACAAACATTCGTGTAAAAAATCGTTGCCTACATGCAGGCGGCGCTTGGTATTGCTTGTTGATATCCACAGCTAAGGCTGGTAATTATGAATTTCTTCCTTGCTTGTTGCTTACATTAAGTTTTTATGTGTCTTGTTTGTATTTGTTTTTCCTATCTTTCTAAGGAGTTCCATTGTAGAGCGACAGATAAGCGCGCTTTGCGGCCTTTAAGTGCTCAGCAGGCACATGTCAAGTGCGAAATGAGTTCCTCCGTTGATTTTTTTTTGTAATATTTGCGTGAAATTGGTTGCGTACGCATTGGAGAACAATGGTAATGAGTGAAAGATATATCTAAATAAATGGATTCTCACAAACTGACAATGATAGGAAATAAAATGCATGTGATTAGTAAAATAAAATTTAAAAATGTATTTCTTTGGTCAGGGTGTTGAAAATAAACGTTTGAAGTATTTGTAAATCTGAAAGGATAGTCCTCTGAGTATATTCTGTTGGGTTGAGATCATAAATTACTTCCAAAGCTTTGTCAAAACACCTGTCATTTAGCTTTTGAATTGATTTCGATTGAACTAAACATAGCCTCAGTGGGTTTTGATTGAAGAAGAATACCTACCCTAATGTGTGATTAATTATTTTAAGTCCTCGATAGATCGTCTTAGAAAACTCGGATCACTTTTACTTGAATTGTGAATTGAAGTTTCTTCAGCAGTCAAAACTTTCAGTGTTGTGGAAGCTTTCAAAATTATTGTAACTTTGAGCTAAGTGTGATTTACAAATAGTGCATGTTCGAGCAAGGGTACAGGAGAATTTGAATAACTCCGTTTCGAAATTTGCACCCTTTTTTCTGTTTCTGTTTCGGTCTCTGTCTCTGTCTCTGTCTCTGTCTCTCTCTCTGTCTCTGTCTCTGTCTCTGTCTCTGTCTCTGTCTCTGTCTCTGTCTCTGTCTCTATCTCTGTCTCCGTCTCCGTCTCTGTCTCTGTCTCTGTCTCTGTCTCTGTCTCTGTCTCTGTCTCTGTCTCTGTCTCTGTCTCTGTCTCTGTCTCTGTCTCTGTCTCTGTCGCTGTCTCTGTCTCTGTCTCTGTCTCTGTCTCTGTCTCTGTCTCTGTCTCTGTCTCTGTCTCCGTCTCTGTCTCTATCTCTGTCTTTGTCTCTATCTCTGTCTCTGTCTCTGTCTCTATCTCTATCTCTATCTCTATCTCTATCTTTATCTCTATCTCTATCTTTATCTCTATCTCTATTAAATCTCTATCTCTATCTCTATCTCTATCTCTATCTTTATCTCTATCTTTATCTCTATCTTTATCTCTATCTTTATCTCTATTAAATCTCTATCTCTATCTCTATCTCTATCTCTATCTCTATCTCTATCTCTATCTCTATCTCTATCTCTATCTCTATCTCTATCTCTATCTCTATCTCTATCTCTATCTCTATCTCTATCTCTATCTCTATCTCTATCTCTATCTCTGTCTCTATCTCTATCTCTGTCTCTGTCTCTGTCTCTGTCTCTGTCTCTGTCTCTGTCTCTGTCTCTGTCTCTGTCTCTGTCTCTGTCTCTGTCTCTATCTCTGTCTCCGTCTCTATCTCTATATCTATCTCTATCTCTATCTCTATCTCTATCTCTATCTCTATCTCTATCTCTATCTCTATCTCTATCTCTATCTCTATCTCTATCTCTAACTCTATCTCTATATCTATCTCTATCTTTGTCTCTGTCTCTGTCTCTGTCTCTATCTCTGTCTCTGTCTCTTTCTATTTATATTTCTATTTCCATTTTTATTTATATTTCCTTCTCTTTTATCCATTCTGTTAATATTTAAGCTTTAGGATAATTGGTCTTAAGAATATCTCAAAAAAATGGAACAGTCGATTTTCACAATTTTCTCTTGAGTCGAATTTTTCACCAGCAGAATAACTCACCATAGACAAAACCAGATAGTAATCACTATCGTGCCAGGTCCGGACACCAAAGTAGATGCATGAGAACCTCGCAACCAAGCTTCTGGAATTTTCAGGTCAGTTATCATCGATATGTATAGCCTGGACGTTGTCTTGATGGAACATGATTCCTCTTCGGTAGGCTAAAACTGACTTCTTCTGGGATATTGCTTCCTTCGGACGGTCCAATTGTTCACAGTACAACGCAGCTCAAAGTAGATGATTTTCTGCCAATACCAAAAAGCGTATAGCAAACTCTCACTGACCATAAACTCTGGCTTGCGCATCGTCTTCGCAATATTAATTAAATTTGATTATAAAATCGTTCAGTTCACGTTCAATCTATAAGTATTTCAGCTTTCAGAAATACTCTTTGAAATATTCTAATACCATAGTGTTGTATCTATCATATCCATTTATAGTTCCACTAAACTCTCCGCAGAACTATACGAACTTACGTAAGATCAACCGTGAATCTCTTACCAAAAATCAATGATAAACTTTACTTTTTTTTAAATTATGTACATTTTGAAGAGCTCTTTAACTAAAAATCTCCAATCTCTGGTAGTAAAACAATTGCATCCTCCAATAGAGTTCTGAAGTGGACCTTGCACCATGCTTTCCCATTCAGATACATCCACGAATTATTTAATCTTATTTTAAAGAAAAATCAACGCAAGTTAATGCAATCATATGAATTGATTAGCCCTTCATGTCCACAATTAATATAGTTATGGGCCATATTGACTAATAAGAAGGCATTGCGTTGTGTCTCCGCTAATATAAATACATATCTACATCCAAGAGTGTTAAACCAACCATGAGGTTCACCGCATAACAACTGATTCAATTATATGCCATGACACACGCAGCTAATTGCATTAGAAGATTTCTATACACACACGCCCTTTATACACGTATTCGTGTTATCGAAGCAGCATTACGGCTAACACCAAGTTGACCAAACGAAGCAGATCGAAATGAAACACAGACACACTACAGCATGCGGGAGTGATGGAAGATACGATATGTCTATACAGTTCTTCAACAAATGTTTCAACTACATATATTAGGGTGGTTGTTGAGTGAAAGTTGAATATTTTTTAAGCAGTTTTCGTAATTCTTTTTATCAGTACTATTTTCAAAATTAATATACTATATGTATATACAAAATTTGTAAAAGAAACAGAAATGATTGTGCTTGTTTGAATTGACACTTTGATTGAGGTATCTCCAAAACAACAGAAATCATTCGGCTCTAAGTCAATGTTTCAGTCGATGTGTGAGAGCTCGATGTCACGTCTTTTGCGGTATCTACTTAGAATTTACTGTTTTGCATTGTTCTAGTGTTCTAGTGGTATAGTTCCGATATGTCGAGTTCTTCCAAAAAAAAAAACAGTCCACAATTTGCCGTGCTTCTTGCGCGTTCTCTCACTTCACTCGGAGTCTCTTTGCTTTCGGACACATACCAATAAATCCACATTTCATTTCCTCCTACGTTGTCATAGACGTGTTTCGAAGAACCTCTTGCTGGTCCCACTAATACCTAAAGTTGTCTCTATCTCACTATAGATCACATGACGATCTAGCAACATTAGTTTGCGTACAACAGCAATAGTTTCCGGAACAACAGCTGGTTTTGGACGACCTTCACGAAACTCATCTTGGAGTGATCTAGGATCTCGATTAAATTTTGTTCAAATTTTGTTCTTTGTTATTGGTATACCGGCAGTATTTCAAATTATAGTTAGATCTCGAGAGGTGGAACTGAAGGTTTAGGGCTAAATAAGTCTAAAATTGGTAAAGAAATAATATGACATCTCTTTTCATTGCTGTCATTGTGACTGTCATTGAATTTGACTTGGTGAGAGTCGCATATTTTGAATGAATTGCAATATTTGACTGACGTGAACAGGCATATATTCATTTAAGGTGTATAAGGTATAAGATTGCTGTTGTTGTTGTAGCGGCAGAATTCTGCCGAGTTGACAGTCCTTGGCCGGATAAAAATCCGGGTCCGTTCCGGTTAGGTAGACCCGACTGTCGTGGGAATGATAGTAAGATTACACTTAGCCATCGCTAAGGGTACAGAATCGACGGAAAATGTAGAGACTGTTATGTTATCAGGCTATCAATTCAAGTAGAGCAAAGTTTGACATTTAATATGACATAAATATGACATTTTCCTAGATACTTTTTAGTTGGCAATAATAACATGTCAAACAGACTTGTCAATTATTTGAATGAATTGCTTCTTGGTGGGCTAATATCCAGTCAGATCTATGTGCAAATCTGACGTACTCGTATACTGGAGATTATTAGTTCGCCTAGAACAAGTATCAAGGTTACAACATTTACAAGGACACCTATGTAAATCCAGTTTACTCTCTATTGCCACTCTTGAGTTTTGGGATCGAAGATATATCTGCTGTCTTTAGCCAGTAAATTACTAAAAAAATTGCAAATTTATTCTTTAAGGACGACCTTATATACATTTAACTATATACATACAAGTACTTCCAGGCAATGGTATGCCAATGCACGACTGTGGCAAGTAAATTTCCCTAAGGCATCCGTCTAGATGGACACAGCCATAATGTAGATGTCAAGCTGTTGCATGCGCGCGTTGACACTCCCGCAATGTCATGCTTGCGCGGATGAGTGTGATGTTTGTTGTGCTTTGTTGGCAGGACAATACGTTGCTGCAACAGTATGCGTGTGTGTGAGTCGATGGTCAGCAATAATGCGTAACGCAATGCAACGTAATTACATTTGCCAGCGGAAGAGAGACAGGCAGAGTGAGAGCGTTGGAGTGAGAGAGCGCAATTGACGATGAGTTAGCGGAGAAGGAAAGTGGGAAGCAGCGGATGGACTGCACTGAGCCGTGACTATACTGTTGCCTGTTGCTAATGCTGGGTTGTTGTTGTTTTGATAGTATTGGGCTAATTTGTTGCTCGGCTCGTTGGCTGCTAAATGAATTTTGCGCTAAATGCAATGTGGCTTAGCGAACGCAACCGAAGTGGTGAAGGTGTGCCGGCGCACTTTGATGAACTTTAAGGGCGTAAAAGAAAATAAACCGAAATGCAATGCTGCTTGCAGTATGTAATTAATAGTTTGCAAAAAAAAACTGAAATATAAAATAATTATAGAAAATACAATTGGGGACCTGTAGCCGAGTAAAGTAAACACCTTTTCACATATAACGCACTAATGAAAGGTGCATTGCCCCGAAAAAAGCGCCGCATACATGCATTTCCGCAACCAACTTCACTAGACCGCAAACCGACTGCGTCATTTACGAAGACGTCTGGCGCCACAGCAAAGAAGTTACCGTGTGAAGCGCGCAACTTTCACACATACTTGTTTGGAAAAAAGGCATATTAGTTGCAAGCCACCGCAATGCTGCTAGACTCCACTCCCCACACAGCTCTGCCTAAGCGGAAGTTTCTGCTGACATTCACCGTCGCAAAAGTTTAATTAAACGCGCGTTGACAGTGCGAAATGCGCACCGCATGCGGATACAAAACGCGCCGCTGTGTCACACACCAGCGCATGCAACCCTGTATGCAGCGCAAGACATGTGTGTGCACCCGGCCATGAATGCCGCCAGGAGTACTGCACTGTTCTTGCCACATATTCACACTCTTTGGCACTTAATGCTGTGCGCAATTCCACTCAACTTTGGATGGACATTTAATTACGCGTCGGATAAGAAGTCCAGATGATCTGCTGCGTGAAATTCCACTGTGTCTCCGCTGGGAAGTAAGGCAGACAGCTGCGGCGCTGTGCCGGCAATGCGCCAAAGTGTCTAACTGTTTGTGTGTGTTATATTTTTTGTTATCAGCCACAAGCGGAAATGAGCGAAGTTGGCAGCGCTTCGGATTAACTCAACCTTAGGTAAATGATTTTTTAGCTAAGCTGCTCGGGTGTTGCATTTCAATTGTCGGTGCTTAGATATTCTCAGAATTATTTAATTAAGGCTGCGCTGAGCAAGATGAGCGCGCCGGAATTTATGTTCCTTCATTTTTTATTTATTAATAATTTAGTATTTAGTTTAAGCTCTTCTGCTTTTAAATATAATGGAGAGTTGTATTTATTTAGCAGCCGTAGCTGATACACTTTAAAAGTTGCAGTTGTTGACAATAGCTGCTCAACGCCTTAGCTTTTTGAGAACAACAACTTAATATCTTTGAACTACAGGACTTGAAGTTTGATTCAATTCTAGATCTAAGAAAACCTAGGGCGTTTGAGGGATCGATGAATTTAATGTGAGTTTGCTTGGGCTGCACAGATGGGTTTCCTATAGTCATTCCTATAATTATGCTCTGTGATCTTGGGTTTTAGCTCACCGAATGGACTCTTTTTTTCAGAGTTCTTTCCTATTCTACTCAACTGTATTCGTAGTCTGCAGATTTCTATAAGAAATATCTTTAGTATTTTAGTAAAATAATATTCTGAATTATTCTGGTGTTGTAACAATGGCTTTGATGGTCTCATTCTGTCACTAGACCAATATATACCAATATCTGTCTTTTACTTACTTTTTCCCATGAGATAGTTCTTCTTTCATCGTGAGAGTGCTTATAGGGAAAAATGGCTCTGGTTTTGTTGGCAGGCCAAGGGCATTTCCTTCACTGGTTTGTCCGCTATTTCTTGCGTTTTTTCAATATATGTCTGTACCGGAACCTAAAGTAGAGCAACTTTATTCCCTTCGCCTACTGAATTCAGTTGATAAGAAAGTGTAAAAATCTATATATAAAATTTGGTAGGGATCATTATGCAACATTAGACAAAAAAGTGGATGATAAGTCTCAGTACTACTACCAAATGTTTTTAAAATAAATTCTAACCTCCAAATAGTTTTTTGAATATTTTCAGTTTTTCTTTTCCGATTAATGACAATTCTGTTTAAATCAAGTATTTACATTAAACCCTTATGAGCATTATAATAGTTTCTGGGCGGCCTTTGGAACAAAATTTATTTTCGAAACGTTTTCTATCACTCGCTTATAATATCCTTATATTTTATGTGGCAACTTTCTTCCAAAATATTTTTCCATAAATGTACCCTCTGACTCCAGTTATTATTGTTATGTTTCTTTAGGTTTTATTTTTTTAAATAGCTGGCAAACTTATACTTAAATATTGCATGACTAATGTTTTTCGGAACTCATATTGGATAGTCGAAAAAATCTTTTCGTATTTTGTCAATAGATCGTATATCTCCAGTGCTACGAAAACATTGTGTCATACTATATAGTGTTGGAAAGGTTAGATCTTATGCTTCATTAAAAAAAAATAAATTCAAGGAATTTCAAAAAGGTTACAATCGTCAAAAAATGAATAAAAAATAATAAGAAATTCGCTATATTATGAAAATTTTGTATTAAAAAGGGAAGAATGCCACGCCAGCCACCAATGAAATTTGTGAAGTTTACGGATACAATGCTCAGTTCAGTTTGCTCGCTGCCGTTCTGAACATTTCTATGTGAAGTATGCACCTCGCTCTGGTCGACCTATCGTTGAAAAAGTCGATAAAATTATGGAAAAGATTGACCAGGACCGTGACATAAAGAGTCCTGACATTGCTCAGAAACTTAATATTCATCATAAAATGTTTTTGAACCATTTAAAAAAAGCTGGCCACAAAATAAAGATCGATTTTTGGGCACCACATGAATTGTGTGTGAAAAATTTAATGAGCCGAATTAACATCTGCGATGCTCTGCTGAAACGAAATGAAATGGAATCATTTCTGAAGTGAATGGCAACATAAGACGAAAGGTGGATCAAATACGACAATAATGTGCGATAAAGATCATGCTCCAACCAGGTGAAGCTCAACAAATGATCGCAAAGTCAGAACTGAAGTTTCGAAAGGTTATGCTGAGTGTGTGGTGAGATTGGACAGGAATCATTCACTATGAGCTGCTGCAGCCTGGTAAAACGATTGATTCTACATTTTACTGTCAAAAACTGATGAGATTGATGCAAACAATAGTTAAAAAACGGCCAGAATTGATCAACAGAAAGGGCATTGACTTCCATCAGTACAACACTAGACAATACAAATTTTTGATGACTCGGCAAAAACTGAAAGAGCTTGGCTGGGAAGTTTTGATGAATTTACCATACAGCCCTGACCTTGCACCATCGGATTACCATTTGCTTCGGTCAATGCAGAATTACTCTTAATGGAGTAATTGTCACAGTTTTTTGCCAAGGAACCAGAAAAGTTTTATACTGATGAAATAATGTCTTTAGCGGAAAAATGACCAAAAGAGGTCGATCAAAATCGAAATCGGAGGATAAATCTGGCCACTTTCCATATCCCGGTTTTCTTAAAAACCAATTAAAGTGCGATCCGAAACGTTAAATTTTACACTTGAGATGATAAAAGAAGGCTTTATAGGAGCCGGTGTCAAATTTTAACAATGGGAGTAACACAGACAGGTTTTTTGAGAGAGGTGTCTAGGAACCTATTTTTCAGAGTACCAAACGATAAAAATTTTTTTTTTGATCCACCTTAATATGCATTGATGTTTCACGATGAATATCTCGTAAACGCTTAACTTAATCGAAAAATCATAAGAGACCATTTTTATAGAGCAGTAAATTTCTTACAAAACTATGAGTTTCATCATTCATAAAATTTTTTTTCATTGAGTTATAAAATTCATAAGAAATAAAAAAATGTCCGAAAAATAATCAAACTTTAACTGTTAATATCTTTTAAGCAGTTGTGTCCACGAAAAAATCGTGCGAACCTTTTTTGTAGAGCATTCAATTTCCTACAAAATCTAATGAACAAGATATTTTTTTAAGTAGTTGGAAGCGAGATATAAATTTTTTCAACTGATAATAAGAAAATATAGAAAACTGTGTGTAGGAGGACCTTCCCTTTCCAATTAAGAACTCATGCTTGGAGAGGTTTTCTTAAAGGTGTCTAGGAACCTATTTTTCCGAGTATCAAACGAAAAAAAAAATTTTTTTTTTTGAATCACCCTAATATATATACGTATCTCCTACTCGATACTCAAGAAGCAATTAATATAACAAAATAAAACTTTACCTTAATAATGCCTTCAAAGTGTGCCCTCTTTTTTCGAACCAAAACTGTTCAAGTCCCTAGAGACCGAATATCGGGACTTCAGTTCGCGGTTCAAAGTTTCAGCGATAGGGAATCCTTTCCTGATAATGTCAAAAATTGGTTAAATCGGGTCAATACCTCCCTTATGCGCCAAATACATAATACAATGATTTTCGAATTTCTGGCTGACTTTATACCGCATAAACATGGATTTCGCTCTCTGTCTGACATATTACACCTTAAGGTATTTTCCTGGCTTTAATTCCTGCAAGTTAAAGAATATAAAAGGTTCGGTTGCTGTCAAACTTTGCCCTTCCTTACTTCTTTTATGGTAAATATAATGGCTGGAGTCAGATTATCTCTTGAAGAGCAGTATTCAACCAACCAAGTAAAGAATTAGCATACTTAGTTGAGGCGTCAGAGCTATACTGAGCTCTGATGTTGGCATCGAGAGAAAGCTTTAATAAATACACTCTAAGCTTATTTAAGTCCCCTCTGTCACTTTCATTTTTTATTCCTCTTACTTATGGCAAAATTGCGCCTTGGCGTATGCAAAAAAAAGCTGAGCTATCATAATACAATGCACAAACGCGCCACAGAATACCCGCAAATAACAGAAAACAACAGAAGGTAATTTGTATTGTGAAAAAATATTATTGCAAAAATTATTGTATGAAAACAACAACAACAAAATTAAGAAAACATATTTCAGTTAAATAACTTAGAAAGCATTTCTTTTCTCTATTAAACCGTTGCTGCTGAATGTGTGTATGTGGCAAGACGTTGATGTGAAGGTGTGTGCAACACTGGCTGCATCTCACTTTGCTGCGTGTGGCGCCACTGAAGAAATACCTCAAATAGAATCTGCTGCCGTGAGTGTTTATATTTTGCTGGCACTACACTTCAGCAACACACACACACAAACACATTCACGCACGCACTGCGCTTAACTTTGAAATAAATCCAAGTAAACAAATATTTATGCTGTTGTGTATATTTAACCTTTATCCTGCTGTTGTTGGCGTTGCTGCTGCATGGTAAAAATTCATTAAAAATTAATCCTGCCTGACGCTTGGCAAGGCTAACACTGGCAGCGCTGCCATGACTGCAGTAATTCAACGTATTCAATTACGGAACGTCGCAACAGGCCGGCACACACACATGCGCATACATATAAATATATACACAAATATATGTATGTATGTATGTCTCACTAAGTTTTCTAGCTTCTTTCTCAGTCAAAGCTATATGTATGTTTGTGTGTGTTTGGCAACTTGAAATTGCAAGTGACCCGACACCGGTGTCCAGCGCACAGACGTACCTACACACACACACGCATACAATAAATTCATTTCTTTTTGCCATGTTGCAAATATTTGGTTTATATTTGCACTGCGCTTCATTGCCGCCGCTCGGTATTCTTATTACATTGCTAACATTATACGTCGTTGTTGTTGCCTCTGTTGCTGCCACTTGTCGTTGTTGTGGTGAAAATGGTGTTCCGTCTGCATTTCAGCAATGAGCTGTGAAGCATTTCGCTGAGTCAAGGACCAAGTTCTTACACTGAAAGTTAAATTTTGCGTTTTTGGTTAGAGTAATGGTTAGTTATTGGTTAGTATTTTTGAAGAAGCTAAGCTCTTTCAAATTTCATTCGCTTCTCGAAAAATATACATATATGCAATTCAAATCAATTTATTTTATTCAAAGTTACCCTCTGCCATACAGCCTATTGCATGGTCCAAAGGTATGTCGAACGAGAGTTGGCCGGTATGGCCGCCAGTATGACGGTGCCAGCCTTTTGAATGGCTTCTACGTCTGCATAACGCTTTCCTTTCATGGGCAAATGCATTTTTCCGAAAAGAAAGAAGTCGCACAGTGCCATATCAGGTGAACACGGGAGTGGTTAATGGTTAAAATGTGATTTTTGGTCAAATAAGCGGTCACAATGAAGTCATCTGAATGTTGGATTCTGAGCAATTTTTGGTCGTAAGTCAATTTGAGCGGAAAAAACCGTGCACACACCTTTCGTAAGCCCAAGTGTTCGGTCAAAATGCGATAAATCCATGTTTTGGAGATGTTCAATTCCATTTCCATGAATTCCATGCTTCAGAAAATCCAGAAGATCAAGGAGCGTGACTAAGCAACTCTAACAACGTATCGCATCTCAGGTCCCAAATAATGGAAGAAGTTTCATACCAATGTGTAACGTTAATCACAAGGAAGTAATTACCCTTTTTCTCAACTTTATTCTCGTGAATGACGTTGCGGTCCTCCAACAGTTTTTGGCTCAGAATTCAAGTTGCTTTGTGAAATATACATAATAATAATCATTAATGTTGAAGATACTGAGCGCATTAATGCTTGCCCTTTCAGCTTTGACCATGAGACTCTCAACGACTCTCGAATAATCACTTTGCATGACCCCTTTCCCCGACCATCTAGTTCGTTTGTTGGTTCTCGTGACCGCTAAAATATCAAGATAGCGGTAAGGCGCTATATTTTTCTTTCCTTTCTCCATTTCCATTGCTTCTCTTAGATAGCAGTGATAGAAACTTTGCCTTGTTAGTTTAAATGATACACCATTATCAAAAATGGCTCGAATGTTTCCATGGAGACCAAGGCTTCATACTCCATATCGCACAAAGTTTTAAATGTTTATGCGAATTCGAATAGAGATTAAGTATAGTTTCATTGCTTTATTTCCATTACCTAAAATAAGAAGAGCAGATTTGTATGATGATCAGCCTTTAGATATCTTATTTGGATTGATAACATTTGGATGAAATATTGCAGATAACTCTTCATTAAATTTTATTTTACCCATTAGATCAGCCAAGAAAAAGTTAAAATAAGATCCGTATATCTGTTAATTGCTTTGTTCTTATAAAGTTGTGATCCTAACTTATTCAGCTAGTTTTAAGCCCAGACAATTAGTGAAAGAAGAGTAACCGCAACCATTAGACAGAAGAAAGTTTTCTTTTTTATACCCTGAACAGGATATATTAAGTTTGTCACGATGTTTGTAACACCCAGAAGGAAGCGTCGGAGACCCTATAAAGTATATATATAAATGATCAGTATGTTGAGCTGAGTCGATTTAGCCATGTCCGTCTGTCTGTATATATACGAACTAGTCCCTCAGTTTTTAAGATATCCTTTTGAAATTTTACAAACGTCTTTTTCTCTTCAAGAAGCTGCTCATTTGTCGGAACGGCCGATATCGGACCACTATAACATATAGCTGCCATATAAACTGAACGATCGGAATCAAGTTCTCATATGGAAAACTTTCGCATTTGACAAGATATATTCACGAAATTTGGTATAGATTATTTTCTAAGGCAACAATGTAATCTCCGAAGAAATTGTTCAGAACAGGTTACTATAACATATAGCTTCCATACAAACTGGACACATAGTTACTAACAGAAATGCACCTATGAAGGGTATTTAGCTTCGGTGCAACCGAAGTTAACGTTTTTTCTTTTTTTTGGCTTGTTTTTTCCGTATAAATATTTCCACATTTAGTGTGAATCTTAAGGCATCTATGCATAATAAATGAAATGAAGTATGGTAGAGATAAGAGAAAGCATCGAAGATTTATAGGGTATAGTTAGGTAAATCAGAAGAACCATTATTATCCAACTTGGAATCTCTAACAGACTTAGAATTCCAGACGATAAGTTAATCATCTTTATGACATAATCCTAGTGTTGAATAAAGAGCTAATCTTCTAGAGATGACAGTAGAGGATTATGGAAGGGGGAAGGTAATCTTCTTTCAAAAAATGAAGGACTGTGAGAGTTCAGAACTGGTTATTGTGCCAAAGTATGGCATCAGCAAAACAGCAAACCCTACGAAGAAGTTTAAGGTATCCTCCGTAGGAAGGCTGATTGGAGTAACTCCAATTCTGATCAATACTAATGGATTCGAAACGTCGGAAATGCTTCGTGCAGGCTTTACAGCTTCGCATACTAAACTTTCCATACATTGTAGGATATTTTATAAGCATATTGCAAGAAGAACTTATACTAATCAACGTATTGCCATACATAGCTATAGTCCAATGGCACTCGAAGTGATCTCAGCCTAAAATATTAATTCGATCTTGGTGCAGAAGTCTAAATAGCCAATCTGCCTGCAACCGAGTGAACCGCATTTGGCTGCGGATTCAAAAAAATATATCCGGAAATAAATTTACTGATGAACTTGAACGCTCTTTGCAAAAAGTGGGATGGAGATGAGTAGACAGGGTACATAGTGGGAGCAATGTATAGGCATACGTCAGGCAATGTTTATAATAAGTGGGTGACCTTCTCCAGAGACCTATTCTGACGACTAGTTACAAATTCCACAAGACACTCATCATATCCGTCTGATATATGGTGCAGAGTCAAGGACGATGACAACATCTGATGAGTAGAATACTCGAGAAAAACGTTCTGCTGAATATTTACGGTTTATTGCTCATTGGCAGCGGCAAACACCGCAGTCGATGGAACGATGACCTGTACGACGACATTGATATAGGTCAGTGAATTAAGAAACAGTGGCTACGCTGGCTAAGTCATGTCGTCCGAATGAATGAAAACGCTCCAGCTCTGATAGTATACGAAGCACTTCCCGCCGTAAGAAGCAGAGTAAGAGGAAGACCTCTACTCCGTCGGAGAGATCAGGCGCAGATGGACTTGGCTACACTTGGAATCTCCAATTGGCGCCAAACAGAAGAGCTATGAGTTAGCATGTACTTAAAGAACTCTGAGTAATATCTTTAATTTTAGAAGAATTCAACCCCCGGTGGGACATATCAAAATTGTTAGACTACCTTTTCTAATCGACAAAATTCCTCAATGCTACACGGCATTTCTCTCAGTGCGCTGCGCTTGCATTAGAAATTCGACGTCGCCGATTGTTGTTGGCTTTCGACGTAATTTGATAGGTTGTTGTTGTGGCCGTTCTTTTAGCTGTTTGTCTGGCGTTGTAGTCGTTTAAGTTTACGTATTTTTCTTGATGTCCTACAATTGCCTTGTTGTTGCTTTGCTTATTTCTCCACATAAACTTCAAAATTCCTCAATTCATTTTTGCGCTGCTGCTACACGGCCAACGTGCAACGTTTTGTGGCAATGCGTCTTTTATGTGTTTCGTCTTGACACGCTGCATAAACAGAATAATTTACAATGCGCAGCAATGTAACGGTTGCGCTGTTTACCTGTGCCACATGAGGCACATGCCACAGCAATAGAGCGTGCAACAATAATATAAAAAAAACAACAACAAAAACTATAAAATAGTGGTAAACACATTGAAATTGAATGCCACTTGTTAAGCGGATGCATTGTTGCTGTTGTTGTTGTTGTTGTTGTCGATGTGTTTGAGTTTAGTGGCATGTTGCAAGTACTGTCTATGTATGGGGTATGCAAGCTGAAGCTTGAAGGACAACAGTTAGACAGATAGACAGCAGTGCAAAGTCGTAGCGGTATTTTTAAACTAACGGTAAGTGCAGTAAAGGAGCGATGGTGAGAGAGGAGAGCTTAAAGGAGAGCGCCATGTATTTTGTTATGTGTGCAGCGCGACAGTAAACGCTCAAAAGTGTTGCACAAATAATGTAAGCAACAATTGTGTTGACGATACTTAACTGTACCTTGGCCAAGCCGCCCCAACAACCCTTGCCGTTGCGGCGGAGTTCAAAGCAAATAAAGCGTCGAGTTGTCGTTTCATATTCAGCGAAATTGCTTGGCGCAAAGGTGTGAAGTTCTATTTACCGTTGCGGTTCGTTAAGTGCTTCGTCCCGACGCTTGTACCTCACTTGTACCTCGCTTATGCTCGTCTTTGTGTGCTGGTTGCGTTCGTCAGCAGTTCACTCTCAGTGAAAGTGATAAAGTTGCATTTGTTAACCCGGTATTTAGCGGCTTAGAGCGAGTTATAGTTGCCATTTGTTGCAATGTGAGCCAAGTTTGCTTAGATGAGGTGTGTCATTTCTTTTATTCTTCAGTTAATTGAGTTGACCGGTTACTCCAAACACTTTATTAATTGAAGCAGCAAATTTGGAAGAAACAAATGGAGATTTGCTGCCTACCAAGATAAGCTTGGTACTTATAAGAGAGCAAAGAAAATGTGCTTTTAATTTTTAACAAAATATCCTTTACATCAGATTGAAGATGTCTGTTTCGGTACTATATCTGCTTAATGTCCAATTTAGACCCTTGTTTTGCATTTGGCTTCGCTTTAATTTGTTTAATTTGTTTAATTCTTCACCTCTCTACTTATTGTATGAACATCCATCGCATTCGATTAAATTGATCGACCTTACCTGGGTTATAACTCCCACAACAAGTTAAAGGCCAGCATTACTGACGCCAAAAAGCTCACTGGATCTCTTTCGTTTGATGTTGGACCAAAAAGCTCTTGCGATAGCGCATGAACCAATGGTGGCTCAGCACTGGCCAAGCACCCGCGAAGCCCAACTATGCAGAAGAAGAGCACACAAGAGCACCCGAGATTGTCTTTCCATGCCAGCTCTTTAGCTTTAGAGTCGCCTGCGATTCTCTGCTGTGGTCTGGCAAGTTAAAATAGTCGAATCATAAAGTGACTTGATGTTATGCATTCCTTAACCAGACCTGCATCTATGGTTAATGAGCTCAAGGCTAGTGTCCTAGCCCTGTTATTAGAGTGGATAGTTACTTCTTAGTTGAAGGCTGCACTCCGGAGCAGTACATATACCGCTATCTTAATGGCGGCAACCTCAGTTGAAAAACACTGCAATGGTCGGAAGTCTAGAACTGATGTTAACATAGAGTTCTTGACAATATATATCTACACCAAACTTCCTCTCAAACTTTGACACAGGGTTGGTTACTCAATCTCTCAGAAAGTTTTAATGAGTTGCACGAACACGAGTAATGGTGATTTGGTGGTATTAAACGTAGGTTCTTAGCATTCGCTTCAGATCAGTTGGAAGGGATATACACTCAATTCTTCCATTGATTGTTGTTGTAGAGTAGTTCTTAAGGTCAAATTTGACCCGAACTTAGCCTTTTTTTCTAAAGATCAACAACTTTTTTTATGTTCATGAAAAGTGTTATTTTCATTTTTCACTTAGTATGTATTCTTCAGCTGTTTGTTTGCGACGCGAACTCTTTATCTGACGATTTATACCTTTAAAAAGATTAATAACGACTTTTCTTGAAGTTTTTTGTTCCCAATGGAATCACGCCTACAGACTCATTGAGAATGTTGCAGAAGTGTGTTGGGGAGTCTATTTTATTATAAACATAAGTATTTGAGTGACACAAAGCAAATCTGTGCACACTTGCCTCATGCGACCATCTTCAACTATTAATGACAAAAATTCCAAAAAAGTTGAAAAAATCGGACAAAAGCATCGTCGCGTTGACATCAGAGCGATTGCAGAGGATCTCAAGATTTTTTATGGAACGACACAGCCACTTCAGTTAATGTTTTGGAAATGAATTGAGTCAATGTTTGTATCGAAAGACCTGAAGGGAGCGTCACGTATATAGTATAAACGGAAACCTGTTCGTAATTTCACTAAGATTTCTTATTTCAAGCATTTGACGAAGCAAGGAAGACGCTAAAATAGAACTACAGAACATAAAACTACCTTTTATGCCTCGAAACATCATGACGATTTCAGCAGACTTTCATCAGATTAAAATATGGATCCTTGCCGGTTACGCAGAACTGACGCTCCTCTCTTAACCACATTTTAGTTTGTCCGTTATAGTTGGTTGATTGCGTTGCCTAGCTCTCAGCGGCCGTGTTATGCCAGTTTTACACTTGCTACTCTCCTTAAACCATATTGAGATGGCTCGATACAACTTTAGAAAATAGCGTCCAACAAGATATTTAGCCTTTCGCAATAAATGCTGACCGTTTTGACCAGGATGATGTTGAAGTAGCTTGATGTTATTTCCAGTGAGGACAGAACCTCATTGATTTGATTTGAGCTCCTACCTTTTTTAAGCTTTTACAAATAAATTCTTCAGAACGAGTGCGCCATTACGACCTCTAAAATAATACAGATTGCTTTCGTGTATTTCATCCTGAAGTTATTAACTGGATCACCTATAGTCTTCTCAGCTCTGTTAGCATTTCAGTTCAAAGTTTTTTTGCTTTTTATTACCTGAAAAGGGACGTCGAAGGCACTATAAAATATTTATACGAAAGATCATCATAAAGAAAGCACAGTCTCTGTCTAATCTATACAATCTCCGAAGACATTGCTTAGATCGAATCAATATAGTATATATCTGCCGTGTGAACTGATCGATCAGAATCCAGTTCTTGTATGGATCATTTTTGTATTTGACAAAATATCTTGAAATTTGGCATGCATGGTATTATTGTCTGATGGGAGGTTCTCCAAAGAGAGTGATCATATCGGACTAATGTAGCATATAGTTGCCATACAAATTACTCAATCAAATCAGAATAAAGATATTTTAATACACCTTTATGCACCAAAGGTGTTGCTATGATAATTCTGCTGTGAGCTAGTGAAGAGGTAAAGAACGGCCGGGCCCATGTTGCCACTTGATATTGATGTAATGCTTCGGATCCGGCGTATGAGAAAGGCATCGTTCACGGAGAGCGAACCAAAGTTGTCTTCGAAAAAGACGAAGTGCAGAGACTTAACCGTGAAGCTAGACGTCAAGCACGCGAACTACAAACCGACAACGTCCAAGGAAGGAGTGCGGAAAGCTAGCATAGCTTTATATGCGTGTAGGCAGATGCTCGACATGACCTGGGGACTCTCCTTCTCTCATGTATTGCTGATACACAGTACTTGTAAGACCAATTGCAGTAGATTTTTAGACAGGCTTTTGGAAATCCACCTACCGGAAGTCAATGGAAACGGTTCAGACTCTCGCTGCTCTCTGCATAACGGGAGGTTTAAAAACAACTATAACGGTGGCTCTTGAACTGGTACTAAACCTGCCTCCTATAGACCTCTTCAAACAAGTAAACATAAAAACAGATGGCTGACGTGAAGGTATGTTATGTTATGATATGTTGGATGTCTCGAAAAATAGGAAACCCATGTCTCTACGACGATCTGGACAGTAGTATGGAAAGAAGACCAAAACTCGATGGATTACCTGAGTGCAAGACTGTAAAAGTCATGTGCAAAACTGTAGATCGGATGAACATAAAATTCCTATTGGCACTCGATAGAAGAGACTGTAGGAACATGACGGGAATACCGAAGGATGGGGCTGACAGAACGGAAATGTTTAGAGCAGAACACCAAGAAAACAATGGAGCATCTCTTGTGCACTTGGCAAGATTACACTGAAAGCATCTGCGGTTCCCACGGTATGACACACTGGATGAGGTATCAATAGTGAGGCCGCAGAGTCTGTTAAAATTTGGATCAAACGCAGGCTTCTTAAAGGATGACTCCTCCTCTTGAACTGAGCAACTCAACTCTATTTGGTATCGCAAGAACTAGTCTATGCGTGGCTTATTAGCCTATCAAATTAACCTAACCGAGTTCTATTGTAGGCGATATTATAGTATATGTCTATTATCAGTTGTTATAAGTGTCGTCCGCCTTCCTCTTTCGGCTGATTCAATCTCCAAACGCAATTATGCACCACATCAACACTTTCATCACGAACTTCACCAACAGTTTTACTAACCAAACATACAGTGATTTGAAGGAGCCTCTGACGGATGAACTCAACTCATACAAAATCACTTCATAAAGGGCACAAAAACCTAATAAATCACTCTTAAAGCGAATTAAGGCAGTAACTGCAGCAAAGCCATAGGCACCGGAGCAACTTCAACGCTTCATCATCATTAAATGAGGACAAGTGAGTGAATTTTGAAATGACGAAAATCTTGACTAAACGTTGTTAGTATAGATTAATTATCAAAGTGCTAGACCAACGAGCATGTGCATGTGTATGTGAATACCTGCGCAAATGACATAAATGAAGCATACTTTTAGGGGCAGATTTGCATTCGCACTGCCACTAACAGAGAAGGTGCAGTGAAAGCTTATGGCTTTTACTTAGATGCTCACAGTCTTTTTTACTAGCAGCATACTTGAGAAAGGCACACACACATATACACGCGCATAAATATGCCGCAAATTATCTGGAATCTGTGTGACAGCCAGCTGAAGTGGTAAGTGGCAGAGTGATACTGTAGTTGCTGTCAGCCGCATGACAAGCACTTTCATTCACTCGACACTTGTCGAGCCGAGCGGTGAGATAGTATGTGCAGTGTTAGTGTTGTTATATCAGTTCTTCTCAATGCTTTTGTTGTTACTGCTGCAACACTTTCTTTGATTTATGATGCTAAATATGACACAATACCTCACTGGCGCCCAAGCAAGCTTACAAACATATATATATATATACGCATAGACAGCGCTGCATTTATGCAAATCTTCGAGCTGCTGGCTTTAGACTTTTGTCGCTTAACGTCTTTTGTTTGCATACTTAAGGGCGCACTAGTGTGATTATCTACTTTCCCTTTGAAGAAAGGAGCTTTGTATGGACACAGCGCATTGCTCTACATGTCTGTGTGTGTGTTGTGTATATTATTGCTTTCTGCCAACTACTCTGTTTACTTTTCTCAATCACCTGTACTCACACACACACATACACACACACATTTGCATTGCTTCTCATTTATTAGCACATAATGCTTCCTACATTTTGCTTCTTTGCTCCGGCCTTCACTTGACTCAATGTTAACACGCTCTTTTCTTGGTCATCTGTTTTGCTTGTAAATTATGTAATTAGCCTCAGCTGTTGTAACTGCTCATTTGCAGCAACATCAACATATGCTTAAATAAATTGATTAAGTGGCGCCTTTACTTCCTCTTACGGCCTCTGTCTTCATTAACTCAGACTCAGTCGCCAAGCTGCTAGAGTGTTGTCTCATGAAAGTGAAGTGCTCAGCGCTTTTTAAGACTTCTCCGCATCTCTCGCAAAAAAGCTCTTTCACTTGTCAATTGTATGTTAAGGGAAAGCTTTAGGCTGTTGGTTAGGTTTTTTTTTTTAACTGGCTATATGATGGATTCTGGGCAAAATATTTGAGTAGGCTCAAACTATTAGAAAATTATATTATAAAATCTAATTTCATACTAATTCACTCAAGTTGTGTCTAAAGTTGTCGTCTTCAAAGTTGTTTTTTTTTCTTTGTAATCCAAAAAATGAAATGAAGGCCATATATTTTCTTATTGTTACTGGTTTCATCGTAGATTCACACATATTATTAATACCGATTTGTTGCAATCAAAGATTGTTGTTCACGGCATTTTGTTCTATTCACGAAATCTTCATCGATTAAACTTGTATAGCGTCTACTAATCGACTTGGTAGTTAGAGCGTTATTTTTCACATTCTGATAGCCCTGTGAACACTCAAGCATAGAAGGGGACTGTTTATATAACATACACTTGGACCGTCTGAAGGAAGCAATCGCTCAGAAGCGGTAATCTTTGGCGAATAGGAGGGCAATCTTATTGTATCAAAATAAACTAAGTACTTAGATGCCAGCGAGATGGGTACTTTAACACACTATGATTTCATTTTAAATGTACGTGGTTTCTAGGTCGCTGAGCTTAGACCTGCCTGTCGCTTCTCGTCTCACATACCTTCGAGGAAGGCTTGGGAGGACTCACTGAAAGAGCCACACAGCGGGCTTTCTTCGGATGGAACAATGTATGAGTTGTTGGTAGAGTACACTGTAGGAAAATTTCAGTCAGCTCCAATTTAAAGCTTCTTGACCACTGCAGCGTCTTCCAAGTGGAGGTGAATGCTATAATTATAGCAGTAGCTGTGGAGCTCAGCCTCCTTCACACTAGTGTTACAAATTTCTAGACACCTTATCTCAAGAATCGCGTTATTTAAGATTAGACTGGTTTGGGTACATGGCCACAGTGATATTGCGAGAAACTGTAATGCTTTAGAACTTACTTGGACATGTACTTCAGTCTCAATAACTACAGATTGGCAACGAGAAGGAGCTCCGTTGGTTTATTGTGGTTCACTATTGAACTGTTGGATCTCAGACCAGCTCAGCAAGCCTTGATCGATTATCAGCAGCTGTGCACTTGCAAGTTCCATTTGTCCCAGCGTGAATTATAAGAGATCTAGGATACTCTTTGCTCCCAGCTGCTCTCAGCAAGGTCGACCGTTCAATGGTTGTAGGAGTTCTAACCGGACCCTGTCCGAACGAGACTCATGTGGCAAGATTGGTCATCTTACCGAAGGTCAGCTGCATCAACTGTTTGGAAGAAGATGCGATAAAATCGTCTCAAGACTTCCTTCTCAAATGGATTGATTTTGTTAGTTCAAGGCAGAAATACCTCGGATCTCATACTTTGAGACATTAAGATAGAATAGCGGAAATAAAGCTAAATGTCTTTGTACATTTTTTTCAGCTTTTTAGCTGATAGCTGATGTCCAACTACAGAAGTTATTTTGGCTGGCTTCGAAATGGACTGTGCATAAAAGTCTAAATGTGATCCTCTACCATTCTGAGCAGCCATCGAATTTAATCCAGTGGAAGCGTAGAAGGGGTAAGTATATGGTCGTGTGTATTTTGAAAACCACAACAGAAGTGTCGCTAGATAAATATAATAATTTAACTCGATCTCTTTCTCAACCGGCAGATTTCTTCTCTCTAGGCAGATCGAATGGAAAAAATTGTAATTTGTTTCATATTCCACGTTTCAGAAATCGGTGGAGATGAAAATCCGAAAAAAATAATTGTAATCCTAACGAAATTCCAGAAAAATTCTTCATGATCCATTAGAATCAAGCTCAAAAGAGTAGCAAGTGTTTGAAGAACTCATGAAGGCCACGGCTGCGCTTCCAATCTAGGTTTGGTTAAAGCCTTTGTAACATCTTATTGGTGTGAAGCAGGCTAAAGAGCATCATTAACTCCGCAACGCAGTGTATTCAGAAGCTGTTTCCTTCTATTCACTAATCGACTATGCAAAATTCTGACATATGGCTAGGCATGTGCCATACATCTAAATACAATGAAGGTGTTTGCACGTGAACTTCCCCGGCAAACTGCTTACGTTTACTGCTCTCATTAATATGCGAAAAGTATTAATATTTCAATGCACGTATCCCCAGATGGCAGGTCCACACACGCGCACCCAAGCATATGTGAAGGCAGCAGGTCAACTGCATTGCGGCGCGGCACTTGTGATTAAGGCGTGTGGGCAGATTGTAAATTGCAGCGAACATGTGACACATTGCAAATAACTGCGGTGGCACCTACATCACTATACCATGGAAAAATTTTTGAACTTTGATAGTGAAATTGAGGAGAATGTACCAGGTTGTGAAAGGAGTGTGTGCATACATTTAGGCGCACAACATATTGCGGCAATAATGCCAGCGTATAGAAATCGATGCGTCTGTGCGTGTGTTGATAATTAATGAGATGGACATTTTTGTAGAAAAAGTGTGTGTTATCCTCTCGCTCCATTATGTATTCTCAGACTTACTCCACTTGTATGGTGTTCCCAGTCCGTTGTTAGCACACCTACCAGCAAACGTCATGCCTTTAGAATTTCGTTGTTGCAGCGGCAGCATTCCTACAATTCCGTTCCTATGACAGTCCAATCTGTGTACCCGGCACGAACCTGAATTTTTGCCCCGGCCAAGAACTGTCCACAACACCAACCATTTAAATAGCCGGAATGTGCGGTCCATATTTCATACTTGCCAGGTTTGGTTGGTTATTGAGTTAAAAGTTAACTCTATCGAGACTCGCTATATCTATAACTTGTTTCGGTTAAATTTTTTCAAGTAGTTATACCCCCCTAACTACTAGTCTAGAAATTTAAAAAAAACCGACATTTTTTTTTATATATTTTCAAAGTTTAACTATTCAAGAATATGTGTGCAAGGGGATTTTTCAAAATTCAAATCATTGTCGGAGATATAGGCATTTTTCTGACCCGGCATCTAAACTGGTTCGGCCGGAACGCGAAACTTTAAACGCGTTTTTCTCAAAACTGACTTTTTCGGAACGATACCCACGATTTCTCAGATTCTACACGGCCGATTTACTTGAAATTTTTATAGAGTCTTCTTATAGGCTTGTCTATGGTTAGAACTAGCCCCATTCCCAAATTTTTATTTTTATTATTTTTAAAAAATTCGAAATAGTCAGAAAAATTGATCCAAAAAAACTTTTTTTTAGGCAGTCGCCATTTTGTGAAACATTTTTTTCCCCAATTTTCCGTAGTTCCGGCCATTACGACATTATTCTAGATTAATAATCTTTTTTTCTTTTTGGTTTCAGATAACTGGGAGGGTTGAAATCATGGATATGGTCACATGGAAATTTTTAGGGACCCCCCCACTTCGTCAGTTCATAATTTTTGAAATTTTTTACTTTTTTAGTTTTTAATTTTTTTCTCTACTCTTATAGAATTAACAAATAACTAATCAAAAAATGGATAGTAAAGATATGAATTGCCTTTTTTTTGCGACACTTTAAAAATTACCTGAAATTCATGCTTCTAGACTAGAATACCCTCTTAAAATCATATATACCCCTTCCCCCTTTTTCGTTGTCTAATTGTAGGGTGCTGTTTGCTCTGCCTAATCCATAGTTGCCAGTATGGTATGTTTTGGAACCCTTTGCCGATTCATCGTCAAATAGGATTATCTCGACACACTCGACTTATCTACTTTAGATTAATCCGTAAATACACTTATCCTTGTTTCCCTGTTAATTTCATCCGAAAGCCATTCTTCTCTGGAAATAAAAGCAATATTGGGGACCAAATTTAGGTTGTAAAAAATTTTGGAAGCCGTGGTATAAGGCAAAACTGATACTTGGTAGATTGTTTTTTATTATAGATGACTAATAGCATACATCTCAAAGCTAGTTTTCTTTCCTATTGATAAACTGGCACCATTTTTTTAATAACGACATATCTTGTGGAATTCTCTGAACATCACTAGGCCTGTGTTGCTAGCATTTAAGTTTAGTCCATTGTTCGTCAATTTATGTTATTTAATATTGTTTGCATGAGCATAGCGGGGGTAAATTCTCGAATTTACTTCTTATTGAAACCACTAGCGTAAACCACAATAAGTTCCTTCCTCTTTTTTTTCAATATTAGGATCCAGAAAACTGAAGATAACACGACAAGTAGAGGTATACCTCTTTGGGCACATATTTACACATCGTTGAAACTTCCAGCGTTGAAATTTCACGAGAGATCCGGAGATATTTAAGTGTTCAGTAAGAACTTAGGTTAACGTCATATATGTCTATGTCTTACACCTCCAGAGATTTTTCAATCCAAGTATCGAACCTAAATATAAACTTAGTTTTAGGTTGCATTAGACTTATTTTCTATAGGATATAACACACATATATTTGTCTGTGGTTCCAATGTTGTACTTTTTAGACAGCAATTCCTTGTGGTATACGCATTGATATAAGTGACCCAAAGAAGCTCTCTTATGCTGACCTTGCTAACTTGGACTACTGCGCAGCGGATTCTACATATAATGGAATCTTTTTTGTGTACATACCTCAGAGAGATATGTGGGTGGGGTGGAGTCGTTGCGAAATAGGCACAGTGAGCTTTTTCAAGGATTGATCGAAGCTTAAGAAGAAAGTTGGATTGAGAGTGGCCAATCGGGAGCACTCAATCAACTCTTGTTTTGTACTGCCAGGTCATTGTAAAGTCTTTATGGCATCCACGTAGGTAGCAGCAGATGTAGTTCTCCGATGTGCGACTTGTTTTAGGGAGGTCCAAAAAATAAGAATAAATATTTGAATTTAAACTGCGCGCGTCGAAGGATTTGGAGAATTAATTTTTTTTTAGGTTGGTAGTACTGTCAGTTACATTTATGTGAAATTTCATGTCAAAATATTCACTAGTGTTTTAGATAAGTGTCGTTTTGTGAGCTGTTAAAAGTGAGTTTTTCGTTTTTTGCGATGTCGAAATTTGTTGAGCAAAGATTTGCTTTAAATTTTCTTTACGGAATCGATTTTCTGCTGCGTATACGTTGAGGATGGTGCAGAAAGCCTTTGGTAATGAGGCTATGTCTAAAAAAAATGTTTACAAGTGGTATAGTGATTTAAAAGCCGGCCGTGAACGTGTCGAAGACGAAGAGCGTCCAGGGCGACCATCAACCTCAACCGACGAAGCTCACGTTCAACAAATCAAAGATTTGGTGTTGAAAAACCGTTGATTAACAATTAGAGACCTTGCTGATGAAGTTGGTATATCGAAAGGCTCAGCCAATACCATTTTGAAGGATGTTTTGGGCCTCAAGCGCGTCAAGTCTCGACTGGTACCGAAAACAATGAATTTTTTGGAAAAAAGGCGTCGCGTTGAAGTGTGTGAGACAATGCTTTCCGACTACCAGGGTGTCATGAAACGCATTATAACTGGCGATGAGACTTAGATCTATGCTTACGACCCCGAAACAACCGATCAATCGGACCAATATCGTGCCAAAAGAGAGCCGAGAACAAAAAAATCGCGCCAAAGTCGCCCAAAAATCAAGGTCACGTTGACTGTTTTCTTCTATTATCGTGGTGTTGTGCATTATGAATTCCTTCCAACCGGTCAAACAGTCAACAAGGAATATTATTTGAACGTTATGCGTCATTTGCGTTACGCTATCCGCCTAAAAAGGCCGGAATTGTGGAAAGACAATTCTTGGTTTTTACACCACGATAATGCACCATCCCATACTGCCCTCGTAATTCGTGATCATTTCGCCAAAAACTCAACCCATATCGTTCCGCAACCACCACATTCACCTGATCTGGCGCCATACGACTTCTGACTGTTCACCAAGCTCAAAAGACCGCTCCGGGGACAACGTTTTTATACCATAGAGGAGATTCAAGCCGCAGCGAAGACGGAACTGAAGGCCATCCCGGAAAGTGACTGCAACCAGTGTTTCGAAGATTGGAAAATCCATTGGCATAAGTGCATTGCATCGGGAGGGGATTAATTTGAAGGGGATGAAATTGATTTGGAAGAATAAATAAAGAAGTTTCAAAATAAATACAATGTCACCTTATTTGTTGGGCACATTAGTACATCTAATTCGTTTGCAAAACTGCTATGCAGGCCTTCAGTTCGCTGATAAAATGAGCTGAATTTAACCGCACCACGAGTGGGGTGAAACAAGTTACTTCCATACTTGACTTGTCTGTGGTGTTGCTGGAAATTGTAAATTTAGCCTACTTTCCTAACTTAAGCTGCTTACAAGCTTTATTAGATGGGGATCAGTCTTGTTCTCTTGTATCCAGTATTCGGAAGTAGATTCACTTTTAAATAATTTAATATTTTCCAAGGCAAAGTAGGGCAAACATTCCGGAACTTTTGGGTTTTGCACCACGATATTACACCGTCGCATACTGTATTAATTCTTCGCGAATTTCTCCACAAATAGCATGTCACAATCACCGCGTTTGCTTATTTATCTTCATGTGACTTCTTGCTATTCAGTAGACACAAACAAGCGTCTCGGAGTCGCTTGAGTCAATTCAAGACATTAAACGGGATTGAAGTCTATACCGAAAATTGATTTTAACAAAGTTTCGAGGATTGGAAAGCACATTGACATAAGTGTATTGGAGCCAAAGGGGTTTTCTTTGAAGAGGATGACATATATTTTGAAGAAAAAATTAAAAATTTTCAAATTATGAACAAAGTCTTACTAATTTCCGCTCATAGTGAAGCGAAAACTTATTTATTGAAAAAGCGCGCAATTCCACAATCGTCTGTGATTCTGCAAAGCTGTCCACAGCAAATGAGAAACTATACAGTATACTGCTCATCTGCTGTTATACTCCTGCTCTGCTGCGCTGCAACTGCTGGGCAGTTAACATTGGCGCTTCTGCCACGTGTTCGTGGCGCGCATTCACTTCGTCGCTTACCGCAATTTAACGAGCAGAATTGAATAATATGACTGTTGTTGTGCACTTTTTTCAAGTTCTGACTGCTCGGCTGCAGCGCTCGCTTTTCTAGCCTACTCGTTTGTATAAGTGTGCGTGCGTGTGTGCGTTGGCTTCGTGTTTGAACACATTCAGTTAATATCCTTGCTTTCAGCTTTGTACTCTACCGCCGCTTACGCTGTTATTCCCAAATCAAAAAATCAAAAATAAAAATTATAGAAAATTACCAACAACAAATATAGTTTGCGTGGTACGATTTTCGGCAAGCATTGTGTTAAAACAACGAAATTGTCATACGAAAACGCATAAACAACGAACACATTTCGGTGCTAACCCGCTCAAGTTCCAAGGAAACACGCTGTGCGCTTCCTCCACCAGCGTTTGTAATAATTTTTCGCCATTTTTTGTTGTACAACACGCGCTCCGAACCATTTACACGACCGCAACTTTAGTTTTGTTGTTGCTATAGTGTTTCTTTTCGACGCGCTTTCATATGTTTGGTGTTGTTGTACGTGAAACAGCTGTGCGCGCGCGTTAGTGTGTGTGCGTCATCGCCTAGGCGCTAGCCTCAAACGAACAGTTACCTACAAAACACAACAAAAAGGAGTGTAGACGCTGCTAATTCGACTATATATACCCCAGCAAAAGCTGTTTGATCAGAATTGAAAAGTGAAAAGAAAGTTGCGGCGGCACCGCGTCATCCGCACAGCTGACATTCTTCATAATTTCTCTTGCCGCCACACGTCCTGCATATCCTGCTGCATGCCACGCAAATTGGTTCGCTTTCGTCATAGCAAATAAGCGCTTACTCACGCTCTATTAACTTCGTTTGGACGTCGCCAGCGAAGCCTACATTTAGGCGCCGGGAGAGCAAGCTGCAGTAGGGATAGCTAATGTGTGCTCTCTTTGCTAGGCAAAAGCTCTGACGCCTGTTCGTGCACCTAGCAGTAACAACAACAAAGAAATTGCAGCACTGTGACTCAGTGAGCTTTGCGGCGAAAGCTTTTCGGCATAGGTAGCAAGCAGCTTGACTTCGATGTTCCCGCGTAAAATTAGTTTAACGAAATAAAGACGCAAATCAAATAGAAAATACCTTTTAAATATTTTGAAGTAATAGCATAAATAAAATTAGATTTAAAAAGCTTTGGAAGTGAACTATTTTCTAAATTCAGAAGTATTTACTAAACACTGCTAACATCACAAAACTAGCAGTCTACCTTTCCTACAAGCGTTGTTATTAATTTCTGCATATAATGCCTAAAATCCGGTGACTCATCTGCAACCACATACAATATATATGTATACGTAATGGTGTAAGCTACGCGTAACACCGTCCATCTCAACGATTCCGTCTAACCTCAATACAATAATTTACCGCTAGAAAAATATTAAAAAAATACAATAATAATTTATGAAATAAATCAACACAATCTGTAGCAGAAATACAACAACAATCATTTGCTAACGACAATAGTTTCACTAAAAATCGATTTTCCCTCCATTTTGTGCGAATTAAGAATCGCAGTCACTGCTAAAAACTAATTACGAAATCAAAAATTGTAATGATTGCAAAGAAAAATGATAATATGAGCTTACGAATACAAAAGCGAATTCCTCTTTAAAAACCTCTTTAAACGAACCACAACAGTAATAATCATTGTAGAAAAATCTGCAGCAACAGGTAAGTGAGGTTACGTATACGCCATGTCGTTCGTGCTTTGTTTTAGATGTTTGTATTGAGCAGTTATTTTAAAAAAATATTACACAAATTAAAGATAATGCACTTAGGAAGTTACGAAATAATTTTTGAACACAATGTTTGTTTATCTAAAACCAAAAGTCACATTAAATGAGTTTATTTATACGATATGCCGATCTTGTTTGTGTTTTCACGGGGACGACAAATGTAAAAATTTTGACTTTTGGAAATCAAGAAAAACAATTAATTTATGGATGATTTTTAGTTTTAAGTGTATATTTAAAATTTTTTAAGATTACGCAAAAAATTTTAGAAGCAAATAATTGAATATTTTTCGAGTTACATGCGACCTTAAACGAAAATGTAGACGAAGTATTGTACCTCATTAGCTTTATAATCGATTTGAGCTAAATTTGGTTGGTTTACTTGCTTTACATTATTTTAATGATGCTTATAAATTGTCAGATGGGTTTTTATTCAAAATTAGTTTAGGTTTATGACAGATAACACAAACATAACCAAAGTTATTAATACTAAGCTTAGGACATATGACCCCTTACATGAGGCAACTCTGACGTAAAAATGGCTTTTTGAAATCTTCACACCAAAATAAGCATCTTAGTGCCTTAAGTTGAGGTGAGGGCGTATTCTAGTCTAGAAATCAAATTTTGGGCAGTTTTTTGAATTTTATTTAAAAAAAAACCCAAAAATATTTTTACTATCCATTTTTTATGGTGTTTTTTTTATTGATATTTTAAAAAAACAGAAAAAAAAATTTTACAAAAAATATTAAAAAACAGTTGTAAAAAGAATGGCGCATCCTGGTGACATTGATCCTGAATATTCTGGTTGTCTGAAAAAAAAATCAAAAGAAATTCTGAATCAGTAAGGATGCTGTTATAGTCCCTTCCTCAGGAAACACAAAAAATTTTTTTTAGAAAAATGGCGACTGCCTGAAAATAAAAATAATTTTTTACGCATTTTTTTTTGAAATTCCTGAATTTTTTTTAAATATTAAAAACAAAAATTTTGACACGATGCTGGTAGGAACGATAAAGGATTATATAAAGAAGGTTCACACAAAATTTCAAGTAAATCGGTCGAATAGAACTTGAGATAATGGCGGTAACCTGTGGAAAAAAGTAGTTTCGAGAAAAACGCGTTTAAAAAAGTCAGGCACTAGACGCATTGTAGCCGAGTTGCTATCAGACTCCGGGAAACCGGACACACTAATGGTAGCAGAACTTACTCTTAGCGACATATTCTTTAATGGATATGTGAGTAGAGCGAAGTCGCTGGAGAAGAGACGCAATGAGCTTTTTCATGCGTGGTTCAAAGCTCAAAAGGAAAGTTGATGGAGGGAGTCTTCTGTCGAGAGCTCTCAATAAACTATTTTTGACTGTAAGATCACTGGAGTGTCAAACTGAAGTTGCAGCCATCCAGGCAGCAGATCAACTTCCCCACCTTTTTGGGGCAGAGCCGCGATATAGGTTTCTCTCTCGCCGGTAGTGACATTAAAACTGGTCAAGAAGTTACTTATTTAATCTAACCTTTTTTAGATTTCAAAAATGTCTTTTTTAGGAGGTAAGAACTTATCCCAATAGTAAAGATGATATACAAGCCTTGAGCTCGCTGGAAGTGAGCATCAAGCAACTGCAATATTAGAAATGTTTGGGTGCTTAGCCACAGCGGAATCGTTGGAAAATGTAAAGACAAAGAGCTTAAAAAGAAAGACACACTTATCCAAATTTCATCAAGATGGGAATGAGCAGGGGCTACCCTGTTTTTGTGCATTTGGCCGCCAAATCTATGGGCTTTGTGCGAGTTCAGTAAGCTTTGATCGGCAACATGCGATTGCTTTCAGACCCAGAGTGGAAAGTAAAAGGTCAATTGAGCTGTTAACTAAACAGCTTTTTTAATACATATCTTGGAGGAAACGAGTGGTTTTTGTGAAAATGAAATACTAATTTGAAAAGAGAAAGTAAAAAAAAACTATTGGGTATTGCTTTCTACACATTTTGAAAGGTCCTCAATGGCAGCTGCTAAATATATGAAAAAGTCGAAGGCATTTATACAGAAGTGGATACCGCGATATAAAGTGGCTAAAAATGTCGATGATTTACCAGAACGTGGTTCGATAGGAAAAGTGAACAAAAAAGATGAAAAGAGAATAGGGAATCTGTTTTCGCGGAATCTTGCTTTAACACTGCGGCAAGGACAAGCAAAATTAATGGCAAAAGGTTTAGATATATCCTACGAAACTATTCGAACCCTTATTTATACTCATGATCTGAAATGGCGCAACACAATGAAGAAGCCTCTGTTGACTAAAAAACTTGTGACAAAGCGACTCGCTTGGGCGCATGAGAATATTGATAGAGATTTTGAAAATGCCATTTTTACTGATAAATGTTCTATATAGGCACGTTCTGTCCTCACGCGAGCCTGGTCAACTTCCACCAATAGGCTTATTCAGCGGACTGTAAAACATGGAATAAAGGTGCATCTTTGCGGCTTCTTCTCAAAGCAGGGATTCGGCATTTTGTACCTCTTTACTGACAACCTAAATGCCGAGAAAATGATAAAAATCTACAAAAAGGCTTTGCTGCTCTCTGCCAAACTATGGTTCATCAGAAAAAATGAAGATTGGATTCTGCAGGGGGACAACGGTCCTAAACACCTCAGCAAGCTCTGTATTCAGTGCAAAACTCAATCTGGCATCGTTACATTGGATTGGCCGTCGCAGTCGCGCTATGCAAACCCTATTGAAAATGTGTGGGCATATATTAAACAGAAGCTTCGTGGAAGACGCACATACACTTTGAAGCAGTTGTCTTGCGAAATTCGTCGGATCTGGAGATCCTTGCCACTAGAATATGCCGACAAATAAGTAGAAAGCATGCTTTGGAGATGCCAGGCAATTATCGACGCCGGTGGTGACTGGACATATCATTGACCGAATTGCATCATTGTTTGTAATGTGTACAATGTATATATAAATATGAAAGTTTCATTAAATATATTTTTCTTTTATAAATTAACGCGACCACGCTCTTACTTGACAGACTGTAAATATATCAAACACTCAATTTTCGACTTCTGTGAAGGAATTCAAAACAAATAGTAGTCGGAAGGTGCCAAGTTTGGTAAATACGTACATTGACTGTATCCTCAACCAATTTTGCTTTGTTCAGTTCCACTGTTGTGTAAAAGAATATCTTTGCCGTATCTTCTAAGTCATTCTGGTAATATTTCAATCAATCTATGTTTCAAATTTATCACTTGTTGACTGTAGTGATTAGTATTAATAGCTTCACCAGATTTTAGAAAGTCACTTTTCGAATTGTTTTTGCAGTCGCTGTTGATTGTTGTCACAGATTAACCCATAATTCTCCGTTTAGGATTCTTAAAATAAATCCATTTTTCATCGCCAGTGACAATTCGATGCTAAGCTGATGATCTTTCGTGTCTTTGAAGCAAAATTTCACAATTTTTTTTTCCAGTGTTCCGCTATTAACCTAACCTATAGTACTATATATCGGCAACTATGTGAGATGTAGTAACCTCAGATTTTCATCATATTGAGAGGAATTGTTTTCTTTAACATTTTTTTGGTTTGGTGTAGATCTTTAATTTGTTTCTCTAATATCTTATACTTAACCTAATATAATAATTATAATTTTACTTACTTCGTCACATACTATTGAAAAGAAACGGATCTCTTTTCTTGAATATGGTATAATTTGGTACAATAATGGATGAATGCCGTAGCTTGGAACCTTAAACCTCGAAGGTTTTAAAACATATGAATAATGGATCATTCAATAGAATAATCTGAATTTTATTTTAAATCAATAACTAAATACTATTAAATACAAAAATGAGTGGAGCAGCTTTTCCGCTACAATATTTTAGTGCTTTATTATTTAGAAATGTTTGGGACAAGGTAGGCAATTAATGCTTCGGAACAGTGAGTGTTCTCTCTAACTGTTTAACAAACCCCTGCAGAAACATTTTTGCTTATTGTTTTATATATTTTATTCTGACACTGTTTGGAAATTTCTAGTTTTTTAAAAGATTTTTAAGAATTTCTTTGAGTGTTGGTAACATAATTTCTTTAATTTCAATACTTTTCATTTCTGCAGGCTTGCAGGCCTCAAGTAAGAATAAATTATGAATAGATTCACTCAAATTCTGAAGCCTACTGCAAATTGGAAATAGTTTTAATGAGAACCTCGGATTATTACTTGTATCAACGTAAAGCTAAGCTATTTCTACTGCATCACAGTAGTAAATAACTGATTTGCAAGTGAAAGTTCTTACAGGGTATATATTGGAAACTTAGCCTTTATGCATACATGCACTTAAGTTTAAGGCTGCATCAGCAAAATCCATAACAGATGCCAATTGGGATTTACTCAATCGCTGCACACCGATTGAGCTCAAATATGTATTCTTTCGAGGTAATGGGGAATGGAGAAACTAGACATTAAATGCATTTGCAGGGAATTGTGTAATATAAAAAAACAAAAGTATAATATTACAAGTAGGGACGGGCTGAGCTCGGGTTAAACCGAACATTTAGTACTCTCTAAATTTGCAAGAAGGATTAAATGCGGAGAAATACCAGCAGATGTTGGAAAAACTGTATTCCTCTGATATGTTATCACAGAATTAGTTAGTTTAGTTACAAAATATATTGAACAAGTGAGGAGAAATCCAATCAGAACCGGTTTTAGCAGTATATTTGGTATATTTCTATTAGTTAAAGGTCCGATTGCATTTGCTATAGGCGTTGAACTAAGGTATACCTAACTACTTTAACATAAAGCTGTCAGAGAAACTGAACAGAACTATTATACCCTTTGCTACATGAGGCGTGAGTATAAAAATAAGCAATCAGTCAAAAATGGCGTTGGAAGTAACACCGCAGCGAAACTGGGTACTAAATGTTTAATGTACGAACAATGAGAGTATTTTTTGAGGCTTTAGCTGAAACGATTTTTCGCTAACTTTTTTGTTATTTAAAGACATGCTTTCTACTTCCTGTTTGTTGTGTTTTGCCTTTTCTTGCTTTCCTCATTTTTGCTTGAGAATAAATTGCTGCGCTTTGCTGAATCCTTGTGAGCAAATCTCGGCGGGCTTTGTAGTAAGCAGCAGCGGACACAGCTATATCTAATCAAGCGGTTTGAAAGAATTGCAACTGAATTGAAAATGTCATGTTTCACTGGTATTTTATTATTGACTTGTAATTTATTTATTTACGGAAATTCAATTCAGAGATTGAGTTAATCAAATCGTAAGTTTTTTCAGTTTATTAAGCTTCAGCTGAGTGGGACGCCAAGTGCCATGTGCTGTCATTTCGTAGGAAATGTTTAGCTCATAAGCAACTGATTTTCTTAAATTTGGTTCGAAAGGTGCTGAAGATATGCACCAATCACTCTGATTCGTGCTCATGTGTTGAACGTATTTGGTTGTATTAAATATATAAATGTTTCTGCAAATGAAAGGGTGCGGTGCATTGCAATAAACTTTAAAGTCAAGCCCTACAACTAAACTTGACAGCAATACTTTACCTTTTACCTTTCAGTTGCAATTTTAGGAGAGCTTAGTGAACCTCTTTGGAGACTTTCATTAATGTACTTCTTCGGCAGAAATTAAACAATACTAATTTAGCTCCTAGACTCTTGCTTGGCGAAACTCTGATGTTGAACTTAGCACTGGCCCATTAAAATGTGATTAAGAACCGCCTTAGATCTAAGTCTTATAAATAGCTTCTAAGTCTTTTGAATGTATGTCATTCGGTAGACTAGAAAATCCTGAATTAGTCTGCATTACATAGGTTGCTATATATATTTCTGGACTAGGCAACACTAAGTGTTGCCAGGTGCAATCTGGCATTTCCATTGGAAAGTTTGACATTTTTTAGCATAACATCACTCAGAAGGTTTTGTCATTTAATCGTGAATTGTTTTATTTACAGGGAATTAAAAAATTCTTCTCGGCCAAAAAATGGAATTAACTCGTGAACATTTTCGTGCGATCATTTTTCACAACTTTCGACGTGGATTATCACGACAAGAGTGCATCGATGAACTAAAATCTTTGTATGGCTATGAAGCACCATCCTATAGCACTGTGAAAAACTGTTACAACGAATTCAATCGTGGCCGACGCTCGCTCAAAGACGAATTCCGTGAAGGTCGTCCAAAAACAGCCGTTGTGCCAGAAAACATCGACGTCGTACGTGAACTGATAATGCAAGACCGTCATGTAACATACCTTCAGATAGAGGCATGCCTATGCATTTCTCCCACCAGCATACATTCGATATTGTATGAACACCTGGCCGTAAAAAAGGTTTGTTCTCGTTGGATCCCGCACAATTTGACAATCGCTCAAAAAAAGGCTCGTGTGGATTGGTGTAAAGGAGTGCTGAAAAAATACACAGGTGACGAATCATAGATCTATGCGTATGAGTCCGAAACAAAACAGTAATCGATCGTGTGGGTCTTCCAAGACGAGCCAAATCCAACGAAAAAAAAAAAAAACATTTCCGTTGATAAATATGCCTATTTTCATTATTAAGCCAGAAATATATATAGCAGTCCTCGTATCTATCCGGACAATCTGTTCTCGTCTGCCCAAACGTTGTCTCTTCATTTGATGGACTGTTTCATCGCCGTATATCTCGTACAGTTCATCGTTCCATCGGCAGTTTTCTTCCACAAAACTATTCTATCGAACAGTCCTAAGGCCGACTCATCAGTTGTTGTCATCGCTATGCCTCCGTAACATTTATCAGAAGGGGGATGATGAGTTGGCCTCTATTTGTCAAGAGAGAACTTTACTTTTTAATTGCGTACTCAGTCCAAAAGAGTTGACTTGTTTTTGGTGTTAAAGTTGGTTACAAAATGGACGAAATTTCTTCAAAAAATCTTAAAATCTCAACTAACCTATAACAATGGATGGATACTAATCGGTTTTAGTTCAGTTACTTTGAGATTCCTTGAACTCCTTTAAGCTCAAACTGCAATAACTGCAAAGTTTGCAATTTTCAATGCAAAAATTTATAAAAAAAAAAGTTCAGTCAATGTGCAAGTAAACATTTTCTCCAGTTATGCATGCGAATTTACTGTTTTCTTTTCTATTTGACTGCTTCCCAAGAATGCTGCACATGGCATGTTGCATTTGCCACACAAATATGAGAAGAGTGCGAAATACTTAAGGAACACAAAGAGTTGGCAATGACATTTCATGCTTTATTGGCTAATCAGTAAATAAAATCGAAAAGTAAATAAACTTCAGAATCAGTCAATTTGCCGTGTGAGCACGTACCAAAAGCAAGTGGCGTCTAGTCGGTCTAGCAAACAATAACCCATTCATTCCTAAATAAGTAAATAATGCTTCATATATTTATCATACAAGCACTTCTATGTATGTTTGCATGAAAATGGAAGGGAAGTTAAATGAGTGAAAAATAAGTTGAAAGCTGGCAATTGAATAGCAGCAAAAGGGTAAATAAATAGATATTTAAACAATTTTTCTTTTCTTAACTACACATATGTAGTATAGTGTAGAAGTATATATGTATATAGAAATAATATCGAAAAAATAAAAAATATAAAGTTGAAGACAGATGCATATAAGAAATACAATATTTTTTCGCCCTGAAAAATAGGTTTTTAGATACCTTTAAAAAAGCCTTTCCAAGCATTAGTTCCTAATTGTAACGGAACCATAATACGCAAGCAGATATATTCCTGATCCAGAGTTAATTTCTTCAAAAGATTACTATACATTCTTGTTTGGATTTTCAAAAAGCATAGCGCAATATGTAAGGCTGTTAAGTCAAGTAAAGTCACATGGAAGTTAAGCATTGAGAGTATTCATTCCTGCAGGCTTATACACTATATAGTTTTATATATATGTATGTAGTTATAGTATGATATACTACTATGTCCAAAAAATAAGGTGACATTTGAATTTAAATTGCGCGCGTCGAAGGATTTGGAGAATTATTTTTTTTGTTTTAGGTTGGTAGTACCGTCAGTCACATTTATATGAAATTCCATGTCAAAAAATTCATTAGTGTTTGAGACACGTGTTGTTTTGTGAGCTGCTAAAAGTGACTTTTTCGTTTTTTGCGATGTCGAAATTTGTTGAGCAAAGAATTTGCATTAAATTTTGTTTACGGAATCAATTTTCTGCTGCGGATACGTTGAGGATGGTGCAGAAAGCCTTTGGTGATGAGGCTATGTCTAAAAAAAATGTTTACAAGTGGTATAGTGAGTTCCAAGCCGGCCGTGAACGTGACGAAGAGCGTCCAGGGCGACCATCAACCTCAACCGACGAAGCTCACGTTCAACAAATCAAAGATTTGGTGTTAAAAAACCGTCGATTAACAATTCGAGAGCTTGCTGATAAAGTCGGCATATCGAAAGGCTCAGCCAATACCATTTTGAAGGATGTTTTGGGCCTCAAGCGCGTCAAATCTCGACTGGTACCGAAAACATTGATTTTTTTGGAAAAAAGGCGTCGCGTTGAAGTGTGTGAAACGATGCTCTCCGACTACCAGGGTGTCATGAAATGCATTATAACTGGCGATGAGACTTGCATCTATGCTTACGATCCCGAAACAACCGATCAATCGACGACTCGGAAACATGTGATCAGTCGGCCGAATATTGTAGCAAAGATGAGCCTAAGCCGAAAAAACCCACGTCAAATCAGAAAAAAAAAATCAGATATATGTTGAGAGTTTTCGGCGATTATCGAGGTGTGGGGCACTCTGAATTAATACCGACTTGTCAAACTTTCAGCAAGGAATACTATTTGAGTGGTATGCGTCATTTGCGAGGCCGGAATTATTGGCCGACGTTGGCATTGATTCTTCGCGAGTTTTTCGACCAATATCGTGCTGCAATTACTACATTTGCATGATTTAACTCCATGTGACTTCTGGCTACTCAGTAAACTCAAATGACCACTTCGTGGAAACCGTTTTGAGTTCAGTGAAAACATTAACTGCGAATCGCAAAGCACCTTGACGTCTATTCCGGACAACAAAGCATCTGTTTCGAAATCAAAAATTTTTGTACCTACCAAATACCTTATTGAAATAGAGTTCAAACTGATTTTTTTTTCTTAACCTTTTTTTAATTTCTGCTGGGTTGTAGAAACTGTTCCGATAAAGGTTTTTTTCGGAAGTTCTACCTTAAGATCATTTATTAAGTACCGCAAAGACAGAATATTGATATTATTTTGTTATCGGAAAAAGTAAATTCTGATTGTCGGAGATTTGGGACCTATTTGCAATGTGGCAATTAACAACGTTTACTGAATGCCGCGATATTTCCAAAAGTTGAAGACACAACTTTTTGATTCATATTCACAACCAAAACTATATATTCATTGTTCATGACAAAAAGTCTACAAAAAAGTATACAAATTAAGTAAATTTCAGTTTGGCCAACTTTGCGAATACCACTTAGTGCTTGGCCGTGCGCCTAAAGGCAGGCCAGAAATTAAAAGTCAGCAAGCCATTATAAATAAAATAAAAATTATTTAAGCGCCGAGCCAAAAAGTGCACTGCGGCAGCAAAATCAAGCAACATTTTACGTAACAGCGCTGCGACGGAAGAAGAAAAATAAAAAAATAAAAAACGGATAAACAAAATAGAACTAACCAAAGTGAGCAACAATAAATTCGGCAAAAAAGTTTATGCGAAAAAGTTTGACGCTAAAAATGTCAAACGCTGCTGCGACGCATGCAAATGGCAAACTGTGACCAGTAGGTATACCGTTAGCCGCCGCATGCCCCCCACAGACGCTTTACTAATATGTATGTGCGAGCAGCCAATAAAGCGCAACAAATCCACTTAACTGGCCTGTCCGAGTTGCCAGCGCGCTTAGAGTTGTGCCGCTGCCATTATATTGTTAACAGTAGCAACTACAACAACATGCAAATAGAAGTCAGCAGCCACGCAGCGCCACAATACAATTGCAGCGCAAAATCGAGAAAAAAGAAAACAGACAAAAAATGCACATCGAAACTCATAAATTGGCTTATCCACTTAACTGCTAACGGTTTTTCGTAACTGTGCGGCACAAAAACCAAAATAATATATGTGGACTTGTATTATAGCACTTTGCGCGGCGCACTTGCTAGTGAGTGCTCACCCTGCAGCGCTTGTTGGGCTAATAATGTCACCGCATGCCTGTTCGGGCCGGCATTTGTTCCCCTTTTTTTGTTGGTGAGTCTTGCACTCGTTTATGTATTTTGTTGTATAATTTGCGGCGCACTAACGTTACTCTTGTTAGTTAAGTTTCACTGTTGTTGTTGCTGTTGTTGCAGTTTCCGGTAGCTACAACTGCCGCTTAGCCGGAAATGCACTGCTTCAGGATTGATCACCTCGAAAGTTGCTTCATTTGCCAACTTTTGTTCAGCATTTTTGTGAGTTTCTGAGCTGCTTTCTGCCACTCTCCACACACACTCGCCACTCCCCGCTTAACTTATGCGACATTAGTGGTTTCAGCAAAAACAATTTCGATATAAAATGCTTAGTATAAATAAACTTAGTTGGTGTTATTTCGCCTTGTCGCATTTGCCTGTCGCATTTGCCTGTCGCAATTTAATGTTTTTGCTCTTCAATCAACGCTTGTGTGACCTTCTTCGTGAGTGCGGTTGCATTTTGAGACATTCACAGTGCTTTAGTGGTACTGGGTGCAGTGGAGTTTTCGTAAAAAGTATGACAGTCATAAGCTCTTTGCATATGTCCAGTGTGGGGTTCATTCGGATATATTCTTCTTCTTATAAAAAATATATATGTATATAAAAATTACTGGGAACATCCGCTCAGAAGACCAGAAACTACGAGTTTTCTGGTGAATCCAAAGTAGCTAACATTTTCAGAATTTTTTAACTGTATCACGAGTCAAAGCAACAAGTATAAACAATGATTTCTTAATCCAGGTCTTGATTAGTCATTGAAGGGTCTTGATCTTGTTGTCGTAGAGGTTATCTATTTTATCTATTTTCGGTTGGATAGTAAAGTGCCGGTTAGTTCTTATCGAAAGCAGTCTCAGGAAGGGAGCTGTTTCGCAGGATCGGACCATAGAGAGGAGTGTATTAGATGAGTAGGGTATGCGGGTATGCAAAGACATAATTAGAAACATGCGGGGACTCATTGCAAGTAGACATATGTACAAGTATATTTGGTAGACATACCTGCTAGAATAGCTAGAATGAAGTTGCACTAGGGTCACTCTAAATGCTCGGCGAAACTCAAGCTTTTCGTTTCCTATGAAAGGTGGTGTTAGAGGCGCCACTGTGAGAGCCGGTTAGTGTGTGTCTGAAATGTATTGTGCCCGTAGTCTGGTCGGCGTACTATTAAATTTCATCGATGTAGCCAAGAAATGACCTCTTGCTGACCCCAACAGGTGGTTTCGCTTCAAATAAATGTTTTCAGAGATGATTTCTGAGAAAAAATTCCACCAGAAAGTGCTTGGAAAAAAGTGAACTGGGTTCTTTAACCGATTCCTTATGGAGCGTAGATCTCACGATGTCTTTAAGTCTTGTTTTATGATTTTGGGTGTCAAAAGCTTTAGTCTAACGATAATAGGCTCGTCCTCTCTGGTTTTTGAGTGCGCGGTGCAATTTCCAGAAACTATGATGGTAGTCAGCGTGATGAGTGAAGTTTAAGATTAACATGGCGTCAAGGGTCTCTTAAATATTTAGAGAGTTACAGACGAAAAGACAACCAAAGTTGGTGGTTTTCCGCGGCATAAGCTCACGTCCTCAATACCATTGCCTTGTCATGCTTCTTGAGTTACGTAATATGTATAGAGAATGCCTGTTATGATTGCCTATGCAGGCGATGTAGCCCTCGTGACCAAAGGAAACTTCCTGAGTACTGTTTGCGAATTGACGGGTATCTCAGCATCGTAACAAATTGAACAGTCGTAAAAGGTTTCGTCATCAACCCAAATAAAACTGAGATCGTTTTATTTACAAGAAGATACAAAACCCCGGTGGCAACGCTGCTGCGAATGGTAAACACCCGTTTGCAACCAGCGAATACAGTGAAATCAATGAGGCTGATCCTGGATACGAAGTTTTCATGGAAGCCGAAGAGAGAGCAAAAAAGGCATCGGTACTACTGTAGAAGAGCTTTTGGTATAAGGTGGGGTCTCTTACCGAAATTACCTCTCTGTCTCTACGATACTATATTCAAGCTCATTATTTCCTATGAAGTATTTATGTAGTGGAGCGCTCTAGAAAACCGCACTTGGCTAACCTCGCTATTATCAGCATTGAGTGTCTTTGTGATAAGACTGGTATGGGTGCCAGGCCATAGCGGAATCGCAAGAAAAGACACCCTAAAACCGTTATCGATAGAATGGGATCAAAGTGATGCTCGTGTATATTTTTGTGTTCTACTACTAGTTAGCTGAGATTAGTGTTGGGCCACCAACGATACAGGTACCGTCGCAAAAGGTTTCTGGATTAAGATCGATCACAGAGATCTAGAGATCTGTTTATCGTCGGTAAATCTAACGTCTCTGTAGCTTTGTGCTTTGAACGGACTATTGCCCTATTGACGTCCACGCAGTAGGACTGGGAATACTATGCCTTCTGAAAAAGTTGAAATAGAAACAACTCAACACTTCCTTCTTGACTGTCCCGCGTCTGGGAGGTCAATACTTAAACACTGGGCAGCGCTTACGTTTTAGGAGTGATCTACATCGCTTTACAGACACGACATTGCCAAAAGAATTTTAGTCATGACCAAATATTTCTTGTTCAACATTTTCCTCTACCAAAACCTTTTATTTCACTGTTAAATGTAATCCTGACAAACTCGTTTCTACGGAATTTACCCTGCATAGTATCGAGACAATAAGTGTTGAGCCAGCTATATATATATAAAGGCCAGAAGCCTCTTGACCTCTAGAAGGATAAGATCAGACGGAAACGATGCTAATTTGGCTAAGGAAATCTGCAGAGGGACTCAGGAGGGTGGAGTGCTATCTACACCCTATGGATATTAGTGGTGAATAAACTGTTAAGAAACTTAGACGGCAAAGCTCTTATGATAGACACATAACAAATGATTTGGCATCTTAATAACTGTTCTGGTATTGAATCCAAAACAACGTATTTGCTTGTTTTCTAGCAAATACAAAATCCCACCTTTTGATAAATGGGACACAACTCTCTCTCAGAGACTTATAGGTTTTCAAACTGTTTGATGGAAATTTGAAATACTGTCATATGTTTTTTGATGCGAAAAATTTCTTACAAAAATTGAATTTATGCAATTTCTGCCATGTTGGAACGATATTAAAAGCAAATTCTCTCTCATTAGGGCATGAAGACTTATTTTGTTGCCTAGATAAAAGGACATTTTCTAAGAGTTCAGCACTTTGAATGGTAGTAAAATTCTGCAGTCAACTGCTTTTGTGCTTTATTCAGCTCTACTCATTCTCCTATTGTATTATACCACTAATTCATACTGACATACAAGTAGTAATTTTACTTGAAATGCCTTTCTCCCTCCCTCTCTGGGTATTTGCCAGCCATCTTTTAATTCCAATTCTGACACAATTCTCGTGTATAAATATTTATTTCATTCATTGATAAATATAGCAAAATAACAGCGCTACAACTGTTTGACTCTGCTTTTTGAAGGCACAGCTTTAAAGGTATGCAGTGGGTTGGCGGGGCGTATGAGTAACATTGAAAACAGAGAACCTTAAAAAAACATTTAAAGAATAATAGTGAATTGTAAAAGGCAGCTGGCAGCATCGTGAGATTAAAATGTTAAAAATTAAAAGAAATTGCCGCCAACAAGCACACACACACACACATGTACAATATCTGCACACCTACATGTGTGCCAGCAGATGGTGGCAGCGCTGCAAGTGTACTTAAAAAAGAAGAAAGAAAGTCTTCTTGCTCATGCATATGCACGGAAAGGTTTTTAAGAAACAGTTACAACAACAAAAACTATCAACGAAATACAAAATTCAAAAGAAATGTTGAAGGTGTGTGCAAGCAGCTGCAGACAATTGCACCCAAAGCTGCTGTAAACAAGGCAACAGCAACAACCACTAATGCGCAGCCAAGCAAGCACATGTCTGTGTATGTAGTTGTGATATTGAAAGTATATGTTTGTATATATATACATATATGCACACGGGCTTCAGTTGTGTTGTTTCAAAATCCGCTTTTTCTCCCCGCGCGCTTTTCATTTCTGCACTCTTTTCCAGCGTCTTTTATTCATACAAAAAGTGATTTTAGTTTCGCCGTCGCTGCGCTGTTTTTTTTCGGCCGCCGCCTTGGCCTTCCATGGCCGCCACAGTCGTAAAAATTTAGCACTGTTCCACTATCTTCGCGCTGTGCGCTGTTCTTTCAGGTGCTTACCATCTTCCTTACTTTGGAAATATTGCTTACGATTCAGCGAGTTTTAAGAGTTCTTAAGCTGTCTTTAAAATTCAGCTGCAAGTCGATTTGGTGATATTTTTTTTGCAACTTTTCTCGATTCAAATCAAAATCGATTTTTTGTTCCTCAGGAGATGGTTTATTTGGCAAGAGACTTTAATCTTGGCAGACTTGGTGAAAAATCCAGATACAAAACTTTTTCCAGAAACACATTTTTTGGATTTTTTTCAAAGAAGTTGTGCTGGTATCTCTTAGTTTCGATTAGAAATTTAAATAATACTTCAGAGTAGCAGCTTTTAGCTAACATTTTATCCTCAGAAGTAAGACAGCTACGACCTTTATTTTTTTTTACCAGTCTCTAAGGTTCTCTACGATTTCTTTTAAGGGGTAACACGGATTTACGGGTTTCTAAAAATTGTATTTTCTTATTAAATTCTTCAACGCCTTTAGAATTATTTTCTAGATTTTGAAGTTGATCTGAGTAATAGTTTCGGAGCTACAACCTTGACAACTTGTGCGCTCGAGGCTTGCTATTCTATGTGCGCCGTTTTTAAACGCATTTTTCTGGAAACTCCGTTTTTGAAGTCGATTGGCAATATTTCCCGAGAACTACTCATGAAATTTTACACAGGTCTTTGAGGTATAATATGAAAAGATTTGTATGGAGGATTTTTTCTATTACAACTATTTGAAAAAAATGTCACAAAATTTTCACTGAAATTTTAATTTTTTTGTAAAAATGTGTGCCAAATATACAATTTTCAGTTTTTTTCCTTCGTCCAAGTTCTAAGTTGAGGTTTTAACGAAAACACGTATTTTTTCACTTTAAATGATCCTGTAAGGAGTTATCTTGCCAATGCGGCGGTATCTCTTTCCGAGGGGTCAACGGAAATGGCGTCGCAGTGGCCGTGTTTAGAATACTTTTTACCAAAAATTTCAGAATTTCTTCGTTAATAGTGTGTGTTTGCAAATGTAAATAAGCCTAATAAAATATTTCATTTTACATGAGAAAAACATTGTTGAAAAAACACTGTTGTTTAGCCAAGGAAATCCATGTCAGCCCTTAAGTCTGTGACCTTTGGTAACAGCTTACAAGAATACTTTGGTGCTCTTTGTACATTTGTGGAGGCCTCTTTTAAGATTCACTTATATGAGATTTATGGCAGATTTATTTTTATTTTTTTTTATTTATTTTAATATGACTTGTAAATAAATTTACAGACATAATAGAAAAAAGGAACTGACTGCTTAGGCCTTCGTCCCAAGTATATGGCAGATTTATGTAAGCCATTTGTTTGTTCATTTAGTTATGAAAATTCCATAAAGTAGTGGTTAACTTCATGGAGAATGTGAGGACTGTGATTCTATTGTTGCTGAAGGCTGATTTCAACACTCTTTTTCCCTCAAAAAAGTTGTTTAAATTTCGACCTAATCAATGAAGTCATTTCTATGACTTTGTAAAAAACATTCTGAGTTATAAATCTCTAAGTTATATGGACTAAGTCATTCATATTCACAACTTCATGCATAGGCAAGATCAGAACAATCCCGAGTCATGCTGTTGTAAAGCTCAAGGAAAATCTAGAAACATTCACAGAACTAGCAGAAAGCTATTACTGAATATCGAGAATTGAAAGACTCAATCTGCTTTTAAAAATGTGATGTCAAGTCCTGAATAAAACTAATATTTTTATATACAAAGCGAGAAAAATGGAACTTCTTTTATATTCTCGTAACTTGCAAAGATCACAGCCGGGGAACATTCATTTCAGATTTCAATAACATATCGGAAAGGTTAACCGATTCCGCCAATATTTGGTTCAACTAAAAACACCGGAAAATAAAATATTCATGCAATAAATTTAGCCAATAGATGGCGCTGACATAAAAAGCCTCTATGAAACCAGATTTGCTAGGGATATGTATCTGTACTTAGAAATATTTGGTAGGCAGGGTCAATTATCTTGCAAGCTAACACTAAATTGAGCCGAGTACATAGACTTTAACACGAGCTTTCTTTATAACAAACGGCTTAGTTATCAGCAGAGCTATACGAGGTTTGACAATTAAGTAATGAGACTGATTTTATTGCCGCGCTTCTGGTAAGCCTGTGACCTTGAAATTCCCTCCTTCTTTTTTCGGCACCCTTTCTCTCTCTATTGATATATGTACCATCGCTCTATCTTGTTTAGTTCGACTGCTGCGTTAAGTTGAGTAGACGTGTGTTTGTAGTGCTCATCACGAAAATGGAAAAACGAAATCAAGAGCAACGCGTCGCGATAAAATTTTGCGCCAGATTGGGCGAAATAGCTTCGGAAACGTACGCTAAAATTGTAAGAGTGTATGGTGATAGTGCTCTTAGACCCGGAAACCAAACGCCAAAGCTCACAATGATTGTCTTCGCACGCCCCCCGCCCGAAAAAAGCTCGCATGAGCAAGTCGAAGGTGAGCACGATGATTATTGCCTTTTTTGATAGCCGTGGAATTGTCCACAAAGAATTCGTTCCACCGGGGAAAGCTGTGAATCAAGTCTAATATTGTCAAGTACTCGAAAGATTGCGAAAACGAGTCAACAGGGTGCGACCAGACATCGCTCGTAACTGGATCCTTCATCACGACAACGCGCCGTGCCACACCGCCCTCAGCGTGTGCCAGTATTTGGCCTCTAAAGGGATCGCCGTGTTGCAACAGCCGTCAAATTCGCCCGACATGTCACCCTGTGACTTTTTTTGTTTCCTAAAATCAAATCGGTGGTCAAAGGAACCCATTTTGAGTCGATTACGGACATCCAGGCGGCCGTGACGAGGGTACTCGCGGACATCCCAGTCGAAGCGTTCCAGAAATGTTACGAAGCATAGCAAACGCGCTGGAATCGCTGTATAGCTGCCCAAGGGGACTACTTTGAAGGGGATGGCAGAGTTGTAGAATAATTTTCAAATATACGGTTTTTATGGAATCAGTCTCATTACTTAATTGTCATAACTCGTAATAGTAATACGTTTTATGATTCTGGCTTAAGAACAATCGATCCTGTCTGGTGCTTTTTTTCATATAAAAAATTATTATAGGCAATATTTCCCCTTTCTAGTCCCCAAAGAGTCGTTATTGAGCAGAATTTTCGCTGAAAGTTGGAACAGTGATGCCAACCAGTCGCTGAAAATATGTAGCAGTTTTGTAATCATGAGGTGTGGAAGTAGCTTTGCCAATACAGCCTATGATATGAAGAGTCATTTATTTCGTCAGGAAAATAGTGAATTTAAATGAAGTTCTCATTTATTTGGAACTACATTTTTTAATACGCTGAGAAGCTGCGAGCTCACTATGAAGTCTTCTCGAGAAAACCATCTATATATATAAAAGAAAGTTGATGTTAGTTACACCATTTATAACTCAAGAACGGCTGAACAGATTTGGCTGAAAATTGGTGGAGAGGTAGCTTAGAACCAGGGTAAGGACATAGGATACCTTTTATCTCTTTATGTCAAAATTTAATACAACTCATAAATACAAAAATTATATTTCAAATCATAAGCATGTGTTCAAAATTCATGTTTGTAGGAATATTTCATTTCTTCAAAAAAAAAAAAATAAATAAATAAATAATAAAAACAACCTCATATATTATATATATATATATAAGAAATTTGTTGTTAGTTACACCATTTACACCATTTATAACTCAAGAACGGCTGAACCGATTTGGCTGAAAACATAATAATTTCAAAATTCATGATTGTAGGAATCCTTTGAATATATGCGTACCATTTTAAACAGATTCTTCTTCAAAAATAATACAATTGCTAAGTATTTGGAATAGTAGAAAAGAAACCAAATATGTACCAAATATACCACGTGCATCCCAAAATACTGATGTCATAACCTTTCCAGCCGCCTTTTTCGTCTTTCCACGCCTGAGAACCGGTTACTCATGTGCAGTTCACTAGAATGACTGTCGATTGGACTCCAGTGGGAAATGATGGAGCTATGTTTTTATCACCGACTCAAAAATTCGGCTTTATTTCGTAATTTTTTTTGGATTATGAATATGTGGGACACCCGCTTTGCACAGAGCTTTCGCCTCTTTAAGCTTAGCAAATATCTTTTCATCGGTGGATTTCCCTGAGCCCAAATTCAACAGTATTTTCATCCAAAAAGCAATGATTTATTAACACACGAAATGCTCTATGATCCATTTTTTTGTAAACTAACACAAGTGGTTTCACAGAAATGCTATATCTTATTAACTAATAATTATAATCCAACTAATAGAAATCATATAGATGGTAGTGGTAGTATTATCTATGTATCAGCCACAGTGAAGCGTGGACGGGTCCTCTAGTATAATAATAATAATAGACAAAATTGCTACGACGGCGCTGACCCTCAGCTTTCACTCCAATAGTAGGTACATCACGATTGGCGTCGCCTGCTGTTGGCGAGAAAGCAGTGCTTCACTGTATGGAACAACAACAAAAAATGACAGTGAGCCGCAAAATGTTGAGATAAATGTAAATTGTTTATACCAATATATAAAGTTGTCACATATGCAACAACACATGCCACAAGGACACTACTGTGCACGGCTATACATAAAAATAATGGAAAAAACCAAAAATTGAATGGGTTGATTACTTTTCAATTTCACACCTTCGAACTACACACATACACACAAACATACGCTGGTACATCGAAATTTTATGCGCCTTTCGCCCAATATTCCGTTATCGATGAGTTATAACTGTGATTATGATTTCATAGCGAAAATCTGACGGTCATAAAATTGTGAATCGCTGCAACTTTATGAGTTTTCACCAACTAAGAAATGCAACAACACGCTGCTTTGATTGAAGAACAGTTTAAGTATGTGTTTGTGTGTGTGTGTGGGTGGAAACTTCTTATAGATTCATAACTTCCACGCTGTTGCTCTTGAGCAAAACATAAAACTGTAAACTGCTTACTGCTCATTGTTTTCTTCACGCCGCACTCTTCAAACATAAATTATATGTAAGCACACACACACACACGTACTCACATGTACAGTGAGGAGCCATATGTGTAAGGTGGAAGAAGCAGAGCAACACGCTCGGGTCATAAAAATCACAGCACAAAGTGTTAAGTGCGCGGATTACAATGCGGAATGACTGAATTGCCGAATGGTTGGCTGAGTGACGCCACCGAAATGCATTTGTATATATGTGTGTGTGTATATATAGAAGTGAGGCTGTGCCTGCCGACTAGATTAAGTGCGCACACGAGTCTGGTGTGGCAAGTGACAACATTGTTTGCGGCTTGCGGCAAGAAAGTGTTGAAAAATATTATGTGTTGCCTTATTTGAGAATTATTTCATTAGAAGAAATATTAGCCACCCTGTTGGAGGCATGAAGAATTCGCTCTTAAACGTGGTTAGTATATGTCTCTCGAAGGTTAAAGTAAATTTTCTAATAGAGAGCCAAAATTATCTTGAAATAGGTACATCGAGAGTAAATACGAAGAAGTTGGGCGATTAATGAGTTCTACATAATGACGTTCAAAGTCAATCTAATTTTAAGACTTCCCAATAGAGGTACAATTCCTCACCAAATATTCTAAAATGTAATTCCGAAGATATTTGAGCTCTTAATATAGGAATGACTCAAGATCAACTAAACTTTACTTGTCCAATAGAGCTCCGAAATTTCTCTAAGAACCTCTAAACTAAGTCCGAAGAAGTTTTTCGACTTAAAGCCGAGCTCTTCTGGCACGGATGAACACCCATTTAATCTTAATTTTACTTGAGCATTCCTAATAATGGTCCAGCATTTCTCAAGGGACCTCTTAATTACATTCGAAGAAACTTATGGACTGAAAGCCGAGCCAAATAGGCGCGTATTAAGAACATCCGTTCAAATTTTTCCTATTAGCCAAATGTTGGATCCCCAAGTTCGAAAAAGTCGCGAACGAAATGAATTTTCCCAGTTCCACAAAACCCAGCATTTCTCTTGGGAGCTCTAAATTACATCCGCAGAAACTTGTAGACTGAAAGCCGGGCCCAAAAGACGAGTATCAAAAATATCATTCAACTCATTCCTAATAGCCAAATGTTTGATCCCCAAGTTCGAAGAAAGTCGCGGACGAAAGGCATTTCTTTAGTTCCAAAAAACCCAGCATTTCTCTTGGGACCTGTAAATTACATCCACAGAAGTTTGTAGACTGAGAGCCGAGCCAAGTAGGCGCGTATCAAACTTTAAGAACATCCATCCATTAAACTATATCCGAAGAAACTTGTAGACTGAAAGCCGAGCCCAGTAGACGAGTATCAAAAACATACATTCAACTTATTCCCAATAGCCAAATGTTAGATCCCCAAGTTCGAAGAAAGTCGCGGACGAAAGGCATTTTTTCAGTTTCACAAAACCCAGCATTTCTCTTGGGACCTCTACATTACATCCACAGAAACTTGTAGACTGAGTGCCGAGCGAAGTAGGCGCGTATCAAACTTTCAGAACATCCATGCATTAAACTACATCAGAAGAAGCTTATGGACTGGAAGCCGAGCCCAGTAGACGAGTATCAATCTGAGATAATTAATACTTGAATAGGAGTTAAACTGAGCGATTCTTCCGTCTAAACCGATTTAATCTCCACAGATCCGGCAATTTAGAAGTAGGAGCCTGGTCAACGAATCACTCGATAGCGGAACATAATCGAAACAGTTTCAAATCGATATTCAGCCGAGGATTCTTCACTCGGCATGAACTAATGGTAGCTTTTAACCTTTGAACAATAATCCACGGCGACTGCTGTTATTGTTTTAATAGCAGATAATATTCTCGAAGGAATTTCGAGGAATTGTGCCGAGTTGACAGTTCTTGGTCATGTCCCTTCCGATTACTTAGCCCTGACTGTCGTGGGAACGTGCTTTTGGTATACTTAATATCCGATATGAGTGCGCCGAGAGTCTCGATCGTTTTCAAGAATATTTTTGGCTTATACAAGGACCTGACACAATTTTTTCTCGTTTGTGTTGGAACTTTTATGTTCGTCTTCATTGTAGATACTTGTTCGTTTTTGTCTACTACTTACAGGACTTACTGAATACAGTTTAAAAGTCATGTTTGCAGTTGGACGCTAATCATGAGGTTTACGTTTCTTCTTTAAGAGTTTCAATGCCACCACAGAGGATCCACTACAACTCACTTTCACTCTAACGAATGTTCACTAACCTCCAAAATGCAGCCATCGTACCTTACAAGCCGCAGCTTGACGATTAAATGCGGCAGAAGAGCTCAGCCGGGCTGAGCTTAAGTTTAGACCACAACACAAAGGTAACGCAAGCGCTAGGTGAATTAGTGATGCGTAACCAAAGCAGAGGGTGGAAATTTCGCAAAAGCGTCAAAGAAAGGGAATTGCTGCGAAATCCTAAGGATGCTTTGGCATTTCGGCATTTCGCCTTTTCACACTTGAATTTTTTAGCAGTCGAAAAGATGGTATGTTTTGTTGTGAACTCTAAAAGATTTGGTTTGTGGCGGAAGATAGACGACAGGTCACGTGCATGGGCACCAAAAGGAGTTGGAGAAAGGAAATATTGTAAAGGATGAAAGTTAAGAAAGCATTAGATGACCTTAAAGAGAGAAGAGGAGGTGATTGCTTTTAAGAAAATGCTACGAACTGCAAGCGTAAAGTAATACAATGCCATCAAGTGATACGCAGCGCAACAACAGTAACGAAATCGAAAACTCTGCGGATCCAAGCACAGCGCTACCGAACCCGACACTCGTCGGGCCAGCGAAGCGTCGCTGCATCAGCAATAATCGTTCAAGTAAGTAAGATAACCGGCATTGCGGATCACGGTGGCAAGCAATGCCATGCATTTAATGGCATACGCAGGAGTGCGAACTAACTGACCGCCATTTCTAGCTAGACCAGCACAAAAGTGTACGCCACTGGCATAGCTAATGAGTTGCTAAAGCCGAAACAACGCTGAAGAATTGCAAATATGGCCGAAGGGATGAGATGGCGCGCGCATTTGCTGCGCTTCAATGCAGCAATCGAATTAGTTGCTAAAGATTGCATACTGTAAGGCGCACAGCATGCAGAAATATTGCGGATGCGACGTTGCTGCTACTGTTGCCGACGCTGTGTTTTGCTTGTATTCTCTAGTGGATGATTATGAATACCAAACGTAATGTCGGTGGATGCAGACAGTTGCATGTGGCAACTAGACAGTAGCCAATGTCGGCAGAGGGCCACAAGTGGCGTACGTTGCGAAGAGTGACCGCAAATTGCAACACCAAAAATTTCTCTAAACCTCGTCGAGTCAGCCACTGACCAATTGCATGTCTGTGTGTATGTGGCGGCCAAAGGTGCGAAGGTGAGAAACATGTCTGTGGCGGTTTGTGCTACTCATCACAGCGTCAGTTCAACATTTACATAGCAAGGTCTAGCTAGAAAGACAATGACACCCTTTGGTATAATTGGCTGCGAAACAAGACACGAACAAGATACCCAAATTAGTGGAGAGGCACTGACACGAACGTGAGTTGCTGCTGAAAGTGGTATAAAAATAAATGAAAGTTGTTGTTAGCTAAAGGAAAGGTTCGTTTTCACCGTTATATTGGTTTTCAATAACGATCTACCTTCAGTTGAGAGTTGAGTTGTGAGATCTAACTTAATCTATGTTAGTTATAATGGTTGATCCAACATGATGATCTTGATTTTATAAGAACAAGTCGTGTATAAGTGCTCTAAAGTAATCTTACTCTGCATCAATAAGGGAACAATGAAATCACAACTTTTTTTTAGAATAATTTATAAATCGTTCCAATTGAATCCCAACATCTTCAGTACTTCCACATAAAATATGGATTTTATTCGAGATGATTTTAGTATACTTAAAACGAAAAGCTCTTGATCTTTTTTAACCGAACATAGAATAAATTAGGCAGGTTATCAGACATAAAGAGGGAATCCTGCCTTACTAGTTTTAGTATAGATCGAGCCAAAAGACTTAGCCTTGTCACACATATAATGTACATACTACTGTGCCCAAAAAATAAGGTGACATTGTATTTATTTTGAAAATTCTTTATTTATTCTTCAAAGTAATCCCCTCCCGATGCAATGCACATATTACAACGGATTTTCCAATCTTCGAAACACTGGTTGTAGTCACTTTCCGGGATGGCCTTCAGTTCCGTCTTCACTGCGGCTTGAACCTCTTCTATTGTACAAAAACGGTGTCCCCGGAGCGGTCTTTTGAGCTTTGTTAACAGCCAGAAGTCGCACGGCGCCAGATCAGGTGAATACGGTGGTTGCGGAAAGATATGGGTTAAGTTTTTGGCGAAATGATCAAGAGTTACGAGGGCAGTATAGGATGGTGCATTATCGTGGTGTAAAAACCAAGAATTCTCTTTCCACAATTCCGGCCGTTTTAGGCGGATAGCGTTACGCAAATGACGCATAACGTTCAAATAATATTATTGTTGACTGTTTGACCGGTTGGAAGGAATTCAAAATGCATAGCACCACGATAATCGAAGAAAACAGTCAACATGACCTTGATTTTTGAGCAGCTTTGGCGCGATTTTTTGGTCTCGGCTCTCTTTTGGCACGATATTCGCTCGATTGATCGGTTGTTGCGGGGTCGTAAGCATAGATTCAAGTCTCATCGCCAGTTATAATGCATTTCATGACACCCTGGTAGTCGGAAAGTATCGTTTCACACACTTCAACGCGACGCCTTTTTTCCAAAAAATTCAATGTTTTCGGTACCAGTCGAGATTTGACGCGCTTGAGGCCCAAAACATCCTTCTAAATGGTATTGGCTGAGCGTTTCGATATGCCAACTTCATCAGCAAGGTCTCTTATTGTTAATCGACGGTTTTTCAACACCAAATCTTTGATTTGTTGAACGTGAGCTTCGTCGGTTGAGGTTGATGGTCGCCCTGGACGCTCTTCGTCTTCGACACGTTCACGGCCGGCTTGGAACTCACTATACCACTTGTAAACATTTTTTTTAGACGTAGCCTCATCACCAAAGGCTCTCTGCACCATCCTCAACGTATCCGCAGCGGAAAATTGATTTCGTAAACAAAATTTAATGCAAATTCTTTGCTCAACGAATTTCGACATCGCAAAAAACGAAAAACTCACTTTTAGCAGCTCACAAAACGACACGTATCTCAAACACTGATGAATATTTTGACATGAAATTTGACAAAAATGTGACTGACAGTACTACCAACCTAAAAAAAAAATAATTCTCCGAATCCTTCGACGCGCGCAGTTTAAATTCAAATGTCACCTTATTTTTTGGGCACAGGATTATGACAGAAAAAACACCCGGAAATTGTAATTAAATTCGTTTTGAATGATCTTCGACATCTTCAATGGATGAAATTACTAAAAAAGTGAAGGAAAAAGTCAAGCACCACGCAAATCGTCAAGTAAATGTTAGAGAGTTGGCAAGAGAGCTCGACATCATTCGTCCCGACATCGAGTACTGTAAACACATCTCTTTGGACTTGCTTGAAAATGCAAATTCCGTTTCCATATTCATGGAGAGTATTGGAACTGCTAATGGGACATGGATTTACATAATCATATATATATATATATAACATGCAAGCAAGTCAACAATCATCATTTTCAGTCGATCGAAGAACGTATATCTTACAATAATTTTGCTTTCACTTTTTCCTTATACTAACTGTTCTTAAAATCAGCATTTCAATTCAATTTATCTCTAATTCACTCACTTTTAGTTCTTGTCTCAGTTCATTACGAAATTAAGAACATTTCTTGTGTTTACTTAACAAAAATTCAAAACTTTAGGCTTACTGTTATATCTCAAAACACCGTTAGACGCTAGCTAGACCCAAAGCATACAAATAAAAACCAAACTACCGTTATCTTAGTAGTGAAAACCAATACGAATGCGTGCGGATGTAAACTAAAATATAAATAAATATAAATATTGACTAACCGAACTCTTAAAGTGTATAAATAACAGCAAACAAGTTGACGGAAGCGACAGTTATGTAAATAACAGTGAGGTGACAAACAAAACCGACAAGTTGCCACAAAATGCAGACATGCCTATACAGCCCCAGGAAACTTTCCGAAGCAACTGTGGGAACAGCAGAAGTTGAAAATCCTCCAGAGAAATATTTAATTTCATATGTAAGAGTTTATGCCCTCCATAAACGGAAAATAAGCATTTTAAAAAAACATTTTGATATTAAATATAGGCATACCCTGACTTTTAGAATAAATAATTGCTGATTTGTGAAACTTTTGACAACAAGAATCGAACTGAAGACTGGTATAAATAAATGATTTGGTATAACTAAATAAGAATGTAAGAAGAAGACAAGAAGAAGAAGGACATATATTGAATTATCATATAAATGTTTGTTCAAAGATTCAAGCAGCGAAGCGGTGAATCGAAAATAGTTTTTACCAAACTATTCTATTACAGTCAAATTTATCACACTCAGTACTGGTTCAAATATCAAAGAGTCACCTTAATAAGAATATAGATTTCTTAGTTTCTCGAGCACCTTAAATTTATGCCTGTGTTTCAATACTTATCACTAAAGGATTTTAAAAAGAGAATATTATCAAAGTAGAATAGAGAGACATTATAATTATGATATCTTGGATTGACTAAATCAGTTACTTCTCTTTGTAACCTAAGAGAGTGCGTTTGATCTACAATTTTAATTGTAATTTTATGAACCAGAGATGCCTATGAGAGCCGCTCTTTGAACACGTTCAAGCTTAGTTCTTAGAAAGCGTAGGCGTCTCATGTGCTCTCCACCAGACGAATACACCATACATTATTGACTTGACTACGGTTTCGTAAAGTCAAAACACCACCTTTCGTGAGAATTCCCACATTTTCTACAGTAATATAGGGGGAACCATGGCTTTCCTATCGTTTGTCTGTTTGTCCACCATGAAAACTTTTCGTGAGAATTCCCACATTTTCTACAGCAATTTAGTGGAAGCATTGCCTTCCTATCGTCGGTCTGTTTGTCCACCATGAAAACTTTCTATCAGCGATAAACCGTAGGTATTTAACCTTATCGGCATTTTGAAGAAGGGAGCCTCCAAATCCAAATTTTTTTTAAATCTTACTGGAAGGTAGTAAGCAAAACCATTACAATTTTACTACGGTTTATGGCTAACCCGCTTTTAAGCGCCCATTTGGATAGCAGGTTAAAGTACCTTTCGGGTAGATCGAAGACGATATTTGAATATTTTCTTTAACCATACTCCCCTGACAAGAATCTAAAAATATGGAAAATGTTAATTTCGTTTACTATCTAGCAGTTCGATAGTTGGCTTAAACTTTCTCGGCAAAATTTGAATATTTTTTTTCATCAAGAATGTAATGCTTGTATAACATGAAGCAATTTGTGGAGTCGTGAAAATCTGACCTTCAACAATTTATTCGTAAAACTCCATTAGAGAAGAAGATTTCGAAAAAGTTAAGCACTTCACGTAGAAAGTCATTTTTTTGGCTTTAATAATTGTTTCAAATCAAAAGATATAGTAGAAATCGCAAAAGAGATCATCATCAGCAAAAGTAAAATGAGTTGAGTCATATTTTTCTTCAGATTCATCTTTCACTAAATTTTCTTGCACTTGGAACTCAATTAATTGATTCAATCAGCAAGGCGTATACTAAAGTCCATCCAACCAGGTCCAGTGGAGTAGAATGTATATTCACTCTTGATATTTTCTACTTAGTTTATTCAAAATGTGAACTAATGCGCATGAATGTTTCATAAGAAATCTGTTCAAAATTAAGCGGCTCGCATAATCAAGTACAACCTCTGGAACTATTATTCGAAACCGTACATTTGCAGTTAAACACTTTTTCTCCGAGAAATATTATATATTTTGTTTTCATGACACTTTTGAAAGAGATTGGCTTAGCGCTGAGACAAAAATGTCACTAAAGTTGCTCTTTCATAAATGCAGCTTATGTAGATAAGAAAGAAACAGAGATCATAATAGAAAATTGAGCTCAAAAAGCGCTTTCATTGTAATATTGATACAATTTGTAGGATACTAGTTTCTAGGATACCATCCACCATGAAGTATAAAATTAGCATAAAATGAAGTATAAAATTTTTATTAAAATTAAAAGTAGGTAGTTAGATAGCAAACTAAACTTGACATTCTGACGTCGAGTAACACCAATTTCTACTGTATGGTGCTCGGTGAGGAAGAGTTTGGAGGACCCAACTTCAGTCTGTCTCTGACCAAATCGCTGAAGTGCTTTGCTGCTGTAGCACTGTGCTGCCGGTGTTTTGGGCCCTGTTCCTACTTTCTTCAGAGTTTTGGGCAGAGTTCTCATCTCTTTATTTATTCTGCAAGTGGTTGCTCTTCTGGGACCGGCTTTGCCTATAGGCTTCGAAGGAAGGTTTATCTCATTAAATTTTCATACACTTCCAATTTGCTGCTGTGTCCTTCGGCGACTATGGCCATTAAATCCAGAAGCACTCTCTACTTGACTGGAGGCGAACAGGTTATCTGACATGTTTGACTAAGTTAGAAGTACTTTAATTCTATACATTACTAACTTGGACGATGTGTCTGTCAGAGCGTTGGTCGCCAATATAGTGTTTTTGTTTTGTTTTGTTTTTTTTTTTTTTTTGTAAATTTTTTGTCTCGCGAGTAAGCTTGAAGGTTTTGGTCACTCATTCACAGTGTCGGTATGAGTAGAGAAGACATTTAATACCTCCGACCTCGCTTGGGTATTGAAGAGGACCGTTTACGATTAACTATTTCATTACCGTCGATGATCGCTTATCCATTAATACCCCTGTACCTTGCGTGGTATTGAAACGGGTTTTCTCACACTTCCACAGTAGAAAAGAATATCATAATGGAAAGCTTATTCACCTATATCCCTATTGTGATCATTATAAAGTATCCGTCTTAGTTCATAAAAGTACTGTGTGTACTCATTCGGATTGCGCTTATTATTTTTAACTAAGCCGCATCATCTCCTCAAGGAAACCTACGATGAATTAATTAAAGTCGAAAAAATATGAATATTTTGTCCACTGGCTTCTATATGAATATTACCGAAAGCCAAAGAAATATTACTCTTAAAATATTTAAAAATCTAAATATTCATAGTAGACGCAAAGACTATGAATTTGACTTTTGTATACACTCTTATCGACGATATCTCAAGTCACTTCTCAAATATATAGCGCGGAATATTTATCTGGTGAACTTTTCGCAATAGCGTTAAGGCTTGAGGCAGAGCTGAAATTGTTAACTTCTCTTTGCCTTTATTAAGCTATCACAGAACTCAAAATCTTCTTACAAATTCCATTGATTGCCAGCTGGGACCTAACTAGTGGTTAATGTGAAGACTAACTTGGAATATTGACTGCTTGAAAAGAATTTAAAACTAAAAAAATTATTCCTTTTTTAAAAGGGTAAAACTTATATTCCTGTTAAAATACTAAAAACGTACCGAAAATAATCCAAAACCAAAAACAAATCATTAATTTAAATTTTATGAGAAAAAAACATATTCGTACGAATCTGTGTGGGTTATAAGAGTATTACGAAGTGCGCTCCTCACATCCATATTGATTGTGTAGGCTAGTGAATTCAGCTACTCAGCGGCAATTTGTCACTCATTAAAACTCAATGCAAAAGCAACAAAAACAGCAACAGCACAGAAATAAAAGAAGAATGCTCGTTTGGTTTTTTTGTTCGCATGCAAAGCTGGCACAAAGTCACTCATACGCCACGTATTCCGCCTCCTACTATTTCCACGCTGAATTTCATTTCATATTTTTGCATGTCAGTGGCTGTTGTTGTTGCTTAGCATAAACGTCATTATCATTATTATCAACACTTGAACAGCAACCGGCTCGGGCTGAGCACTTTGCAGCAAGCGCCGTTGCACGCAAAACTCAAGCGTCGGCAAAGGAGTGGCATAAAAAAACAGCAGAGCGAGGTTTGGTACGCCGTGTTATGCTGGTGGTTCATTGGCTTCCGTTGGTAAACCAGCCATAGAGCTGGCATACACATATACACACACCAGCACGCACTGTTGTGGCATGCAACCGATGCGTCCGTTTGCTGTTCGCATGTATGTGGCATGTGCCGTGTGGCAGGTTACATTATAAATTTCAGTCATGTTTCTAATAACTTTGAATTAATCATCTTTCCTGTTGTTGGCTTTGGCCAAAGTCACACCGGAATGCTAATGATGCCACTGTGGCTGTGACTGCGGCGCGTTGTCCTCTGCCATGCTGTCTATTTCGGCGTGCAGGTTGCACGTTTTGCGTAATATTCGACATTCAGCATGCGGAGCCGAGGCGCGCTACTTGTGCGCCGTTTTCTATGAAGTGCCAAAGGTGGCCGCCACAAATGTTGGTGAGCTGGTGGATTGCGAATTGTTGCCGCTTTGGCGTGATGCAAGGTGAGTCTACAACAACAACACTACCTATGGCTAGCTTAGCAACATAGCTTTGCTTTTCAAAAGCAAAAACCTTACAGCTTCTATAAAGCTCTTGTCTCGCACCCCCGCTATTTTGCCATTTATGCATCTTCGTCTTCATATTCGTAGAATTCTTTGACTTCACCGCTGACGTCGGTTGCATTTATTATGTATTCAAATTGTTGTTGTTATTATTTGTGTGTGTTCAGTGCTGGAATATAATCCGCATGCAATTTGCGGTTATTTGTTTTAAGTAGCGGATGAAAATTTTTTACTCCGTGCTGTCAGTGCTGCCGTGGCAGGAGCGGGTGTATGGCAGAGATAAGCGTGCAATTCTAATGCGTGTTTGAGCGGAAAGTAGTGCTGAGAGTCTAGAAATATGCTGAAGATTATGTATAGCAATTAGTTCTTCCCAGAAAAGCAGTTAAATCAACTTTATACGCTACTATAATTTAATATTTTAGATAAAAATAATTGAAAAAAAATTTTATAATTTTTTTATGGTATTCTGTTTGAAAAGTAGACTTAAAATCAAATACATTAATTTATAAAAATGTACTGAGTTTCAAGTTCAAGTCCGATTTGTTGGAACATCCACCGTGTTCGCCAGATTTGGCCCCCAGCGACTGCTATTTGTTTCCTCAACTCAAAAAATGTTTGCTTGGCAAGTGTTTTTCATCAAATGCAGAGGTCACAACGACTGTTGAAGGGTATTTTGCAGACTTTCCGGATTTTCACTTCAGTGAGGGATCCACAGATTGGAGAATCGCTAAAGCAATCGTTTCGGTAGCATCGAAGTTATAATACTCTTCATAGGTCATACCAGGTCCACTTTTTATAGCATAAAGGTCTTTATTTTGCTTTTGATTGGTCAGTTTGAATGGCAACTATAAGCTGCGTCAAACTTCTGAAAGAAACTTCGTCAAATAAAAAAAGTTTTCCATATAAAGGCTTGAGTTTATTCGTTCATAGTCGTCTCATGTTGGGAAAAAGGGACGGGTGTAAGGTTTCAGATCGATGTCTCATACACTAAGCGACTAATTCGCATATTTATGCACAAACCAGTCAAATTCAATGATATTTTTTGTCAAAGCAATTAAGTTAATTGAACTCAGCCTGAAAGCGCCTCAATATCTCTCAATGTGCAAGTATCCGCTTTGATTTTTTACAATAGAAAAATATATCGAACAAAGAATTTGTCTCAAAATTGTCCAAAAATAAGGCGGCATTGTATTTAGTTTGAAAATTCTTTATTTATTCATCCAAATCAATTTCATCCCCTTCAAAGTAATCCCCTCCCGATGCAATGCACTTATGCCAACGGATTTTTCAATCTTCTAAACACTGGTTGTAGTTACTTGCCGGGATGGCCTTCAGTTCCGTCTTCGCTGCGGCTTGAATCTCCTCTATTGTATAAAAACGGTGTCTCCGGAGCGGTTTTTTGAGCATGGTAAACAGCCAGAAGTCGCACGACGCCAGATCACGTGAATAGATTGGTTGCGGAACGATATGGGTTGAGTATTTGGCGAAATGATCACGAATTACGAGGGTAGTATGGGATGGTGCATTATCGTGGTGTAAAAACCAAGAATTGTCTTTCCACAATTTCGGCCTTTTTAGGCGGATAGCGTTACGCAAACAACGCATAACGTTCAAATAATATTCCTTGTTGACTGTTTGACCGGTTGGAAGGAATTCATAATGCACAACACCACGATAATCGAAGAAAACGGTCAACATGACCTTGATTTTTGAGCAAATTCGGCGCGATTTTTTTTGGTCTCGGCTCTCTTTTGGCACGATATTCGCTCGATTGATCGGTTGTTTCGGGGTCGTATGCATAGATCCAAGTCTCATCGCCAGTTATAATGCATTTCATGATACCCTGGTAGTCGAAAAGCATCGTTTCACACACTTCAACGCGACGCCTTTTTTCCAAAAAATTCAATGTTTTCGGTACCAGTCGAGATTTGACGCGCTTGAGGCTCAAAACAAGGTTCAAATTGGTATTGGCTGAGCCTTTCGACATGCCAACTTCATCAACAAGGTCTCTAATTGTTAATCGATGATTTTTCAACACCAAATCTTTGATTTGTTGAACGTGAGCTTCGTCAGTTGAGGTTGATGGTCGCCCTGGACGCTCTTCGTCTTCGACAAGTTCACGGCCGGCTTGGAACTCACTATACCACTTGTAAACATTTTTTTTAGACATAGCCTCATCACCAAAGGCTTTCTGCACCATCCTCAACGTATCCGCCGCAGAAAATTGATTCCGTAAACAAAATTTAATGCAAATTCTTTGCTCAACAAATTTCCACATCGCAAAAGACGAAAAACTCACTTTCAGCAGCTCACAAAACGACACGTATCTCAAACACTTATGAATATTTTGACATGAAATTTGACATAAATGTGACTGACAGTACTACCAACCTAAAAAAAAATTAATTTTCCAAATCCTTCGACGCGCGCAATTTAAATTCGAATATCACCTTATTTTTTGGACACAGTAGTATGTAATAAACTAGGCAATGCCAATTGAATATGACAGCTTGTTGTTAGTGGAATACTTATGGCATATGTTATCGATACTATTGCCAGCTTAGCGTCATTAAATTTGACATAATCGAAACTCATATCACTCTGTGTGAATAATAAATATTATACTTAAAATATCTCAATCTCAAAGACACCTTCTGAGTAAATTTTGAAGAAATATTGGAGTAAATTAATATGATAAAGTATACACTTCGTGTTTGTATATCCAGAAGCTTTGCGGTCATGTGCGTTTCGTCTTTCATTGGCAGTCACAGTCAAGCCAATTAGAAGAGTTGTCATTTTTATACAATAGTTTTATGAGTTGCTGTGAGAAAGATAGAGATAAATCTCAAACATATACTTGCACGTTCATAAATTCAATTATTTTAAATAATTTTTCTCCAAGGAGTGGTGTAATTGATCGAAGTTACTAATGCCAGTTAAGTGTCATAAAATTTGACATACTGAACTTGGCTATTAGTCTATACATAAGCCTCAGCACATTTCTTATTATTCTTCGAAAATTTTGTTTCATGAAAAAGGATTTCAGTTTTCAGACTCTATTTTCTGCTACCAGTACCATTTCTTCTCATACGATACAGTGAAATGTGCAAAGTGGGCGTTCCTTTTTAGTTAAAATGCTTGCTACCATAACTTTGTACTATATTTCTATGCGCTTCATTTCTTTAGAAGTAAAAAGTCGCGTATAGTCTTTTCTTTTTCACTCTCGAAATTACTTTCGCGCACCAACTCCATAACCGAACCTAAATTTACTTTGTTGTTCCTTGTAATTTCTAATAAGGAAAAAAGACGTTTACTGCCACAACATTTACGGTTTTGCCTTGCATGTACTGCAGTAATATTTGCATGTAATTTACCGTTACACCCATGTTGGCGTTGCACTTCGTTATGACAAGTAAGTAGGAGAAAAGCGAAAACGGCAAGTCCTCGACATACAAGAAAAGCTTAAACAATTTTTATGTTAAATGTTATATCGAAAACAATTGTGGTTGCAACATGCAATTGACACAAATTCCTGCACCGAACGAGCGTAATAATGCAACTGTCAAATCGAGGGTACTTCAGCCATAAAAAGCGAAAGAAATTGTTTGCAAGAGAATAGGATTTCAGCGAAAAGGGAAAAGAGAATGAGTTCAGAAAGAAAAAGGTTGAATTTCGAGTATTGGATTAACTGAAACTAACTAACTGTGCTTTAAAATTTTCCATTATTTAAGAAGCAATAGACTTCGATAAAGTTACTTACTCATAAATAGGCTCGAGACTCACATTTATATGAAACATTTCTTGACACTGCTAAACGGCGAAAACAGTGCCGGATGGGATGAAGAAGAACCCGCATCAACCCGCGGCAATATTAAAGTTCCACTACTCCTCCAAAGCGAAGTGAAAACACCTCAAAGGCGACGCGGGGGCCTCGATGGATTACCGGCTGAGCTGTTTGAAGCCGGCGACGTACATACGAAAAATCAGCTGTTAAACAAAATTTGGTTGAATGAATACCTGCCTTCTCCACAAGAAAAAGATCTCACAGTCTGCGCTAGTTAACGCGGGATAAATTATAAAAACTCTTCATATAAGGTTCCTTAGACAGCATTGTTTGGAAGATCCCATTTAAAATAAATTAGTTGAACTTTATCAGTGCGAATTTAGACCGGTTAAATCCAGCACCCATCACTTTTTTGTTGATTTCGAAGCAATAGTACTCACAGGAGCGGCTTCCTCGACGCTATGATTAAATTTGGTATCACTGTGTAGCTCATACCGTTATAGATAACGAAGTTGAGCACAACCAACAGCTCCGTCAAAGTCGGGAAATACCTCTTCGTTCGATATCTAATGACGTCTTATGCAGGGTGATTCCCTTTCTTGCGTTTTCTTCAATATAATGCTGGAAATTGTGATATGAGCCACTAATCTGAACTGCCCTACAGACCTTTTAGTCTAAAAAAAGCGAAAGTGTTTCGCCTTGTTGGTTTTGGTCTTTTGGGCAAGATAAAGCACTTGAAGCATACACACAAAGACTCCTCGCGTCTTGGGAACTACTTCACGGTTGAAAGCTAAAAATTTGAAGTGAAAGACTTGTATATCTCGGGACCAGCTTAAGTTCTACCGATAATCTGAACATGGAGGCCAAGTACAGCACAACTTTTGCCACTCGATAGGCAATTAAGAAGCATATTCCTATCTCGACGAACAAAAATTACGCTCTATCAGTCTCGTCTATCCGTCCACGTATCATTAAATGACACAGAAACATGTACGATGACAAACCGAGATGAGTAACCACTTGGTGTACACGAGAGAACTGTTTTCCCAAGCTCTTTGGAGCAATCCTCGTTAGCGATGAAGGGCGATGATGGCCTACGGAAGCAAGGGCGCAACGCATTTAATGGAAGAACCAAGTGCGACCCTGTCTGAAAGGTGGATATATAGCTGACGTAACCTCGTAAAGGATAGAGGCAATTGGTGGAGTTTGTGATCTCGGCCGAGAACAACCAAAGATTATATCACTTAAAGGTGTTATATTTATATACAAGTATAAAGCAGTTCCTGTTTCTTATTCTGTGGCGATTTGGGACTAGACGTTAGACAAGAACAAAACTGATTTTGTTTGCCTATACATACAGTATTCGTTCTAGAGTAGTTACTCGCAATAATTCCGTTCAAGCTGGCGAGTTCGCCAATTTGAGTCTCGATTGACGACTTTTATTTCATTACTTCAAAATTCGAGACTCGATACTCTCGTTTGGGTGTTTCATATTTAAAATCATTGCTACTATTTCATTTGTGCTGGTCTTCTTCAACACCTTTAAGCATTTATTCCAAAAGGGGTCAATCGTTGAGCTTCCCCATCAAAACAAAAAAATAAACAAGAGAAGACGACCGAAGACAAAGAAAATGAGCATGAAAATGAAAATGTTGCTTATGCAAATGTGCGCAATTCAACAAAAATACTTCGCTGCAGTATGGGCGCCCATAAAAATGTCGTAGCAAAAAAGCACGCTTGCATTGGACTCTAACGGGACCAGGTACGCAATGCAGTTGTAATTTAAAAGCGAAAATATTGCAACTCATAAAATTTTATTCGATTTCATGTTTACATGAAAAATGATTATTAAATATGCAAGAATAACCAATGAGCCGAAGTAAACAAGGCGAAAATAATAAGGACATAAGGACAACGCCGCGTGAAAGTATGCAATGAAAATGAGAATGAAAATCGAAAATCACAAATGTTGTGTGCAAACGGAAAGTAAAAAAGGAAAGGCAATGTAAGTAATGAAAAAGAAAAAAAGAAAAAAGAAAAAATAAAAAATGAGAAAAAAGGGGAAAAAAATAAAAAAAGTATTATCAAAAATAAAAAGAAATATAAAAAATAAGAGAAAAGAGAGAAAATTAGCTCCGAACTGAAATGAAAATCGTTAACGGTAACAATAGTGTGTGCGCACAGGTGGCGGCGCGCTTGGAAAAGGTGGGTAAGCACGAAGATGGTAAGCGCTAAGTAGGTATGTGTGGTGTACTGTGGGTGGGGATGGTGGAACAAAGGATGATGCGAGTTGGGCGTGAGTGGCAGCGATAGTGACAGTTAGCATTGGCTAGCGGCTGACAAAGGTGTGGTGTTTACCTGCCTTACTTATACTTATATGCATATGTACATATGTGCTGCATGAATATAGTTCAACTGCGGCGACATATGGCCAACACATGGTTGCCCTCATTGTCTATCGAGTAAATTGGCCTGTGTGTATGAGTGCATGTTCGCAATGCTTTCTTCTCATTATACTCTTTCTTATCATTATTTGTTCATGCTGTCTGATTATTCGTACATAGATTTGTTTTCTTATTTCTCGATAAATACTTATTGTCGACAAATTATGGCGAATTTGCATGTTTACCAAGGGAGATAAAAAACGATCATTTATATAATGCATAGAGTATTGAAGATAAATGGATTTTGGAGTATTTTTTTGGAAACAATTTATGCAGTATGGCAACACAGATTTTGGATTATTTAGAAATATTAAAAGTGCCATGAATTTTATTGTAATCACTTCCATTCAATTGGTAGAAATCTCTAACTAAGTGTTAAGGCTTTTGATTGTTTCATAGTAAAAACAAGTACGAATAGTTCGCGTTCCAGCGAACAAAAGCTAATTAAGATTTAAAAAAATCACCTGAACGTCTTTAAAGAATTAACACTTGCCTAAAAATCTTTAGGAGAATCTTAAAACTTTATTCGATCTAACGATTGACACGTATGTATACTGTAACTTCGCTGTATGAACATTTCTTATAAATACAATAGGTCGGACGGATGGAAAAGCCAGAACACGAGATAACAGGACTGTGGGAAAGTCCCCGGCATACCATAATAAGACACATTTTTCCGCAAAATACGTTTTCTTAATTCAACGTAGTTCGCTTCAGGGCTGGTACATAGGTTGCTATATATATTTCTGGACTAGACAACACTAAGTGTTGCCAGGTGCAATCTGACATTTTCATTGGAAATTTTGACATTTTTTAGCACAACATCACTCAGAACGTTTTGTCATTTAATCGTGAATTGTTTCATTTACAGGGAATTAAAAATTCATCTCGGCCAAAAAATGGAATTAACTCGTGAACATTTTCGTGCGATCATTTTTCACAACTTTCGACGTGGATTATCACGACAAGAGAGCATCGATGAACTAAAGTCTTTGTATGGCTATGAAGCACCATCCTATAGCACTGTGAAAAACTGTTACAACCAATTCAATCGTGGCCGACGCTCGCTCAAAGACGAATTCCGTGAAGGTCGTCCAAAAACAGCCAATGTGCCAGAAAACATCGATGCCGTACGTGAACTGATAATGCAAGACCGTCATGTAGCATACCTTCAGATAGAGGCATGCCTATGCATTTGTCCCACCAGCATACATTCGATATTGCATGAACACCTGGCCGTAAAAAAGGTTTGTTCTCGTTGGATTCCGCACCATTTGACAATCGCTCAAAAAAAGGCTCGTGTGGATTGGTGTAAAGAAATGCTGATCGCGGTGCTTCAAAAGACGTTTATAAGATCGCCACAGGTGACGAACCATGGATCTATGCGTATGAGCCCGAAACAAAACAGCAATCGACCGTGTGGGTCATCCAAGACGAGCCAAATCCAACGAAAAAAAAACATTTTCGTTGATAAATATGCCTATTTTCATTATTAGGCCAGAAATATATATAGCAGCCCTCGTACACTGATTACCCTCCAACTTTTCGGTACTATTTTTATAGTACGATTTTCTTTTCTTCAAATGAGGTCCCAGTTTCGGCGAACACCTCTTCTTTCGACGAAAGTTTTTACCCAGCGAAAATTTTTTTGAGGTCTGAGATGAAAAAGTAGTCGCTGGGGGTCAGGTTTGGGGAATCCGGTCTTTGCGGAGGCAATTAGAAGACCAATTCATGGCTTTTTGCAGTTGTTTTCACTGAATTATGACACAGTACATTGTCTTGATGAAACAGCACTTATTTTTTCTTCAAAACTGGCGGTTTTCGGCGTTTTTTCGGCATTTTTTCGGCATTTTTTTCTTTTAGCGTTTAAATAGCGCTATGTAATAATCACTTTTTCAAGGTAGTCAATAAAAATTATTCCATGCGCATTCAAAAATATAGACGCCATAACCTTGCCAGCCGACTGTTGTGTTTTTCCGCGCTTTGGTGGGGGTTCATTGTGTGCAATCTACTCCGATGACTGTTGATTGGACTTTGAGTTTAATGAGGGAGCTCTGTTTCATACATTGCCACATATTGATGCGAAAACTCGGCTTTATTAAGCTAGAACATCTCCAAACACTGCTTCGAATCATGAACTCGTCTTTGTCTTTTGTCAAAAGTGAGCTAGCGCTGCACTCAGTTTGCAAAAGCTTTCTCATACCCAAATACTCGTGAATGTTATGATGTACACATTTAGCTGACCTCTTTAGAGTGTCAATTACCTCGATTAACTTCTCTTTACGCTCATCCAAAATTGTCTTCTAGACTTTTTTGATGTTTTTGTCGGTAACACCTTCTGTTGGGTGTGCACTGCGTTCACCGTCTTTGCGCCATTTTATCCATTTTTTACAATAATAAACATTTCTTCACTTAAAATGATATAATTACACGCCTTTTGAAGGCTGGGACTAACTAAAGACCATATGGATAATAGCGCCATCTACCTAACAGAATGGGACTTCTCAAATATACTCAAATCCTTTTACGTTAGATAATATCCTCAGAAGCAGAGAAAAGTAGCTACGAATATACTGTGTTCTGGCCGGAAGGAAATTACGGGAAATTAAATTGTTGATGAGATTGCTAAAAGTGCAATCCGCCCAGCTACCAAATCGGTTCAGAAAATTCGCAAGCCATTAAAAGCGATACATAATGAAATAGCCGAAAGGACTGACGGGCGCATGAGGGTAAGAGGAAATGCTTTAGGAGCATGTAGGTTCGCCAAGATCAAACATGTGCGCTTTCTACTCAAACGATTCCAAAAAAACTAATGAAATGTTTAAGGTTCAGTAACAGAACACAACTTTTCTGGCAGCACATGCTAGCTGTATGGGCATTAGAAAAGGATAACATATGTGGAGAGTATATGAAAGTAGGTATGAGAGAGACGCTGAAACACCTCCTCTCTTTCTGTCGGGCTTTATCTAGAACACGGCTGAAATATCTAGTATCCTCGTAGTTCAATGGACTGAATAAAGTCTCAGAATCAGATATCACGTTTCCAATAAACTACTCAAAACGTTGGTGTGTAGTCCTAAATTAGCTCGAGGAAATTTTAGTGACTTCTTGTCATGAACCCCCATCGAAGCTAGTTTCTTGCTGCTTGGGAAGAAATTAACTCAAGTATTGGCTGCTGTCGCGCTAGATGTTGAAACTCATACAGAAATGTTCAAAGTTTTTACCTTTTCCTTTTAGAACAAAAATAAACTTCTTACGCACTTGTTATGAGCAGAAACTTAAGTAGCTACTACTTAACTTTCCACTTTGCATACATAAGCAAATTCTTGGAATAGCGCGACTATTTTAATTAATAATTCTTAACTCCCTGCCAGCCGCTTCTGGTTTTTAGATACCAAGTGCTGAGTATGCCATTATGTTTACATATATCTATGAGCCATGAAAATGAAATGGAAACTCGCAAAGCGCTAATGATGATTAAGTGCGTCTGCAACAAGCAGCATGCAACATGCAACATGATACTAAACACGTGAACACACCCACATATACACCGCAGGTACAGAATGTGTGAAACGAGAGGTCGTTGAAGGAAGCATAATGCAGTAGCTGGCTTGCCACCTTGAGAAACTTCTTTTTTTGCAGCGCTCAGCGTATTTTCGTGATTTCATTGGGTACACCATGGCGTATGCGTAACTAATATAATATTATATGTTGGTGCCTGCATATATTGGTTGCATGGTAAGACCTCAGCGTGTGGCATAACGGAGAAAGTGTTCATGACATTAATTAGCAGCGTACAGCTAGTAAAACGTTACTGCTTTGCTTGTGTTTGCGCTCGTCTCTGTGCATTTGTTATAATTTAACTTGTTGATGCAAATAAATATCGCTAAGCAGACACAAGCGGCAAGTTTATTTCGACTGTTGCACAAACAGCGACGGCTACAACTTTTGTTTTGTTTTTACATATTTTTTTTGTTTTTTTGGAAAAGCAAATTTTATGAGTCAGCGAAAACTGGCAGCCGCTGCCACTTTCTTTTAATATATAAGAAGACTTCTGAGTATGAAATTTTAAAGAAGCTTAAGCATAAATACTCTCTCTGGTTTAGAATATTCACTGCTTAATATTTATTTATTGCATAAGTTTCAACTTATTACTTAATAGGAATTTGATGCAAATTGTCACGTATACGCCATGCCAACACCCAACCAATTTGTTTCTTTTGTTAAATGAGCGCATTATTTCTTCAGTATTGTTTTAAAATTTACTAGTTCTACATTTGCTCACAAACTGAAAATATTCTAGAGACTAAAAGACATCTCACCTGCCACATTTTATGAAATGTTGCAACTTCATTCAACTCATTGATTGCTTTGAGAATTAGTTGTCATGCAATTAAGTACGTGTTTCAGACACAAAGCTTGCCGAGTGCATAGTAGTATGTACATATAAAGTTAGATTAAAAATATGTTTTGGTAATTGTGGGTTAGTTGTTTCTGTGCAACTTGTAAACGAATTTCATAATATTTTGGGAGATTTTGCAATACTATAAATAGTTACTAACATAGTTTGAAAAAAAAAAACTTCATCTTGAAAATGCTTTAATAAAATAACTCGCAAGTAGCTAATAAAGTTTAGGTTTAAGAATATTTATTGCTGTAGAAAACATTTAATCTCTCAAGGCCAGAAAGATTTTTAACAATTTGTTTATAGTTAGAGTAATTTGAATCAGTTGGAAGTAATGACGTAATATAGAGAACGATTGATTTATAGTCTCACTCAATATAGGTTAATATAATTGTGTAAAACCCTTAACATCGGCTGCATCTTTAATTGCTTTCAAAGATGCAATCCTTACGAAAACTTATGTATAACCAAATTTGAAAAAGCAAGTTTGTATGGAAACTAATTGTTATAGAAATTCCATCAGAACAATTTGTTCGACAATTACAGCGAACGGCACTCGAAGTGTAACCAATTAAAAAAAGCCATAAATTCGGTTTGGAAAATTATTTTTATTTATTTTAAAGTACAAAATGTGTGAAAAAAATCATAAATTCAGAACCAATTCACTTTTGCTCGATATGACCACCATTTGCCTTAACCATGGCCTTGAGACGGTCAAAAAACGAATCGCAAGCTGCTCGATTGTGACTTGCCGGGGTCTTGGCCCACTCATGGACAATGGCTTTCTTCGGCATATCGAGACTGCTGTATTTTTTTACTGCAGACCTTGCTCTCCAAAATGGCCCAGAGACAATAATATATTGGATTCGCATCTCGTGAATTCGAGAGCCATTGTGTGGTCGTAATGAAGTTCGGAACGTTGTTTTTCAGCCATTCTTGGTTCACTCGCGCATTGTGAGACGGTGCAGAGTCTTGTTGAAACGTTCATGGTTAGCGACCGAAATGTTTGTTTGCCCAGCGCTTCAAAGCAGCCTCCAGAACACTTTCCCGATAATATGTCGCATTTAATTTGACGCCAGGCCAACCATTATTCGTGGCGGGTGTTGTCTCCTGGTGACCAACCGATGACTTAGATTCTCGTATGAACGGTCGGGCAAGTAAACCGTATCGTTTTGAGAGTTTACGAATTGCACAACTGGAAAATTTTTTTCGTCAGAAAACACAAAGTTCGGATTTGACCGCTGAGCAACTGCTTCGCTCTCTCAAGTCTTACTTGTTGCTGCTTCGATGTGAGATCATGGACCTTTCGGAACTCGTAACGCTTGATCTTGAGCTCATTTTTTAATATGCGTCGGATCCTGCGGTCGGATATTTTCAGTTCTTTAGCCATTTTATGGGCACTTCGTCGTGGATTTCGCTCAAGTCGCTTTTTCACTTTCCGAACCATCTCACGTGGCGTTGGAGTCTTTGGATGACCAAGTGATGGTACGAAAAATAAAAACTTTATTCACGTTAAGGTGTTTGAGCTCACGAACAATTGCTGGCTGTGATTTTCCAGCTAAATATGAAGCAATCATACTCTTACGTTTGAATTCCATCGCTGATCACTTTTTTTGCCTTCACTTTTGGCAAAACGCTTTTGTACACTTGTGAACAATACTCCGATCTGCGCGAACGGTGTGAGGATTCTTTTACTAAACAACTTTTCCAGTCATGTCTTTATGATATTTTTACCTAAAAGTTAGCATTTAAATCAAACCTTGGTAGGAACTAAACTATTTACATAGATTCGCTTTGAGCTGTTGCAGAATATTGTAATGTCCACAAATTTTGCTGTTCTAACTAACTATCTCCTTAACTCTTATATAGTTAAGTGATTAATAAGTGCGTTGGTGTGTTAGTAAGTGAAATGAGCTTGATTTTTATCCTCAGTATGCTTCCTCAAATAACCTGCAAATTTTCTATCGAGGTAATATGATTCGACATTTTCGAAGATATACTTTTTCTGACCAAAAGCAAGGTCTATGATTTTTTTTAATGTCATTATTTAACACGGAAGATCTACCTTATTATTTTTACCACATTTCTATGGCATTGCAGCATTAGTGACTAATTTTCACCAAACAACCTATTTACTAGCTTCTCAAAGCACATCAAACCACCTTTCGACTTAAATTAATGTAAAAATTAAAAATCCTCTGAATCTCATTTGCCTCTAACTTAAAAAAACCACAGAAAGGCTATCCCTCCTACTTCACAACGTGTCCACGGATACTTAGCTTAATTGACTGACAATGGTCGGAATCTGTCAAATTATGTTGGACAACCCTTTTATTTCGGTTTTATTTTGGTGTGTGGCAAAACTCCCTCGCCACAAGTCGATAAGCGAAGGCGATCAAGCGCAGCGTCACAGTACTTTCAGGACTTTGGATGTGCAACCACAAGCTTTGACCGGTGGGTGTAGCTCAGTTTACCTTTTTTTGCACTATTTCACTTCCATTTTCGCATTCCCTTTGATTTACTCGTAAGTGCCTTATTAATACTTTCGGTTGCTGGTACTTCATTCATCTATGCTTGAACACTTTACGGCTTTAACTCTCAGCTAAATTTTATTTTTTTCTAATATTTCTGGAGAACTTTTTGTATATTTTCTTTACATTCAATTTCAGTTCCCTCTTTACAGTTACAACAAAATCTCTTCTTTTACCCTTTCTTTCCACACGCCTTTGCTCACCGCTAACCCTGCTAATTTGTAAACTTTTGGTGTTTTTCACTTTGTTCTGTCGTGCATAAACAGCCATTCGTTGCGCCCAGTCCCTCGGCTTGTGGCAGCTCAACTCTTGTCACAATTCTGCACGGTTACCTTTTTACCGGGTCACGCGGAGCGTCAAAAGTTTGTTTGACCCCTAAAATATTGTAGGTTCAATGCGTTTGGCTTCTATAAACTAATTGTTGTTGTTGTTTGTCACTGTTGTTGTTGTTTATCGCTGTTTTTGTTGTTTGTCGCTGTTTTTGTTGTTCATGCGATATCAGCGCCGTTTCGGTCTGGCACTTTGTCGTTTATTGACACTCTTGATTAATTATAAATGAGTTTGTTAACTGTAATACCGTTAGAGCACATTGTTGCTCTTGCTTTAAAGTAACAGAAATATACGCCGAGCGGCGAGTTACGTTTTGCGGCATGAAATACTTTACACTTATTTATTTAATGCTAATTATTTTATCGTTTTCAAGGCGGTGATGGCAGATTACATTTTTTGTTGGACATGATTTCTTCATATAGATTTGATAACTTTCGAGCAATTGTGGCATTTTATGTAGACTAAATGCATCTTAAGTATTGTATAACGGTATAATTAGTATTTCAGTAAGCGGAAACGGCTTTGGAAAAAGTGAGGTTCTTAAATTTCAAATTTTGAACTTGCGTATTGGAGCGGAATCTTACACATATTTACAACTAAATAGTTTAGAATTAGCTAAAGCTACTGGCTCTCCAAGTAGAGGTACCTGTTTCAATAGCCGTTTTTGTACCGATCACACGTGAGTCGTGTCAAGCTGTCATCTTATTTCTGTTCGGAATTGTTGGCATTTCATCATGGGAAGAATTACGTCTGGAGAAGGCTTACATATCGTTCAACTTTACTACGAAAATTCAATTTTTGTAAAGAATGTTCGCTTAGCTTAGCTTATGGTCAACATAATCGGCATTCTGGCGTACTATTCGCAACATCATCACCCATCTTGAGAACCAGCATTCATTATTCAATAATACTCGACCAAATAGACCAGTCTAGCACGCAGAGTCGAGACCAGTGTAGAGTCGATTCGGCACGGTTCGCAGTAACTCGAACTGACTTATGGACTTACTTGGCGCATTTTACATGGAGATCATAAAATGAAAGCGCACAAAATATAGCTTGTGCTAAAACTGAAGCCGCTCGATTATCCCAAGCAACATCGATTCACTCTACGGGCTCTTGAAGTGTTCAAAGTGGATCAAACGCTTTCGAGCAAACTTTTTTTCAACGATTAGGCTCATTTCTGAGGCAATTGCATATGTAAATAAGCAAAATTGCCGCATTTGGAACGAAGGATAACCTGAAATGATTCAAGAACTACAACTTCATCCAGAAAAAACGACGGTTTGGCGTGGTTTGTGGGCCGACGCGACGTGATAACCTACTATTCGATTCCTGAAATTGAAGCTCGTGATCTCGGCAAAATTAGGTTTCATCAAGACAGTGTCACTTTCCACACATAGCATAAATCGACGTATTTATTGAGAAAACACTGTTGTTCATGTTTTGGGCCGGTCGATTGGTCATCAAGTTCGTATGATATTACACCGTTAAACTTTTTCTTGTGGGGATGTGTAAAGTTTAAAGACCATGCGGACAATCCTGCATCGTTTTCGTCCTTGTAGCGAAACATCGCGCTTATCATTCGCTAGTTACCAGTCGAAATGCTCGAACGAGTAATTGAAAATTGGCTCATCGGATTGACCAACTGAGACGTAGCCACGGTCACCATTTGAAAGAGATAATCTTCAAAAAATAAATGCCAAAGAATGATCTTTCAAATTATAATAAACATTCGCCATTAAATTTGAAGTTTCTGTGTCTTTTCTTTAAAAAAAGTAGGGAACCTCGATATGGATCGCCCTTTGTTACCCTCTGTAAAACTACAAAAAATAAAAGGTGTATAATTTAATATTATGACCAAGAGTTTAGCTTTCTGATAAAGATAAAGGTTTGTCCTTTTGTTTTTCCACGAATTATAAATTCCACCCGATGGATGATTTTGTTTACTATATGGCATCTTGCAAAGCCTTGTCGGAACTAAAGGTCATCTTCATTAGCATTCTAAAATTCAGGTAGGAAAAGGTCAGTAATCAAGTCTCCATGGCATTCTTATTCTGTAACATTACGGCCGACTTCATTTTTGAGAAAATATGGAGCAATGTTTCCCTCCGCCCATAGATCACGCCAAACAGTGATTTTTTGAGAATGTAATAGCTTCGCAGCAATGGCTTGCGGATTGTCATCACTCCAAATGCAATAATATTTTAATAGCTTACCTCATACAACTAAAAGACAGCTCCAGTGTTGACTAAGTTTGTTTGTGAGAATCGAAATCGTTGGGCTCGTTTTGGGCTCATTTACAGAACATGCGGCGCGCTTGATGGCCGTTCGTCGTCAATTCTTGCATGAGTTGAATTCGGTAAGCCCGCAAATGAAGATCCTTGCCCAAAAACGTCCATAAAGTGAATGGACACAGCTCTAATTGCGAGCGATGTTGGACGAGCTCATTCGAATTTTCTTCGATATTCTGCATCACAGTATAGAAGACTTTAATCTGCTACGAATTTTTTATATCTTGGGATTATTTCCTTGACTATCGCGTATTATGAAATATTTATATCGGTTAATGATGAAGCAATAAAAATTTTGGACCCCTTAAACCAAATATATTAGTCTTTCAAGTTGACATTATGCTGGAATATTTCACTTGAGATAATATGCTTTAATACAAGAAATAGTTAAAATGAGATAATGTCTTTCTCATTCGCCATACTGATTTCTATTCGTGTCAATTAAAGATGTTCTAAGTACTGAGCAAAGTATTGTGATGAGCCTTTGTGATTGTATATCAATAATTCTACTTACTTTGAAACCAATCTAAACTTATTTTTGAAAGCTTAGGTGTATTTTGCAGATCACTTTCAATCCAAAAAATTTACATTTTTATCTTAAATCGAAAGTAAAATGTCCTTTGACCTTATTTTCTATGATTTGGAAGTAGTTACTTAAATTTGAGTTTCTTTTACTAGAAACTCAGTCAATTCTTTTGTTTTTGTTTTATTTTTTATTTATTATTTTATTAGATATAACAAAATTCTCAGGATATGTTAACTTCTTCTATTGCAGATGAAATTCTCATCTTCGTCTAACCTCGCTATTATTTGGTGGGCTTAATAATACAAAATTTTTCAATTGCAGGTAAGTTCAAGTCACAAAATTACCAAAAAGTTAATTCTCATAATAGAAACAAATATTTTATTTTTTCACTTTTTATATTGTATTTTTCGGCTCTAACGCTGATGAAATATAGTTTTTGTAGATAAAATAAAATCAATAATTTTCTAATATTGAATCTGGATCACCTGAATTCAAAAATAGTACTTTCATCTGGCCACCGCTGTAATTGAGAATATGTGGGAACAGTTTGATTTGAGCACAAAACTAAATGCACTCGAATAACGGGCATTGAGTGCACAGTTAACATAAGTTATTTAAAATTTTCGAGAGAGAGAGAGTGAGAGAGAAGAAAATGAGTGTTGTGGGCTAATGTTAGGATTAACTGGTGGTGAATTTACCATGGGAGCAGAGTGAACAGCTGTTGTTTACAGGGTAGATGACAGTAGTGTAAATATTAAGGCAAGCTGAATGAGGTGAGATAAAATTAACAATTTATTGTGATATTCGGAGGATTAGTATTATTATTAGTTTTGTTTTGGTATTCTGCGTTGTTTTAATAAGTCGGTTGTCAGTCTTTGGTTCAATAATTTCCAAATACATACTCAGGAAAATTTTTTTTAATAATGTGGAATATATATATGTATATCAATTTCTATATATTATTTAAAAAATAAAACATATCTATATTTGTATATATATTGAGTTGTCAAAAAAGTCTTGCGGTATTTTTATTGAATCAATTCGTGTGGCACCCATACTCGAGCTTCTTAGTGACTCCAAGCTTCTTCAAATAACCCTCCGAATTTAATAATATACATATACGAACTTTTCTAGAGCTACAAAATTATTTTTGCATATGTGATTGGGAAAATGCGCATGAATTGTTCAATACTTCTGTTAAATTAGTTCGTAAATGTGAGTCTGAAATATTTGGACAGTACTAGTTTTTATTATGGACCTGATATCTATACCGACTTAACTGAGATGGTAAATTGAAAGATCTATTTCGTGAGTTATGGAAATTAATTTGGACGAATTTTTAACTCAAGTCGGCTGACAGGTTTTGGTATAATAATTTCCAAATTATAAACTGATGAGGTAATATATTTGAGATTTAGAAATATATTACCTTCATTTAACAGATAGTTTCACAGTTGCCGCTACAAGAAATTCTATGCCTTCAAAAATTAAAAATGGTGATTTACATGAGAAAGCAATATTTATGGCAAGCAGTAGTTGCTAACTTTAATAGTGATCTTAAAAATCTGCTTAAACTAACACAAATTACGGATACAATATTCATCTAAAATTCCCTAATCGTCGGTGTATGAATTATTTACCTGCACAGAAATCTCTAAATCGCCAAAAAATTGTATTGCTTTGCTATTCAACGGCCATTTCAATATAAAAAAATATTTATATTTTATTACAGAGGAATAAAAGCCACATCCATTACACAATTTTCTGACGTGTAGAGTTCGCATGTAATATTAATCAAAAATTATTTACGAAAACTGTGAAAGTGTGTATTTCAATGCATTCAAAAGTTTTAACTCATAAAGCAGATATCTGATCCATTATTTAAAAAAGCAAATTCCTCAGGCTAGGATATAAACTTTTTACCGTTATAACATGAACTAACAACATCTAGAAGTTGAACTAACAGAAGCTAGAGTGAATATTGAGATGTTACAATATTTCTCTTAATACCATAAACTCTCTTTAACACTAAGAGAATACGGTATAGCCTTAGTAAGAGTAGCTCAATGTTAGAATTTCACTACTGAGCAAAAGAGAATTGCCATGTTTTACAAATGAATACGCTTAAGCGTTCATAGGTGTCGCTTCATATGCTGAAAAAATGAACGGTAAATTCAAATATTAACGGCACAACGACTTACAAAGAGTAAAATTCGAATAAAAAATATGGAATCATAATTCCTGTCATAATTTCTGAAGAATTTCTTCGTAAGTGGCAGTGTTGCCTTGAATAATAATCTATATCAAATTTCGAGACAATGCCTTGCCAAATAAAAAAAATTTCCGAGGACTTGAGGTTGATAGTTCGGTTTATGTGGCAGTTATATGTTGGTTGGCTGAATCGAACCGAGAAGTAAAGGAGGCGTTACTGAAAAAAAGAACTTAGAAAATAATCCATAACAATTTTGGTGCAGATACCTCGTTAAATAGAAGAGTTTTCCCTGCAAGCATTTGATAGTGGTAGTGGTCGGATTTCAGCGGATTCGACAAATGAGTAGATTTTTGGGCAGAATTTCAAATCGATGACTGAAACACTGAGGGACGAGTGCAGGTATATACAGACGGATAAGGCTAAACTTCGTGGCTAACTTATTTATTAAGGGTATATTTATAGTAGGAAGTAGCTGAAGCTGCACTTCATAAATGGTAATTTCTTTAAGCTTAGCGAGTTGCAAGGGAGTTATTTCCATAAATATTTGTTCTTTAGGCAAACGCTTTGTCTCTGTAATGCTAATAAAAGAAAGAGTAACGCTCTTCTTTAAGGTTGGCACTTACGCTCTTCAAACGTTAAGCTAACGGTATTTAACTGTAAATGCTCTCACCTCTCACCAACCTAAAGAGTATTTCTGCACAAACTGTTACTCGTTACTTTTATACTTATGTCAGCTCGAAAGCGTGGTGAATTTGGTTCCGTTGCACGAAAACAGCCATTTAGTAGCGGCACTTGAACTTCCGCAAGTGGCATAAACACACGATTACCGCATACTTCCTGTGTGAGCGCAGAGATGTGGTGAGTAGGTGAACAAGTCGTGGTCGGTCGGTAGGCCACTACGGCTGCGAACGCAGTACTTATAAATATGTTGGCTTTTGTCATTTGAGCGCTGAATCGACGGAGCGCTTGGCGTCGGCTGCAATAATAACGCTCAGTAGTTTTTTCTGGAATAAAAATGTTAGTGTGCTTAACAAAATGCAGCATTTCAGCAAATTATTCTTATTTTATTTCTATGCCATGTCAGGCAGTACACGCGGTGTAGTTTAACGCTGCTGCTGCTGATAATAGCGCCAGCTGCAGACGTTTACGCCAGCTACGCGCCTCGTGGCGCCACATTGGCGGCGACGACACGACAATATAACCGGCGGCGCTTCGGGTCATGTTAGCCAATGGGCAACGAATTGCAAACGCTGGTTAGCTTTGAGCTAAGCGGCGGCAAACACTGCAAGCGCCGCATTCTACAGCGCTGCATCAAAGCTTGCAGCAGAGCGCGCTCCACTTTGGTGTGATGCGCGCGCGCTCATTTTCTTAGCTTACTGAGATTTATCAATAGCATTGAGAGCGTCGTTGCTTGCAGCGTTGCAGCGCGCAAAGCGGTGAGTGCAGAGTGCAGTTTGCGAGCGCCGCTTCCGTGTACGTCTGCAGTTAGCCAAAGCGGTGTGGTTGGCTGTGCGCCGCTGGCTGCAATTGTGCATGCAACTATTCTAGTTTGCCATATGCGTAGCGTGTAAATATCTAGTTTGTTGTTTTTGCTTTAGTTTTTTGTGCTGCCGCGCGCTGTTGTTCTACTGTCTAGCTATTTTGTTTTTGCTTTGCCATTGCTGCACAATCGGCGTGCTATCCAATCGGCGCTGCTGCTGCAACAAAATAGTTGCATCGTTGCGTTCTTGCCATTCTGGCCATGTTTTTTAGCCAACAGCCGCTACCAAACGCTTCAGTCTATAAGCGACAACGTGTACGAGCGGTCGCGTTCTTATTCTTTTGCCCGCTAATAACTAACCAATACTCAGAAAGTAACCAAGCATAGCGCCACTGATAATCTAGTAGCCTAGCATAAACGCAGCTTTTCGAATAAACGCATGCAGTAAAAAATTATTTCCGAGCGATTTCCGCGCGCTTAGTTTAAACTGGCATATATTTGCGCTTAAATTAAACGTATTTCAAGCGACGCGACTGAATTTTCATGCAAAGTTACTCAACGCGTTTCAAGCGATAGTTTAGGCAGTTGCATATTTTGATTCTTGACAAGTGGTGTTAATAATATTGAGCTGCTTGACGGGCGCGTGCTGTATTCATTAACCGCATTGCTTAGTATCTAAATGCGAAAGTGTTGCGCTTAGCTTACCGCTTCCATCGTGAGCGTACAAAAGCGCTTTGTATAAACGGTTAGCACATAAGCGCGCGTATTTGAAAACAACTTTGATAAGCAAACATAATAAAAACCAAAACAAACAAACAAATTTAAACGAAACGCTAGCCAAACGCCGCCTAGCAGCCGCTTCCCTACTTCCGCCGCTTAGTAACTACATTCAAGCCATATTGCAAGTGTCGGAAAAGCGCTCAGCCAGCTATTTCCTCACGCTGCTTGCGAGCGGAAGCTGTAAATTCTATTACGATTTTGCCATTATTGTTTTTTGACTTTTGACTTGAAAATCGCGTAGCCTACAGCGCGCTCCACTTCTGTCTAGCACTGTGCGCGCTTGCCATTTTGTAAACGCGTGGCTCATTGCTGGCCGCTTCAGGTTTTTTGAACGCGCACGACCCGACAAATATTAATTAAATATTAAAGAGTGCACGCAATAACTAAAAAGTAAAATTTAAATAAAAAAATAAAATAACAACAAAAGCAATTTTGTGTTCAAGTGATTGAGTGAAATCAACTAATCAACTTTTGGCTGTTTGAGGCAGCTGTTGCAAACTATTGTTACATAGTGACGCTTGAGTGCTCGACAGCGCGTCAAAGTGTTCTTGAAAGTGAAGGTTGTTAAATTTGTCAAATATTTAATTGCGCTCAAAAGCACCATTATTTTTTTTTACATTTTTCAACACTTCCTCATGAGCTTCAAAAATGTATATTATTTATGAAAACTTAGTAATCAAAAATAAAATAATTTTTTTAATTTGTTAGTTCTCAATTTTTCTTTACAAACTTTTAAAATTCATTTAAAAAGTACTGAGTCTTTAAAAACAAATTTTAAATTTGATAGTTTCCACTTTTTTAGATTTTTGCATAAAAGTCCCAAACTACTGAAGTACAAAATATAAAGGTTAAGTTTGATGTTAGCAATTTTTTTTGCCGCTTTTTAAGTTTTTTTATTTTATCTTTTTAGGTTTATATTTTTTTCTTTATATTTATTAATACAGTGTGCTTTAAATTGTTCACTTCACTGAAGGTAAATATCCATTGTTTCTAACCGAGCTTTGAGAGACTCAACATTTCCCTTCTAAACTAATTTTTTTACAGTGTATGAAAGTTTACATATTTTTTTTTCAAGTTGCTAAAACTTTTAGGACAAATAAATTTGAAAACAAAAAAAAAAAACAAGTTTAATAATAAATGTCTTAGAAAATAATGTCGAATATTTTTTGCAGTGTATTTCGAAAATATAATTCTAATATTTTATCAATAAATTTGAATTTTAAATTTTAGTTCTCTTTATGTTATGCTGTGGCCTCACTTCATAACTTTTATGCATTGATTTCGTTGTACAACAAATGTTTCACTAAATCCACCTTAATAATTAATTATTAAATTAAATAAAATGCTAACATATTAAAGAAATTATTTCATTAAATTCATTACACAGTAATAATTAAAATTTTTTTTAATATTTTTAACTTCAAATATTTTTTTTTAATTATTTAAAAGTATAATTTAAATAAATTTTCCTAAAAATATTTAAACTCTAAAAAAATATGCTATTATTTTTAATATTGTTTTGCTGTAAAGATATATAAAATTTATGTAATTAAATTTTGTCTTGGGAAAATTTTCTTTCTTACTTTTTAGTTTTGTTAATATTTTTAATAAAGCAATAATTAATTTGATATTTATTTGTAGCAAAAGAAATGTATTTTATTTGAAAAAAAATTTTTTTTTTGGAACTTTTTTTAAATTTTATTTTTTGGTTAGTTTTCTTATGCAAAATACAATAATATTCTAAAATTTTTATAAAAGAATAATATTGCTTGAAAACTGTTAAATAATATTTAATAGCAATATTTTAAATATTTATTTGAAGAAGAAAAATATTTTGTTTTTATAATTTATTTTTTTATGCAAAATATAATATTCGAAAATGTTAATAAAATAATTATATTTTTAAAAAGTGTTACATGGAAAATATTTTAAATATTTATTTGCAAAAAAAAAATTTGTATTATTTTTATAAACTATTTTTTTTATGCAAAATACAATATTCGAAAATGTTAATAAAACAATAATATTTTTAAAAGTGTTAAATGGAAAAAATGTTGTTTAAAAATTAATTTGGTGCCCATAGTAGTGCGAAAAAAATTTTAGTAATTAAAAAAATATATATTTTAATATATTATATATAAATATTACAATTTTAAATAGTTTCATTGTAATTATTATTGTTTAAAAAACAAAATTTCATAAAAAAACAATAAAATATATTTTAATTATTTTAATAAATTATTTGTTAAACAAATTTTATTAAATTACTAAAATATATTTCAATTTTTTAATTAATTTAAGAAACTGTTGTGAAAAATATAAATAATTTCGTAAGGTATATATTTTAATTCACATTTTTTTATTAGTTTTATTAAATTATGAAAATATATTTTGAAAAATAAAATAGACCACAATTAAACTTGCATTTAACTTAATAAATAATTTCACAGCAAGTCTCTTCAATTGATTTAAAATCAGAAAAATTTAGGTGTTGTTTCAGATATTTTGTTATTTATTTTCTATTTTGTTATATTTTACAAAAATATAAATATAATATATTTCAATTATTTTAATAAATTATAATATGAAATATTCATTAACTTAATTTGATCAAATTACTATAATATATATATTTTCTTAATTATTTGTAAAATTAATTTTAATAGTTTAATGATTTTTTTTATTAGTTTAATTAATTATATTAATTTTGCTAATTATTTATAAAATTTATTTGGAAATCTATTAATAATTTTTTAAAGTAGCATTTTATTTTTACAAAATTTATTTAAAAAAAATATATATTTTTTGTTTTATTCTTCAAAAAATACTTTAATAATTAATACAAAATTTATTAAAAAAAAATAGTAATTAATTATTAAAATATTATAAAAATATAAATATATATAAAATTATTAAAATAATTAATTAATAACTGAAATTAATACAACATTTATTATAAAAAAAAATAATTAATTAATAACTTAATTAAATTAATAAAAAATTTATTTAAAAAAAATTATTTTCTTTTTGGTGTAATGTTCAAAAATATTTCAATAACTTAATTAAATTAATAAAAAAAATTGTTTAAAAAAAAATAATAATTAATTATTAAAATAAAAATAAAAATAATTAATTAATAACTTAATTAAATTAATACAAAATTTTTTTAAGTAAATTTATTTTAAAACAAATTTTGCATTAACATAATTAGGTTATAAAAATATTTTTTGAAAAACAAAAAATAAATACAATAAAACTTAGCTTTTAAATTAATAAAAGAAATCACGGAAAGTTTTCTTCAACTTATTTAAAGTCAAAAAAATACATGTTTTTTATTTTGTTATTTACTATTTCATAATAAAATTCGATATATTATAGTATTTAGTTGTGATTTTTTTAAATTTATTTACTGCATTGGAATATTTTGAAATAATACTAATACATTTGAAATAAAATTTTCCTAATCCTCTCATACACAAATTAAAATTCGAGGAACTTAAACAATTTTTAGGACACATATATGTTAATCTTAACTCAAGCATGAAGTGATAAAAGTTTCATAGCCCTTAGTGTCCTGGTTCCTTAGTTACAGGATGTTGCCTATAGGCAACAGCACTTTTACAAAATTATTGTTAACAAATTAAACACATAAATTATATGAATTTGAAACACATTCTAAAATGCTTTTTTTCATTATTCATTCATATAATAAATTATAGGCTAAAATTTAAAGTTAATTTATCATATATACTAACATTTTTATATTTTAAATTTTTGTGTAATTTTTACTATATTTTTGCAAAATGAATATTTTCAATATATATTTTTTTTACTTACTTTCATTTTTTAATATAAAAAACTTTTAGCCGATTCTTGTTCCAGAAAAGAGAGGCGAGAATTTCAATAATTTTTTTTTTGTTAATTATGTTCTACGGTAAATACATTTATTTACTTCTTCCTTTATTTTTATCTATTTAAGCAATTTTTCGGACAGTTTCTGCTTAAAATAACTAATTCAAAAATTACCAAACAAAAAAGAAATAATTGAATTAATTAACTAACGCCATGCATTCAGCTCTTCATAACAGTATTTACATCTGCGCTCACTTCATCAATTTGGTATTAGCTAAACGCAATGAATGCCAGGGACCCAAGTGGGATGGGGGTAAATTTGCAACCAAGTACATGTGTTCGAGGTAAATTACGAAAAGAAAACCCACAAAACAAAAATTTAATTGAGTGTTGCGCCACATTAGCAGCAATCGCAGACGCAGCAACAGCTGTGGCTCCAACAACAACCACAAATAAAACAACAACCACAAATAAAACAACAACATGCAATTAGCCAAAATTACCGTCAATAAAGACAAATGCACTGCAATTAAGTAAAAGTTGTGGTGCTGAAGTGGGCTTTCTTCACTCTCTTTCTCTGGTGCTCTCTCCCTCTTTCTGCTGTTTGCATTAGCTCAGCGGAGTGGCACATTTTCTTAAATGCTTACATAAGCACAAAGGAATTAAAAAACAAAAAAAAAAAAAAAAAAATAATAATAATTGCATTTTTTACTCTTACAACATGCTGCTGCAAAGTATAATAGTTTTGTGCACCCAACGGTTGCGCGTAACACCTAATATTAATCGAGAGAGATAAATGCTTATGTTTAAATAAATTATAAGGATGGCGAGACGAGTTGAAATCCGGGTTACTGTCTATCTGTCTGTCTGTCCGTCCGTCTATGCAAGCTGTAACTTGAGTAAAAATTGAGATATCTTGAATAAAATTGGAATGCGCGTTTTTTGAAAAAAAAAAAAAAAAATTGAGTTCGTGGGAGATCTTAGTAGTCAGGGGCACCTGTAGGCAACCAATTTTCAAAAAGTGGGCGTACCTCCGCCCTCGAATAAGTTTAACATAACACCCAAATTCGCCTGGCATAAATAATATAAGAACTTCTACCGACATTGTGAAAAAGGGATGAATTCGGAACACAACCCCGCTCCCTTCCCATATAACGGTACTGTTCAAAACTACTAAAAGCGCAGTTAATAACTAATTACGACAGAGACATTAAATTTTATCCCCGAAGTGCCACGAGAGGACCCTATTAAAGCGGTGTCAAAGTTGGACAATGGGCGTGACACCGCCCACTTTTAGGTAGAGCCACATATCTCAGGAACTCTTTGGCCGATTCTAACCAAATTTGTGAAGATTGCCACATTTTATGTTACAGTGTAAAACTGGACTGGAACTAAAACTAATGCAGCCACGCCTACATTTTATATAACACAATTGTAAATTCCATCTGATTCTTTCCATTCGAGTGTACAAATCAATAATAAATTATTGTAACTGAATATAACGCGAATAATGCCTTTACCAACTTATGGCCAAAAGTTGTCCAAATTCAAAGAAAACTGTTAAAGCCCCGAATATGTGCACCGCAGTATTTATAGTTGACTTTTGATCGAAAATATTGATAGTAGTTTGCCTGTGTGCTACAAGTGGGTTGAATCGGATCAATTTCCTCACTTTCCTTAGCCCCCATTAATTACTTTAAAAATTTTTGAATTTCTTGGTGACTTTATATATACCACATGTAACGGTGATTATATATGCTCTAAGCACAAAATGGGGTGAAACTCACCCCAGACTCCACATATCTAACGGGGTTTTTGCACTTGAAGGTGCTTCCTTGGATTGAATCCTTGTAAGTTGCAAGGGTGTTAAAAGTGTTAGGTTATACACTAACTTGGCTCTTCCTTAATAGTTTTGCATAAAATCATGTTGACTAGAAGGTGTGCAATTAAATTTTTGAGGGAAATGTGGGTCTTCTTAAAAAGAAAAATATTTTCCAAAATTAAAAAAAAAATTAATAAAATTATTAAAAAATATTTTTTATAATATTTTTTCTACAATTTTTTTGCAAATATTTTTAATCATTTCTTATTATTGTTATTCGATCTGCTGCCACCTGTCATATTTTTTGGGAGTCTGTTTCACATGCTCGTGCTAATATCTTTAATATCGCTTAAATCGGAATGTAAATACAGTTTCTACTTCTAATGTGACTCTTGCGGCATCTATCGGGATTACAATGTGCCTTCGAAAATTTTGAGTTTCCTCCAGTATAAATATATAAAATGCGTATAAAATATATAAAATATTATACATTCTAGAAATTCTGTTCCTGCCAGCTCGACAGTGATCTTTCTTTCCATGACTTTTAATTTTTTTCCTTTTATTTTATCTAGTATATCTTTAAAACAAATAGTGGGTTGTCAAAAAAGTCTTGCGGTATTTTTATTTAATCGATTCGTGTGGCACCCATACATCGAGCTTTTTAGTGACTCCAAGCTTCTTCAAATGGTTTATAACGGTTTGATGACTACTATGCCGTTCTCTTTCGACCAATTCAGCGATTTTATCGCAATTTCGACGACAGGCCTTCCGGAGCGTGGCGCATTTTCGACCACCTCTACACCAGAACGAAAACGTTGAAACCATCGTTGTGCGGTGGAAATGGAAGCTGTATCGGGTCCATAAACTGCACAAATTTTATTGGCGGCTTCAGATGCATACCGCAAGACTTTTTTGACAACCTAATACGAGCCTGCAAATGATGAGACTATTTAACTTTCTCTTTACCGAGTAGAAAGTAACGAAAGTTCAGAAGTTTCAAAAATTCTTAAATAGATGCTAAAAATCATTTGAATCAGATATTTAATAGGAAATAACTCTAGAGATTGCAAACTTTCTAATTAGGGATTGAGTGACTGACTCAAATCCCTTGGTGTTTGGAAACTTAACGTATACCATAATATATGCTGTTGCTCCATAAAAGATTGTATGATCGCGCCATTGTAAGTTCTTTATTTTAATATACAATTTTCTTCATTTTTTTGATATTACTAGCAGTAAAAAGTTACCCATAATCCTCATATATCAGATAAATACTACGTAATTTGACGACTTCTCAATATAATACACAATATTTTTTATGATTTCTTGGAAATATCGCCATACGAAGGAATCTTTCTTAATACTTTTTTCATTCATTTATTTCATTTATGATTTATTGTAATATATATAACAAAATATGACATTGGTAATATATTTCGTGTCAATATTCGAATTTAAATAAGATGGTTTACCAATAATTTCTTCTTCTTCTTTACTGTCGAATTTTTTTTATTTCACAAGATAAATTCATGAAAGTTGTCATGAAATTGAAATCGTTCAGATCGGATAACCAAAAATTTGGTGACTTCAAATATGGCATTGTAAGAATTGACAAAATAAATAATTTTGAAATTTCGAAGTACTCCCCGCCAAATTCTCCCGAAATAATATGGGTGCTTGTAATAGTCAGATATGTTCTCAGAAACTATCTCAATACAATTGCAATAAACAAAATAAATATATTTAACGCAACTTTATGGAAATTTCTTACAGATTGGCATGTTATTTTGACACTCGCTTATAGAAACTATTCTGAACACGGTACAATAAGTTTATCACCAAGTTTGTTACAACCAAAAGGACCTTATAAAGTTTTTATAAAAAATATCAAGGTGATGATCGAGACGACTTAGCCGTGTCCGTCCATTTATTCATCCGTCCGTATATATAAGAACATGTTCTTCAGTTTTTGACATATTGAATTGACTCTCCACATGTTTGTCTCAAACCAAGAAGCTGCTCCTTTGTCTAAACCGCCGATATAGGAAAACTATAGAATATAGCTGCTATATAAACTAAACTTTCCAAATAAAATGCTTATATGGAAATGTTTATTATTTCACATATCTTCAGATATCTTCACGAAATTTGTCATGTAATTGAAATCGTTTAGATCGGATAACTATAGCATATACAAAGTTTCTAAACGAACTGATGGGGCTAAGTTCTTGTATTGATTTTTTTTTATTTTTCCGGTATATCATAGTGTCAGTGAACTGCTTTTAACGGTATTTCTTGTTTCTTTTGTTGTTTCTAAGTACATATTTCTTGTTTTTTTTTCATTACAGCTTTTTTGTATTTTTAATTCAGTTTCATATTTTTTAACATTTTTTTAATCAGTGTAGTTTTGCAGAAGTGAGAAACCCTGAAAGTTTTATAATTCATATTTTTTATAATTTCATTTTAACTATAAATTTTTTTAATAAGTTTTTCCTTTTATATATGATAATTGTGTAAATGCCATCACTTAGTAATAAATAAAAAAAACTAACTCTCTTGCAACAATTTCGCGTTTCTCATGCATTTTTTTCATACTCCTCGAGGTCATTCTCCCAGCTAATAACATATTTTTTCTTTTTTTCTTTTTTCCTTTCTTAAGTTTTCCTTTGCATTTAAAATTTTCACTAACTTTTGCTGAGGGTGACAGTCTAGTTGCTAGCATTTTAATATCACCTCTCCCGCTACCCTCCGCTTCCGTCATATTCACCCCTCTAACTACACATTGAGTTATTTATAAATTTATAGCTTCATAATTCCAAGTGCACATAAATTCAATGGCATGTATTTACTTGCGTTCGCGTGCACACACACACGCATGCCGGAGAACCCCTTCAACGCGCCCTAAAGTATGCAAACGCCTGATATAAAAATAGCCAAAGGAGCATGAGATCTCATTAAATTAAACTATATTGCATGGAGAAAATGTGACGCGGTGTTGTTGTTGTTGTTAGCATCAGTGCCGAGTTCAACTACTACTATGTGAGTGCGTCTATCAAGTGCTGGCAGGCAAGTCGCGTCCCCGCTCGCGGCACCCTAACGCGTGTCAAGTGATGAATTTACAGCGACATACTTGCAGCATAAAAATTGAATTAAAATTGGTGAATGCCCCAGTGAGGTGTACGCGATGACTGACGGTGGTGGCGCTGAGTACAACGACGACGACGACGAAGGCGACGGCAGCCTTGAGGCCCAATGACATGGTGCTGTTCCCCCCACGCCTGCTTTTTTGTCAACGAGTTCTTTTTTTCGCCTTTGTCACATTTAATTACTTTAATTTGTTACTTTAATTTATGTCAAGTCATTTCCTAATTTTAAGTGAACTTTATAGGCGACTCACTTACATAAACACACACACATACTTTTACTTTTCATTTGTGATTTTTGCTTGCAATTTGCCGCTCTAAGGAGCAAAGCTGCCTCGCGCTCTCCCAACACTTTGGCTTTAACTTCTTTCTCTTGCAGATTTATCGCGCTTAATTAAATCGTGTGGAAAATAAACTGTTATAATAAGAACAACAACAAAAGCAGTTCTTTGAAAATATCTTGTTCTTTGCGCTAATTTAGAGCGCAAGTAGAATAGTGCATAAAATTTAAATAAACTAAATAGTTGTTTAAACTTAATAATACTAACGTGAGCTAAGCGATTTTACTAACTAAAAGTACTAACTAATATATTCTTAATAAATGTAAAATGGTTTACTGAGCACAAATAAAAAAAAAATCAAGTGAGTTTCAACCAATACGCACATATGCATATTATACACTGAGAAAAATTTAATAAAAATTATTTCGAAGGCAAATTCGTGCGTAGTAGCGAATTGTCACGAGAGTTTTTAGAAGTAATTTCATTAGCTGAAAAAGCATTCAACGGTCTTGAGCTTCCTCAGTAGTTTTCTAGGTAAGTAATATTTTTATAGGAATAAATTATAAACTCAAGCAGCAATTAAAAGTTTTTTCACATTGTCAATTAAAAGTGCTCATCTCCGACAGCTTTTTTTTTAATCTTCGTTATCATTAATGAAAATCGGCATATTTTTGGTAAAAATAGTTCAATATAGTAGCTGCAAGACAGAAACATATTTTCTGTCATTTAAGTATTGGTATTTCTATGGTAAGGAAAGAAGTAGAAGACAGCAGAATTAAATATTCATCTAAACTCTGTGATCACCCAAACCCTTTGGCTAATGCTTTGGTACATTCCTGCGATCAAACACGCCTTAAAAGAAGAGATATGCCCGCGTACTGAGGAGCAATGTATCACCAAAACAGTTCCATCACTTGCTTGAGCGTGTCTAGTTTTTAAATAGGTTTAAGATTTTATTACTTATTGTTAGGCTTTCAAATCAAAAAGCAGATTCAATAAATAAAAATATATTGAAACAAAAAAAAAAAAAAAAAATTTAAGTGGATCTCACGGCTGTTTTGGTATATGTTCTGGAAAGGTAGATAATCAATAAGAAGTTCTATTTGCCCGTATTGAGGCGTTTGCGTGAGAACATCCGTCGAAAACGTTGGGAATCGTGGAAGAATTCTTGACTTTTACACGATGATCATGTACCATCGCATCGAGCCACAATTGTGATTGAATTTAAAGTCAAAAACGCTAAGAAAATCATCGATCAACCACCGCATTCATCAGACTTTGGCTCCGTGTGTTTTTTTCTTGCTCCTAAAACTGAAATTGCCGCTCCGTGGAACCCGTTTTCAGTCGATCGAAAAGACAAAACAAAATTCGGTGAAGCAGCTGAAGGTAATGCCAAAAAGTGCTTATGAAAAGCGTCTCGAGGACCACAAATCGTTGGCTAAGTCTGGCGTCTTACTTTGAAGGCGAAAAATAAATGTTGTTGAATTATGAAATAAATTTTTTTTGTTTTATTTACAATTTCCTTGTACTTCTTTGTAAAAGTATATACCATTAACAACATTTCTTCCAAATATGCACTGATGAAATTCTAGTTCTATATCACGAGGAGCTTTCTCAATATCTAACAGACCAATATGCAAAGAGTTGTACAGCGTCAGATCCCAAGTATCTATCTAAAAAAATATCTCAAAAATGGCCGTCAGAGTGACCCCTGTTAAATTAGTTATTTCGAAATGGCACGATTTTTACATCATCAGCACTTAGAACTCTTCACTATTCTTCAAAAGAAGTGATGATATTTCGTTATTTTTTTATTTGAAAAACAAGTAAGGAAGTGCTATGTTTGGGTGCAACGGAACATTTTATACTCTTATTACTTGCACGAATCAAAGTCAGTTAAATAATTTAAGGTGTTAAACCAATCTTATAGAGTAAAGTCACCCGGAAGTTCGAAAATCTGTATAATAAGTAAATGGGGGTGAAGAGAAGTATTAGTCCGATTAAGAGCAGGATTATTCCTTAATTAAAAGTCAACTATAGGTACCAGGGTCTAAATATTCGATGCATAGGGGCTTGAACAGTTTTTATTGGAATTAAAAAATTTTTGGTAATTTTTTTTTTCACATTGTCGATAGAAGTTCTTATAAGATTTGTACTCGACAAATTTGATTATTGTAGCTTAAGTGAGTTATGAGATATGTACATTAAACAAACAGCCCACAGTCCCTTGCTACTGCGATCCTCTTTACTAAATTACAGCCTTATATCTTAATTTAGTAGCACTTTACATGTTCAAAGTCAAATCAAATTTAAAAAAATTCGATAGAAGTTTTTAATTCCAATATTTGAGTTTGTACGGCAGCTATATATCCGATATCACCGATTCCGACAAAAATGTTGCTTTTTGGCGACTAAAGGACGTGTGCAAATTTTCACATCTTTGCTCCTATTATTGGTTTTACTGTACAGTGTTGCAATAATTAAATGTCAATTACGATTTAATAGTGCAATTAGCGTTTAAATTGCTGAAATTCTCTTAATTGAACAATTGGAAGGGTGTTTGCTGAAAGTTCAGATTTCATTAGTGATATTATTGAAAATATTAAATAAAATAATTTAGTAAAAATAAATAATAATAAACTAAAGCGTGAATATTTTTATTTAAGCTAAACAGGACTAGTTTCAACTTTCAGTGAGTCAATGACTGCTTTTGGAAGAAAATTATATCAGCAAACATTCCAGCAAACTGGTGTTATAGAAATGTGACACTTCCACTTATTTTAGCCAGCAAATGTACACCGTTATTTAGCTGTTATATGGTGTGAATGTGTATTTTGTGTATATAGTGTAAGTATATATTTTTTTCCACATAGGTTACTAGCCCTTAAGAGGATTTGAATGCTATAGAGAGATGGATGAGAAAACTCATGATATGTACTTACCAATATATGTATGAGTATATACCAACGTCCATTATGTGACACAGAAATAAATATCTACATGTTCATTTGTAAATATGAGGTAAATATTTATTTATGTCGGCTGAGAAAATAGTCCGGAAACCATCGAAGTGTTATTGAACCGCAAGCAAGTGGCTAGAAATGAAGAAGTGAAAAGCAAAGCAGAAAAAGTGAAAATTAATTGCTTAGTAAGTGTCTAGTGGAGAGCAATAAACGAGATTTTTAATAATGCCAACATTAAAAATCTTATATTTTAAAACGCTTTCTATTACTATAAAAGAATTTAAAAAATCTAAAAAATCTTTTCATGTTAGTTAGAAACCAACTTTGTTGTAGTAATTTTTACTGATTATCGGTTCTAATGGGCTTAGATTTACTTAGTTGTAACTTCGTCTATTATTAAACTGGGTGTCATGAAAAACATTTCGCCTCCATCAACGGTAGAGATTCAATACCTTAAAGCATTGGCTTACATGCTGGTGACTCCGTAAGTAAAGAGGTGAGGTCTTCGAGGTAAAAGCCTAATTTTACCTAAAGACAGCGGTTTTTTGGCTTTTGGCTATCCAAAAAGTTATTCTGTTCCTTAATTTTGACTCACGACGGCTTGAGCAGCTTCAGCGTCTGTCTTTCTTATTGCCTATTTTATCTCTATGATCGGAAGTCCAAAGGACCTACGCTGTATGGTGGACAATGTATGTTGGCGCAAATCTAGCTGAAAGAATAAGTAGAAGTCATTGAATTTTAAACTAACTACAGAAGAACCGCTTTCCTGTGTCTGCGTTGTAGCACGATCGCTCACTGAACTGCTTCGTTACCACTAATGGTCTTTCTTGCGCCGACTTTTCTCGGCCAGGGAAACTATTAGTCCTTTCATTATAGAATGTAAAAGTCTCTTTTGAGATATCGGCTTAGTTTGACTTCGGTTTTCTCGTTACTGTATACATACAGAAACAGCTGTTGAATAAAGTATTAGTCCCCATATCATTCTGGTGGACTTAATTTTGACTTAAACGTTGACAGTGTCTCACGACAGTTTTACTTAATGAAGGAATTTACTATTATTATTTTTTTTTTAATTTTAGACCAATTCCATCATTTTGAGTTCATCGAAGCTATAATATGTAGAATTTGTATCTCAGGTCTGGCGATATTTCGAGCTTTGGTGCCATCTAGCGTTCAGTTTTTGCGAAAGCATAGCTTTCTCTCAATTCAAGAAAATGACACTGATGCCGCTTGTCAGTAATGAAATGCGTTGTTTGTTTTCTCTTCGTATACCTACATCTGGTGATTCTGGTAAAGATTTATGATTCGTCTTAAGTGACACCTCTTCTTGCATAAGTCGGATCATTTGCAGATTTCGCTAATTTTATTTTTCGCGCAGGGGCACCTTATCAGCTCAAGCATACTGTGCTCCCATTTAATTCCTTCAAAGCCGAAAATTTGTTACTCAACAAAGAACTAGTATAAAAAGAAAAGGAGCACACTTCACTGATGCTGCTCTGCTGACAAACTAGCGAAAAAAATTCCTAACGGTAATAGTAGTGCAAATTAGTAGTAGAGAATATTGCATTCTAACTGGAAACATTTCAAAATCGAAACCACTCGAAACGAGAGCGTTCGCTGACATGGAAACACCAAGCAAATAAACAATCTAAAGAAAAGGCAACAACAACACATACAAAATAAATGAAAAATAGACAAGATGTGCAAGAAATGCAAGAAATGCAAGAAATGCGAAAAAAAATAAAATAAAATGGTGAGGCGACAATAAATGGGAAACTATGTTGCACCAAAGAAAAATAAAGAAATTAAAGTAAAATAGTAAAACAATGCAGACAACAAATGTTAGAGTAAATAGAAAAGAAAAAGAAAATAACAATAAAAGCATGCAATTCTGCGAAAGCAATATTAGTGATATACAAATAGTAACTTGCAACATGCCACATGAAGCAAATAAACTGGTGCATTTAAATGCTTATTTACTTTCTAACGCTTATACATATGTGAATGATTAATATAACATATATGTATATACATATACAAAGAAGTACATATGTACGTACGTATGTATATAGATATAGGGAAATAGTTGTATTGAATAACAAAGTGTGGAGCGGAAGTGTGATGGCTTCAAGTTGCAGTGCCGCGTGTGAGCTGGAAAAGCGCAGGCAATGAGAAGGAGCTTAACATTGTATTAACCAATATACTAAAGATGAACTAGCGGGAACTAGTAAAATTTCGGACTAGTTACAAATTACTTTTCAACTTAAATCTTAATTCCAGAAATTTTGTCTGAGATTGATGTTGACAACAACTTTAGAATATTGATATCCAATACTAATTGACTGGTTGCGTTACTAGTTTGCAACTAGTTTCACAGCAGTCTAAAATCAAATTAGTCAAAAGTTGCCTAATTGATATATATCAGGCTTCCCTTAAACTAAAACTAATTATTTTGAAATTTAAAATACTATTTGAACTAGTAGCAGACCAATTTAGACTATTTGCAAGCCTAGTTCGAAACTAGTCGCACAGTAACTAAGCGAATATTGAACATCAGTTGCTTAGTAGTTTTTTATTTAGCTTCCTTGAAACTAAAATTAATTATTTTGCAATATCTAGCACTAATTGAACTAGTTGCAGACTAGTCCTTCAAGACTAGTAAGTTTTGTTGAGAAAAGTTTATGAATTGAGATTATCAATTTCAGACTAGCAGCGCTATGCTCAGCGTTTTGTTAACAATAGGCTACGAAACCTCAGCTCTATAATATTTATGCCAAACGAAGGCTGCTATACATCTTAAAGCCTTAACTAGTTCAAAAATCACTACATTCACAACTAGTTACAAAACGACCAGTTACCAAACTAGTTGCGAATTTAATAACCGAATAACAATGTAAAAAATTTTTAATGATTTATGTAACTAGTTACATTTGGAACAAATATTTTTAATAGCAGTACATATACTCAGTGAAAGCGCCCATTTAGTGAACAACACTGCAATGTAATGAAAACCAAACAGGAAAACTTTAAATTTTAAGACCGACAAACTGCCAGTCACAATCAATGAATGTGTAAGAAAATCGAACAATTGGCACATTGGAGTCAGATATTTATGTATATATGTATCTCCTTAGTTAGTTATAGCCTGTAGCGGCGGATGTGGGGACTTATATAAATACTATATTTACGTATATATGTATGTATGTGTTTAAAGCGACAGATGCCATAGAAATGCAAAATGAATCGTTTGAGTAGAGTCTGTACGAAAGCTGTTGAGCTTTTAGTTAGCTGATTTGCATGGAAAAAGACCGGAGAAAAAATAAATTGAAAATCTAAATGAATTTTAATGCTTGGAAATACTTAAATAAATAAAAAAATGTGACTTTAAGGTTTTTTAATTTTAATTTGAAATAATTTAATTTAATTTATTTTTTTACATTTAACTAAAAATGTATTTTTTACATTTTTTTGATATTTCCCGCAATAAATTAATTTCATTTGTTGCAAACATAATTAAATAAGTGGGCAGCACTGGTTTAATGAGAATCAACATAAATAGTTTACCCACACATACAAAAAATTATTTAAATTTATTACCGTTAAGTTATTTGATGCTTTATTTTGTTAATACTGAATTTTATTTTTCAAATTTTTTTCCATCAATTTGTCTCTCCCACACACGCTTATTCATATAAATACAAATGTAGCTGTGTGTAGGTGCTTGTTTGCCTCTCAACTGCGGCTACTTAATTATAATCAGTTTAATTTACACATATTTTTCCATTGCAACCATTTACTTTGCGGTTTTACCATCAAGTTATTATCACTTTGCACTTTTTTTGCACCTCTGTCTCTCTCGCTCTCCCGTGCTCCCTGCTAGCGACGCTTTTGATGGCCTACGGTATTTTAGTTAAAGCCATTGATTATTGATTTAATTGCTTTTCGCAAATATTTACAAACCAAGGACGGGCAGAGTTGCCAACTTTAGCTGGGAATACAAGGACGCAGCTTTGTGTGTTTTAAGGATGTTCTTAATTAAGATAATGAAAAAAAAAAATGTAATGAAAATAACACTATATAAATAGATAATGAAATCACGCACATAAGCGTGACTTTTTCATCGCGCATTGTGGTTCAAGCTCATGGTTGAGGCAACTTTTTGTATTGCCAGAAAAATATTGCTTCGAGAACAGCATGAAAAAGTGAATGGAAAAGCGCCCAAAACTCAGTTTCGTATCTCTTACGGGGTTGACATGTGACAATAATTATGTAAAAAATCAACTAGCCCAAAAGTAATGTGTTCAGTAACTAGTTCCGATGAGACCAAATATATTTAGATGCGCCACAAAAAACACAGGCAATGAGAAATCGAAATTGTACAAACAAAAAACAAAACAAAAAAAAAAAAAAAACACCGAAAACGATGCATCACATAACACTTGTTGTTTGCTAGATTTGGTATCCCGCCAGTTTTTTATCAGTTTTTTATTATGATGTGCGCTATTAGTCTTTGAAAAAAACGGAAAAAAAGAAAAACTTATTAATTTGTATTTATTTTTTTATAATTTTTTTCGAATATTATTACGTAATATTAAAAATTTTCCCACAAATAATTATTAAAAATGGCCAGACAAATGTCAAAGCGTCTAGACGCAAATCCAGTACTAACACCAAGAAGTGCGTATCGACGCAAATCTTTTCTAATCTAATTAAATACAGCCACAGCACTCAATGAAATCATTTTATGTATTTATGCCACATTTGTTTACCTCATGACGTCCGTGGCGCCAGTGACGCAAGCAACATGCTCACCAAAACTGCAAGTGACAGCAAAAGTGCCATTTGATTATATGCAACTATATCTACATATATATTATGTTTGTCCCCGTGACAGCCGTTATACTTGATACGCCGCAGAAACCTCACACACACATGCGCATAAAATGCGTGATTAGTGTCGTATGCTGCATGCAACAAACTACTTGCGGTGCGCTGAAATGTGGCAATGCAGGTGTTTATGCGTTAATTAATTTCGCGAAATGCAAATGTTACCGCCGAAATGTAGCGGTAAATTACACAGTCTATTTACAGCGAAATACACGCATGTGTCAAATGAAATCTAGTAGGAGTGGATTGAGTAATCAATCGAAAAGGAAATAGAAACTGAAACTGAAATGTGAAGAGTATTAAAATAAAGAATAGCAAACATAAAAATTAAAATTAAATAAAACAAGAATAAATGATGGTTCCTTACAAGAAAAAAAAAAACGATTTTGATCGTGGTTTTGAGTGGTCCGATCTGAAAACTTTCCGCGGTGATTGTACCATAGCTATGGAAAATACTCTAAACCAAATGTCATCAATATAAATTGTCACATAAAATAGTTCTCAATATAAACACTTGATTACGCTGGTTCAGTTTATATGAGAGCTATACCCTATAATAGTCCGATTTGAACAATTTGCTCTAAGATTGCATCGTTGACATTAAGAATAATCCACGTAAAATCTCGTGAAGTCAGCTTGATAATTAAAATAGTTTTAAATACAAAAACTTGATTCTTATTGCTCAGTTGCTCATTAAATAAGTGGAGAATTAAATTCAGCACTAAAGCCGAAATGCCAATATTGCGTATACGCACTATCGCACCTGAATACTCCATATATATAATACTATATATATAATATATATAATACTTTAATTAATTTACTTATCAGCGCGGAGTGAAGAGCATGTTCATAGCAGAAGAGTACTTTAAGCTAACACATACAAATCACCATGGAACTAACGGAATAATTAAGACGATTGTGTCTGGTTAGATTTGGTGGCATTTGGACTACTATATGCAGTTTTTTGTTAATCCATAAAAAGCTGAAATCCTGTATTCGAACTAACAAGTTAGCAAAGCCCCTTGTGGCTAATATAAATTTGCTCAGTTGCTTAATTTCTATTGCCACAAACGCGGTGTGATATCTAAAAGTATGAGCTTCCAAGTGTTTAAGCCTTCACCAGACAAATGCGGAACAATCAAGTATGAAGAGTTAAAATGTTTCCAACTCGAATTTCTAAATAAAGATTCTGCAACTGGTGTCCCGTAAGATTCTCAACCTTGCAACATGAATGACGATAGGAAAACGGCCTGTTAGAAACTCCACAAGTAGAGAGAGCCTACCCGTACTAAGTTAAATGATCGGGTCGCAAGACCCGATGTTAGCCCAGCTATTCAGTAGTAGACACAAAAGAAAAGCGGAAGAGTGACCCGTTCTCATTCTGCAGATGGTAGGGGTAGGGCGCCTTTCTTTGCCAGCGCGTCAGCTTAACAGTTACCTGCGATTCCAGTGTGGCCTGTCACCCAAACTAATATCAAATGACTCGATGCCATTGATAATGAGGTTCGGCTTTCCGCAACCAATCCTGAACTCAGGGTTACTGAGCTAATAGCGTTGCCCTTCTATCGTTTCGCATAGACACTTCTCTGAAAGAGGCTGTATTCGAGAGCAGTAAATCCATCAATATTTTAATAATAGAAACTTTGGTTTGAAAAACTCTACAATAGTCAGGACGTCTGAAAATGAAGTTGATAGAGAGCTCCTCACAATATACTCCTCCACAAATCTTCTACGGCAAGATTTGATCCTCTAACTGCTTTTACCTACACAAAACCTTTCTCTCCGATACATATGTTGTTAGAAAAAAATCCGCCAGAGTTTGATTTGGCGTCTTTTTAACCCAAAAGTTCCAGTAGGATTTAAGAATGTTCAGACACGGTAGAGTTGAATTCATACTAAATTTATTAGATAACCATCATCTCAAAAAGAGTAGCAAAATAATAAATTGACTTCCAATGGCTTCAAATAACCACACAAGAAGTAGTCTAATGAGGTTAAATTACAACTTCTTGGAGGCCATTCAATGTCAGAATTTCTTGAAATAATCGAATTTCCAAAATTTTCTAGCAATACTAATTCGGTTAGTATACATGCTATGTGACACGTAGCCCTGTTTTGTTGGAACCAGATGTTATCAACTTTCTTCAATTTTGGCCATAAACAGTTGATTATCATCCATCTAGACCGCTCTCCATTGACAGTTACGGTGTCACCACATTTATTTCGAAGGAAGTACGGACCAGTGGTTTAAAAGGAACAAAAACCATACCAAACCGTCAGTTTATTTGTATCTAATGGTGCTTCAAGAATAATTTGTGGATTTCTTCGCTCTAGAATCAAGAGAGTTGTTTATTTATCGCACCAATTAAAAATGGGAAGACGATTTTCTTAAAAAATTGTTTTCAAATTAAGTTGTTCCACGGCAAAATCAGCAAATACACGACGTTTGCGGTGATCCCACGGCTTCTGTTCTTGAGTAAAATCACTTTTATACGGATGCTAGTAGAAATTGTTTCTCAAACTCCGTCAGGTTGCGGTTTGAGACAGTTCTAATTTGTGAAAACTTCTAGGAATCGACAATTTCCGGTTTTCAGCAACATTTGTCTGAATGGCAGCAATATTTTCATTACAACGAATCGCTCATTTGTCTTATTAGCACTTGGACATTATACAAAGTAAATGTACGCACGAAAAGTTGAAGTTGAAGAAGGATTATTTTGATAATAAAATTTAATAATTTGCAAATGTTTTTCTTGCGTACATCTTTACAAAAAAAAAAAAAAAAAAAAAAAAACTGAAAATAAATAAAAAGTTAAAGATATTGACATATTAAACATTGCCGAAATTACACTTAAAAACCATATCATCTCAATTGGAAAACCCGGAATTTCTGATTATTATTTTTGATTAATTTATTCTTTTAACAAATATTTATTATAAAACTAATTTAAAGTTTTTGGTATTATATTTTAATATTTTATTAAAAATTTTTTTATTTTAAATTATTTTTTATTTTATGCTTTTACTTTATTTTATTATTTTAGTTTAAATTATTTTTCTTATAATTGTTTTAATTCTTAACTTACTTAATTCTTACGCAACATTATGGTAATGTTTCTTCCGCAACATGTTGCTATACAGTATAATAGTTTTGCCCCCCGAAACGTTGTTAGTAACAATGAAAACTAATCGAAATAGGTAAGACTTTATAACTGATGATCAATTAAAAGTAATCTTTTCAATAACCTTTTTTGTGTGATGTGATTATGGATGAGTAGCGTCAAGCTGTCACCTTTTTTTGTTCAGTATTGTTTAGATTTTCATAATGGAAAGACTTACGTCTGAACAACGTTAAGAAATCGCTCAACTTTATTAAAAAAAAAATTACGTTCTGCAAAAAAGGGTATTTTGCGCGCTTATGGTCAATATATTTGGCCTACTCAGCTTACTATTAGTAGCAACATCCACGTCCGGCATGAAGTGAGGAAATTTTGGCAGCAGTGATAACCGACTACTTAACGCCTGAAATTGAAGCTCGTGATTTCGTCGACATTTGATTTCAACAAGACGCCACTTCCTACACATCGCATCAATCAACGGATTTATTTAGGGAATACTTCGGTGAGCCGATATGTTCACATTTTGGGCCGGTCGATTGGCCACCAAGATCGTGTGATATCACAACGTTAAACTTTTTCTTGTGGGAGTATGTAAAGTCTAAAGCCTATGCGGACAATTCCGCTTCGGTTCGTGTCTTGGAGCTTTCGTCAGTTACCAGTCGAAATGCTCGAACGAGTCATCATCTCTCTGGACTCAATAGATGAACTATGTGAGACGTAGCCGAGACCAATATTTGAAAGAGATTATCTTCAAAAAATTAATGCCATATAGTTAATATTCATTCGAATGCCAATAAACATTACCCAATAAATTTGGAATTTTTGTGTTTTTTCTTTAAAAATCATCCTATAGTTTTACTCACCTAATGGTTGCTTGTAACAAGAAAAATTAATACAGATAGATAAGGAGTTTTGCTTATCGAAATGATCACGATGACGAGACCAGTTGAATTTACGGTGTCTGTCCGTGCATGATTTGAGTAAAATTTGTGATATCGTGAAGGGACTTCAAGTTCCTTGGCACCTGAGAGAAACCCTCTCAAAATGCAGCTAATTGAAGTGCTATTATTAGGATACAACTCTGTTAATACATTTAGGTGAAATTTCATATCCCAAGAATTATTTGCAAATTTCATTAGTTTTATTTTTATTTTATTCAACATATAATATTTCATATACTATTTATTTATTTATTTATTTTTTTTGTCTCATCTTATTTTATATATTTTTTTTATCGCCTTTGATGTATGTCCCCTGTGTCCGTTCGTTGTATCGAAAATTTATGCTAAATTATGCATTTGTTTAAACCTCCAAACACCTGGGAATTGAGTAAAAGCTGTTGTAAACTACAATTCCTATGCTTGCCACACTTTGTGGCGCAACATGTGTCAACGATTTGTTGCTTTTACTCTTAAATCGGTTGCCTTTTTTGCACGTATGCCTTTTTGTTGTTGCTGTTGCACCTTTCTCGCCTTATGATTGACTTTAAATGGCACACAATGGCGTAAATTTGCCAGCTCAATGGCTCAATCGCGTCGATTTCCTGGTTGCGCTGTGGCAACGCAAGAAGTGATTGTAGGAAAAGCTAGTGGCAAATACACTTTTATTGTTAGTGTATAGTATATGTATATAGGCTATGATTAGGCTATAAGCACATGGGCAAATAAGACTAATATGCACCGAATTTTCGCTTTTCAATATAAACCGTTATAAATCAATAGTTAATTTATTGCGTTGTGGCATTTTATGCCTGCATTATATTCAAATGCGCATAAAATTTAATGATTATTTAGGTGTTTGCTTCTAATTGTTGTTGTGTTTAATTTCTTTTTTTAGTTAAAGCATTTTTATAACTGTTCCATCTACGAGTATTACATAACTTACCATTATTTGCCCAGTTTATGTCTGTGCCTATGCAAATGTGCTCACGCCTGTCTGTCTCCAACGCTATCTTGTATCGCCTGCGACAACATGCCATGCAAGCGCTTCGAGCTACTCGCTTTCGCAGTCACTTAAATTGCATATGTCTCCTCGGCGCTAATCTGATCACATGAAGCGAGTTGTGATTTTTATTGGAGTTTAATTGCTTTCGAAAATGTGCAGTTATCATGCGGCAAGTCCAAATGTTGTGGTCGAAAAAAGCATGGAAACTGTGTGTGTGTGCATTTTTATTAAGCTTGCTGAGCAAGTATTGAGGAAATTATGAAAATATTATAGTTTGATTTAATGGTTTATTATTTTATTTCCAAATGTTTTGATAGTATTGCCGTGCAATCCGAGGAATGTGCTTAAAGCAAATCGAATATAAACAGAGAGCTTGTTTTATTATGTTCAACTTTATGTGTCTTTGATGGGAGCTAACTGGTACATAACTGAAAGCGGTCTCAAACTCGATCAAATTTGCTTAAGAAATCTAAATTGAACTGTGTTTCAAGAAAATATCTTCCAAAAGATAAACTATGTCTGACTGTTATCGATTATTCTTTCAAAAACCATAATTCTTTCGAAAACCATAAATTATAACTAATTTTTTGAGTAACAACACACTTCGGAACATATTTTTCGGAACATGTCGTTATTCATAAGTTATTTACTGAGTTCTCAGATGGTTCAAGTACTTTTTCTTATTAACAAACGGTAAAGAAAAAAGGACGAACAATAAGTTCCCCGAAGTAAAAGTTAAGTTTAAAAAATATTGGAAGAAACCTTTTGGAAAGATTACGGTAACATTGAAGTTAAGCAACTGTCAAGAAATCAAGTAAATTTTTCATAAGCCAAATTAGATTTAGACCTAAGATATCAAACTTGGTAGTATAATTACCTTACAAACCATAAAATGCTTGCATCACTATCGCAAATGAAGCTCCTACTCGACATGCCGAAATATTTGTGAAATATGATTAGTCTTTACCTTAAAGAGTCCGGAGCTGTTAATGGAACTCGGTAAGTCATTGATAAACTAACATCGGTTGTGGTGCAAGGATTTAATTAAAAATCAGAAAGTGTTTAAGAGAATATAATTTCGAACATTAAGCTACCAAAAAATAGATTAGGTTAGGTGGATAATACCTATCAAACAATAGACCGAATAAACAATTTCTCCAGTAGAAATATCTCTAAAAAAGCTGGAAGTGGTCTTAAAGTTTTCTATCTGAGTTTACAGCTTACTTCCAGAACAAAATTTATACCGTAAATATAACAGACAGAAAGGAAATCATCGAAAGAAGTCCACGTGCCGAATAATGTATACCTAATCTTTCTCTTAGCGCAAGTTTCGAAAAAAGAAGTGTTTGAAATTAGTTTTCTCGTTTAAAAGCAGTTCAACGTTATATTATAGGTATATTTTAAAACAAGAGCTACACAAGAAAAACAAGTAGTAGATGGTTGACAGGATGAGTAACTAATCTGGAACCCTTTCGCAGTGAAGATTTCACTAGAACTTTATAAGAAGTGCTTAAAAGGAGTTTTCCACATAGTTTCTAGAATGCTTTGCGTTCTTAGGAATGAAAGGTATCGAAAACAAACAATTTTGAAGCTTTTTTAAATTTTTTCTTTAATATTATTTATAGTTTTTTTTTGTTCAATAAGTGGCAACTCTACCATATTCGTTGTATTCATTAAATGGATAACCTCTTAGCGAATATCCGTATGTTTCATAAGTTTTTTGATATTCTGCTTAGTATTACCTACTTCGTATATTAACCTAGATAGTGAGAGATGTTTTAATAACGTATTGTCGAAAGCAGTTGTCACAGCTCCGAAGGGTTTCAGGGTTGAATCGAAGCAAATACTTTATTTTCAGCCTTTTGTGCGACAGAGTGATCTCCTCTCCGATCGTCAACGACGCGCTAAAAAATTCGTGGATCGTGGCTGCAGGGTGATTGCCTTCGGGAACATTGTAGATCTCATGATCAAAGGAAAGTTCTTGATTACCGTGTACCAGTTGACACAAGGGCATATCGGCGTCGTAACTAATTGGATGGTCGAAATTTGCTTCGAAATTAACACAAATATAGCTGAGATTACCTTATTAGCTAGGAGATACAATATCCGATGAGAAATCACCGTTTGTAACCTGCAGAATGAGAAGCTTTCATAGTCTGAAGCCATTGGCAAAAGGTGGGTTCTCTACTCGATAGTAGTCCTCTAGCTCTACGGCACCATAATGCATCACATTATGTTCTATGAGGTATTTGTATAGTGGAGGGCATTAGAAAAGACCACACTCGCAAAAAAGCTCGAGAGCGTTCAAAGAGCGGTGCTCACAGTATGCGCGATAAAAAATGTTCGCTGCAACCATGCCACTTAACTTGTATATATATATCGCTGGTAAGATAGGTCAAAGCTTATGGAATCAAAGGTTGGTGGAGGGCTACATTGTCAGGAAATATTTATCAGCATCCGACTTTTTGACTATTGTATTTTTTTCATGTCGAGGAAGAAGAAAGATAAGTGATTACACACTCTGTTTGCAAGGTGAAGATCCTAGCCTTGAAATCACTAATTGTGGGTTCAAGGGTAGTTAGGAATTCCTAACCTCGTTATAGATGGTATCAAGTCACTTTGCGATAAAACTAGTATGGGTGACAGGCCAGATCTGACGAGCTGGCAAGGAAAGTCATCGTAATCCCACTATCAGTAGAAGCATAGCTGGACTTCACAGTAGATTGTCCAGCGCTCGGCTACCATCGGTTCAGTCGCTGTCGTAAAGTCCTTTTGGCTTAAGATTGGTCATAAGATATCCAATGAGCTCTTTGCCCTTTTTAGTTGTGCGGGTAATAACAGAACATTTCTTTATCGGCTTCCACGCTGTTAGTTGAAAAGTTCTGTGAAAAAATGAGATAGAAACATCTCAACACTTCTTTTGGGCTGTCCTGCGTTTACGAGGTCTTAGGAGCTCACACTTTCAGATATCCCACCGAACTGATGAGAATAGAAATTAAACGCATGAAAAAATTTGTATTGGCCACAAGGCGCTTTGTAAAACTTATCAAATCGAATAAAGGTGTTCAGTTTTTATGGCTTCACAAAAAATTTCATATACTTTTGAATGAAAAAATGTTTTGATAAGTGGGCAACTCTTTGAAATATAAATCTCATTCAAAGATACCCCAAATATTTTTTTTTTCATTTGGATTTCAAAACACCGAATGGTATTCTACTATATATAGTTCCAGTAAGTGCTAAATTTATTTTAAGCTATGTATTTATCAAAGAACATGATTGGATATCCTTGGCTGTCAACTCAAATTAAACAGATGTTTAAACGTTCGTTTCAATTTAATTTAAAGAGGACAACTTAAGTCCAAGCTAAGTCTAATTAATATATACATAATATAATTAAAATAAGTACCTGTAAAAAAAATTAAAGAAACGATTAAGCTGCGCCGCTTACAGTTGAACAGTTAAATAACTAGTCTAAGCGACAGCTTGCCACCTGTGTCACCTTTGCCGACAGCGGGGTGGACGCTGCATTGACTACTGGGTAAACACTCTGCCAGCCAAGCCAGGCAGCCATTCAGCCAATTTCTGCCACTCGCCATCTCAGCGGTGGGCAATTCGAAGACACTTTATTTGGTGCAACTGTAAATTTCTTCGGTTGCTACTAAGTATTGACCTGTTTGAGCGTCGCCTGGCGAACACGGCAATTAACTCGCTTTGCATTTGCATTTATTTATGCGATTATTCTTCGTAGGCGGTAAGACCACTTTGTTGGCAATATTGGCTTCAGAGTTTATTCGATTAACGTCCTCTCGAATGAGAAGTTTCTTTTATTGAAATTAATTTCTTTTTTTTTCTAATTTATGGTGAATTGCCTTGGTGTTTATATAAGCAGTAAAGGTGTGACTTAGATGTATTGCTAAGGAAGCGTTTGCGAAGACTTGAGCTTTGGGTTTACCTAGCTTAACGGAAGCTTTGGAAAATAGTAAACAGGAGAAGGAATGCATTAATAGTTGAAAACCAATGGAGTAGAGCATTCATTTTGATCTAAGACCTGAATCGAAACAGAATTGTCCGCATAGACTTTAGACTTTTCATATCCCTACAAGACGAGGTCTAATGGTGTGATATCACCGAATCACTCAATAAATCCATTAATGGATGCGTTGTGTGGAAAGTAGCACTGCCTTATTGAAACCAAATTTCGCAGAGATCACGAGCTTCAATTTCAGGCATCAAATAGTCGGTTATCACGGCGTGTTAATGGTCGCAATTGACTTTTACGTTCCCACCGGCATCATTTTAGCAGAAATATGGACCGATGATTCCGCCGGCTCACACCACACCAAACCCGTTTTGTGCTGAATGAAATGACAGCTCTTGAAACTTTTCAGGTGGCTGTATGAACTAAATGCGGGAGTTTCGCTTGTTTACTTACCCATTGAATTAGTTAAATGATCCTCATTGCTGGATAAAATTTGGCTCGAAAACGTCGGATCTTTTCAAGAGTCCATAGAGCAAAGCAATGTCCCTTGGGAAGGTCGAGCGGCTTCCGCTCTTGCACAAGCCGTATTTTGTACGCTTTCAATTTAGGATCTCCACATAAAATTCGCCAAGTCATTCCAAACCTCAGTCTGAGTTGCTGCGAAAGCCGTCGAATCGACTCTCCACCGTCTTCGTGTACACTCTCAGCTACGGCTGCTATATTTTCTTCACTGCGTACTTGACGTGGTCTATTAGGTCGAATATTATTCAATAATGAATGTGGAGCTAAATCTCATTTTTTTCAGTCAGGAAATCTAATAATAATATGTACGGACAAGGGGGTGGCAGTAGATATAGTAGCTACAGGAAAGTGGATGCATATATACTGGCTTCCAGACCACAAGGGCTTGCCGGGAAACGAAATAGCTAATGAGATTGCTGAAAGTGACATCCGCTTGGCAACTGAACGGGCTCTGGAAATACGCACTTCGCTAAAAGCGATACACAACAAAATTTCCGAAAAGGCTGACCGACAGATCTGTGTAAAATAGAGTGCCTTACGGACATTCAAGATGATCAAGATATGTACCAGGGAAAGAAAACACACAAGCTTTATACTTTCTCTGTCTCGAAATGACTCCAAGACGGTTTTTGGCCTAATCACAGGTCACACTGTACCAAATGGGATTTATTAACGATAACACATATGGGAGTGAATAAAAATCCGGTTCCGTTGCGTTTACTTAACCTGACTGTTGTGGGAACGCGCAAACCCCTTCTACTTACATTCAGCCTTATCTAGAACGCGATTTAGGTTTCTAGGAGCTTCGCATTTCAAAGGACGAAGTAAAAGTATTAGATCAAGCATCTTTAGAACATGGTAAAGGTGACCGAACCTCACCTCGTATAAGCAATGAATCTCCATCTGGACCTGTTGGTCTAGGTATGGCGTGAAAGCCAACCAGTGTTACCTAACCTATGTTAAGTACTTATACTATCGTCCATATATCTTATATAAATGATTTTCAATAAAAATACCGCTAGACTTTTTTGACAACCTAATATATGTATTGGCCAATATGTGAGGTAAGCTATCTTAGCAAATTTATTTGAGGTCTAATCTCGGACAACTATAGGTTACTGCTATTATTATCGGTTTAAGAAATATCCGTACCCCATATATAGATAGATAGATAGATTAAAATATTGAGGTTCTGCACCGCGACCTAGGGTCTATTGTGCCCTCTCCTTTATCACATGACCTCCCAGAGCCCCATATATAGTACCGTTTATAGTGATTCTGCGATTATCGTTTTTCTAGTCGATTTTAAACCAAATTTTACTGCCGAAGAAAATGTGCTAGCAACTTTGCTCACCACCCATTACGTTGCCGCACAGCAAAAGAAAATCAAATATACTATGTTTGCAACATTATGTGGCAATTTAGTGTATAATCATTAGCATTGCATATTCATTGCTGCAACCCACCGGCGGTTGCCTGCAGATAGCGATCGAGTGCAATGAAGCATTAAAATCGCTAACACCAACAATTTGTTGCAAGCAACAGGAATCGCATAGCGTTGGCAGCGCGCAAATCGCTTTTATTTCAGTTATTTATTATTTTTTTCGTTTTTGTTTTGTTTTGTTTTGTTTTTTTTTACAAGTATTTGCCGCCAAAAATAGAAATGCATTTGCCACACAGATTCAAATGTGGCAGCGATTAGTGGCACAGTGCGCTCAGCTGGAAAATAAGCTGGTGTATTAAGTGATTTGTGTTGTTGTTGTGGTTTCTGTGGTTGTTGTTGCCACTCCATGGTGTGTAACTGACAATGGCAAATGCAGCGATTATGCAACACTTGCTGTGCCACAGGCGCGCATTCATACATCTTGATATATATCTATTCATATATGTATGTATATATGCGTGTATATGCGTATGTATGTATATGTATGCATATTTTCTCATTTTTCAATGCTCCTGCAACATTTTCTTTACCTTTCTTCTACTTATGTTGCACACTTGCTGTTGCTGCTGTTGTTGTACAATTTATTATCATTGTTGTTGCTGTCACCGACTGTTGTTCACTTTTTAACCCGCTGTCACAAACTAATTTGTGTGTGAACCAACGACTTTCGGCCAATCCGTTTAACCAAATGAACGCCTAAAGAAGTGTGGCAGAGCGTGCCACGCAGTTTGTGGTTGTTGTTGCAACTTTTGCAACGCAGCAACACATTTGTTATGTTGCACATGCTATTACAACGGTCGGCAAATTTAATCCCACACAGCTGTTCGTAAGGCATGTTGCAATATGATTCACTCGCTTGGTGCATGCCGCACGTGCGTCGTATATTAATCCATGTATTTCTTGTAGGCAGTTATTAAGTCTAATTAATTTGCTATTTTATAAAAAAAATTTCATTTATGATAGCTGCGTCAATACTTTAACATATATAATTGGTTTTCTAAAACGCATCATATGATGATCATGTGATGTGCGACGCTGATTTGAAATTCATTAGATTAAATAGCAACTATTTTTTTTTATCAAATTTTACAATTTAAAATATTAGGTTGTCAAATATCGCCCTTCCGTTTTTTTGCTTTTTATTCAATGTTTTACAAAAGGTGTTACAGTGCTCGGATAGTTAAATATACCCTTCCTGTTGGCCAATTCTGGAAGCTTCTGATCGATCGCCTGCTTCAAGCGGTCCCGTTGTTCGCAGTAGGTAGTAGAATTAAGCATCTGGTCATATGGGAGCAGCTCATAACGGATGATTCCCTTCCAATCCCTCCAAACACACAGTAAAACCTTCCTGGCTGACAATTCCGGCTTGGCCATTGTTTGGGACGATCACCGGTTTTCTACCACGACCGTTTTCGCTTGATGTTGCTTGGTATGTGATCCGTTTTTCGCCGCCAGGTCACAAATGCTTCAAAAATGGGCCGAGTTCGTTCCGTTTCAGCAGCATATCGCAGGCGTCTGATTTCGGTCCAGAAGGTTTCTTTTCGTCAAATCATGCGTCAGCCAAACATCAAGCTTTTTTGTGAATCCAACCTTCTGCAGATGGTTTAAAATGGTTTGGTGACTAGCTTCCACCTTCTGGGCGATGTCACGAGATGCCACATGCCGGTCTAACACGATGCTTTCCATGATTTGATCGGTATTCGTCGTCACAAGTCTTCCGCCGGCTGGCTTATCCATGATGTCGTTTTCACCCGCTCTGAATCGTCTAAAACCATCCTCTCCGCAGTTCGAAGTGATAGAGTAGCATCCCTGATAACACCATTGATCTCATGAACGCTTCTCTAGTGGATTTGCCTTTAACAAAGGAAAACTTCAAAATCGCGCGAATTTCGGCGTTAGTGAACTCGTACAACTGTTGAACCCAATATCCAAACTAATATTGTCGAAAGCTTCCTCATAGTCAATAAAATATTAAAATACATTTTTGTGGACATCTTTTCAGTTTTGAACCAAAACAATGATTCGCGTGTTCTAAGACTTTCTCTGAAGCTAAACTGCGTCTTGCCCATTGTCTCTTCACATTTCCTATATATGTACACTGTACTTAAATTGAAAAGGGGAATTTCGTCAATTTCATCTCCTTCAAAGTAATCCCCTCCCGCTGACCTTCTTTGCGTATTGACCATTTTTTATTGAGTTGAGAAAAGCGATTATTTATCAGGATGTCATCTATTTGATTTTTGAAGACATTATCAGAGGGGTCCGATGGAGATTTCCATTTATGCAGTCTTCTGGGAGGCAGACTAAATAAGGTGTAAAGTTTGTGTTCTTGACAGAATTGAATTAGTCGATCTCTGCTCTCATTCCTATCACCAAATCCAACTTTTGCATTAAAATCGCCTTGAATTATATTTATTTCATATGGTTTTGTTAATTGCATCAGTTCTAGTCTAGTTTTAATTCGTCATCTCTTTTGTCGGCCGTTGGAACATGGACTTGAATAATGTTAATATTCACTAGTTTTGCAAATAATTTTAGCCTCATTGATCTATCAGATTTCTGCACAAATCCGAAGACAGATTTTTAAATTGTTTTTTTTATTACTATAATGCCTATACTTTTGCAGTGAGTTTTAGTTTGGTTGCCAGAGAAAAAGAACTATGTATTTTGAGAAATTAATTCTCCATATTCTGGCCACTATGTTTCACTTATGCCAAGTAAATTGATGTCTAATTAATCCATTTCTAAAATCGTACAAACATCTTGTGTTCCATATTCCGATATTTAAAGTTTGTTTTGTTTTACCTCCGGGGATTCTTAGCACCCTCGATTTGCCGGAGACTGAGGGCCATTGTCTCAGTTGTACTACCATTGCCATAAGATATGCTGGGAATTATACTTCAGTGATTTGCCCTTGACTTCTGAAGGGTTTACTGTTTTCCTTCCTTACACATTTATATAGCGAACCGCTTGATATAAGTACAGAGGTCCGCTTTCAGCCGTACATATGCATATAGTAACAGGCGCTGATACATTGTGGATTGCTTTTAGCTTCATTATTCACCATCGAGCTTACGGCATGGATGGGCCTGCTGGTAGCTACGCTACCGACAGGATCACTCTTTGTATCATTATATCTACTGAGCCCCTCATCACGTCAAGATAGCAACTAACCGAAGGGGCTGATCCCATCACATTAATGTCACACCAAGCGAAAATTATCAGAGATCTGCTTACATTAAAATAATCTTCTCCAATCAGAAATCTAAGTTGATAACCAAATCACATAATAATATCCTTGACAAAATTATTTTGATATGGCTAAAATATCGCATTATGATCACCACTAATTAGCTCATTTCTCAGCTTCATGATCGTTTAATGTAATAGCATTAAGTCTACTGTGCTCCGCTCGTCACATATTACTTTGAAGTGGCATGTCATGTGATGAAAACCTAAGACCATATTTGAAATAAGATAGGTGATGACGATCACTTTAGATTATTTGATATAATGGTCACATCGTATTACGATCAACTCTGCGGTATAATGATATTAGACAGTAGTAATAGTCATGGCACAGATCTCTTTCTGTTGTTACGTCAAATCACGCCCACCTCAGATCAAATCGCCTTATACTTGCCTGATAGAGTTACGGTTTGAAAGAAACACTCAGATTTATTTGTTTTCTTATCATGTGATGGTCACATCGCAATGCTGATAACATTTTAAACGACATTATGGAGCGATATTACGATACGATACGATATTATAAGAAATATTTTAGTGGAAAGTGTTTTGGAACTATTTCAAAGTTGTAGTTTCACTTCCATTCAGTAGGTTTGAAGAAAAGGTGGTAATAAGTTACAAAAGTATATATATGTGCTACTGACCGTATTCTATAAATTGTGTTGATAATCTGGTATGGATATTTTACTTATTGATGTTAAGATAATCAATCGGTTAAGAATAATTCGTAGGTAGAACTTCGGTTTGATGCGGATTGTGGCTAAACGTTCATTCACCGTAGTCAATGCCAGGATTCGACGACAGGGTGGATGTTTTTTGGCTACCCAGAGGATACTTGGTCTAAGACCGGAAGTCATGAGTTGCTTGAGCCATAGGTAAAAAAATATCGTCTCTGGACACTCCCAAGTGATTGACAATCAGAGAACTTTCTTCACTTGTGTGAACTTCTATACCTGACTCCATCCATTCGCCTGACTCTGCCCTGGTATAATATAATATACAATTATACTTGATCTAAGCTGTCCTAACATGTTTCTTAATGACTTCAGTTATAATTTAGGTTAAGTAAGATTAGTCTGACAGGCTATTGAGCCACGGAAAGTCGAGTTTTGCGTCTTTGCGATAGTGACGAAGTTTCGTTACGAAGTCCAAGAGGAGTCGTCAAGCTTTAAAATGCCTGCATTTGGTGCGAATAGACTCTATGGTCTCACTTACAATACCTCTTGCAGTGTCTAACTCAAACAGTGTAGTCTTAACAATGGAGAATGCACAAAAAATGCTCCATTCTTTCGCTGATGCTTTGCTCTTGACATCCTACAGCCCTAACGAGAGAGAGCCCCTGCGTAACAGAGATATATCTGTGGCATAACTTAACAGAGATATTATAATAAGCATTCTAATCTATCAAATCTCTCAATAATCAGACCGCATACTCTAATTTATTGTTTACAAATTTGACAACTTTGTTGTTGTCTTGACGTGAACATTTTGACAAGAAAGTGGAGTGCCAACTTAGCGAGCATTAAAGTTGCGAATCGAAAGCGTTAATAGCCGCTCGTTTTATTAATTTCGTAACCCACATTAATCAAGCCTTACTACAAGCGGGTTTGCGCCGAACTGTGTCAGTGAGTAACGGGAGCGAGTATTTTGTGTGCCGCTTATTTCATAATTCCTTTTGCCGTCTAATCATCATATTTTATATTAATCTGAACTGTTTTATACCTTTTGGCACAAGATACCAACTTTTATGCCCGTAAAGCAAAAATGAAAAATTCAAAAAGGGCGTGATAAAAATTATTGCGGAAATTCATTTGCAGATTTATGTTTACATCGAAAAGCCGGCTTCTTAGCGTTGCCAATCCTTTAACAAACAGTTTCTGCAGCAAATTTCCCTATTCAGTTTCATTTCTTTTACTGCGTTTTGCGAATTTTCGTCGTAATTTACTTAGGTTGTAAATAATTTCGAGGTTTGCCAACTTGTTTGTTGCATGCAATTCTTCGTTGGCGTTGTTGTATGGCAGACTAATCGTGCGCTGTTGATGTAACGGTTGTTGCCGCAGCTAGCAACAACACTCACAGGTAGCGATGTGTCTGGCGGATGGCTGTCAGTGGTTTGACAACTAAATCAGCGAAAAAATATCGCCCGTTATATACGGAGATAGTTTAAGGCGTTGCATGCCGCATGCTGTGGCAAGTGTCTTAACTATGCGCAGTAGCCGGTAAAGTGTACTATGAGGGCAGTCGAACTCTGAACAGTGTCCCACTGAGTGCTTGTAATTAATGAATCGATTGGACATTAACAAATTGTTGGCCGATATAAAGTTATTGGTAGGTGAAAGAGCAGATATTAGTTACAGGTTAGGCGTTGGTTTCATATAATTTGGCAATTTATTAAAATAAAGTGTTTATGAATTTTATTATAGTTAACTGTAAAGTTTAGAGGACTTACGGCGATTTTCCAATTATATTTACCATGGATTTCCCTATCTTGCTCCTGTTTGCAAAGCACGATGATTAATAATCGTCCACGGTTAAGGTATTAAAATGGTCTATTACTCCGTCCTGGCAAAGAGTTTGTACCTTCACTTTGCAGGAGTGATAATGACCAGAAGTGATTACATATTGCACAAATATCTTTCACTGTAAGATACCACTAGTACCCTAAATTTATTTCAGAAAAGTTTATTACTTACTCCAATATATTTCAGCCATGGTTGTCATCAAATGGTGAGGTCATCTGCAATCCGAGGCTTGTTGTTCCTTTTCATTGCGTATGAATTTTACGTGGCGGATCCCAAACCTAGCGTACAACCCTATCGATCAAGAGATGTTTCAGCAGCTTTTGGTACTTTAGCTCGCCCTCAAACGGATGTTGAACTTAGAGCTACCTAGTAGGATACTTGGTTCAAACTTGACCAAGCTGCTTGAAGTTTCATATGATGAAAAAATCGTGTTCTGTGCCTACTCCCATAGGAAATGGTCGATCAGTAGAAGCTATTCCATCACTTGTCGTGAGACTTCTACGACATGACTCCATCCTCACAAGCCGTTTTCGAAGCCATAATCAGAGACATGCTAATTTGTTTTCCTGATGTCCGGTAGTTTGCACCGAGATCATCTCGTCTGGCCACGATCAACTCTGTGTTTTGTTCTTTATCGGAACGTTTTCTTTAAGGTTAGATAATCCATACAAGGTCTGCTTTTAATGACTTGCGGTCGTTACTGAAATAACTAAATCAAGTACTAGACTTTTTGGTGAAATTGGTGCTCTTATAGACTTTCCTCACCGATTTTTTCCATATTTTGACTCTTGAATGGTTCAGGAACCATTCAATATACACTTGTTTATGTTAACAATTGGTCCGCTGATGGTCATAGTTTGTTGGTAAAAAAAAAGCCAGGCCGCCGATATCTCAAATTATTGAAAAGACAATGATGACCACTTTTAAGTATATGTTTACTGAGCTTGAATAACCTTCTTACATAAGATCAAAAGGCACTCAGAGCTGGTTTAGTTTTAAAATTCTGGCTTTGTCTTAAACAACCACTTCGTATTCCACGAATCTGGCTCACAAATACTTTTGATTGTATACAAGCTTCAAGAGAATGTCCATAAAAATTTTTGCAACAAACAAAAGACAACTCGAACCACAAAAGTGGTATCAGGAAGTTGAAAGTTGGCTACACTTGGTGATGATTTATTCCAAATTTATCTGCTAAGGAAATTCCTTCACCCCAACTTACCACCAATTGACATTTTAGTGAAAAGTTCGACAGCCAAATCAGCTAAACGATTGGCTGCGCCTGGCGAATCTTCGGATGTAACTTAATGAACCACATACCTCATGCTTTATCTGAGAGAGAAGCTTTCAAGAGTGTGGATGGCACGCGACCTAACACCGGAATTGTCATCTGCACGAATGGATCAAAATTGGCAGATGGAGAGAGTGCCTGGACCTATGGCGTGGAGTTAAGTCTCAGGCGACCCTTTAAGCTGCCAGATTACCTTAGACGATCAGGAAAGCCGCTGAGATAGCTAAGTAGTAACGCAGGAAACGACTTAAAGAATATCAATATATACGTCGATAGCCAAGTTGCAATTAAAGCAATAATCTCACATAGGAAGCAGAAGATATATTGATTTGTACTCAAGGACACAAGGGCGTTCCAGGAAATGGAATAGATAACAAGGTTAAAAAAAGAACAGAAAACACTAAAGTCATTGAAAACGCATGAAAAGAAATTTTCGAAAAGGTTCACAGACTGATCAGAGTGAGGTGGAATGCTTTAGGGGGATGCAGGATCTCAAAGATCCTGTGTTAAGGAGCGCAAGGAAAACACAAAAGCTTTCTACATACACGGTCTCGAAATGCACCGTCCTGCTCATGGCCTATGCAAGTCAAAAGTGCAGGCAAGGAGCCTTGATATAAAGGCTAGAATACATCCTCTGCTTGTGGTCGACCTTAACTAGATAGAGCTTCGCAGTTTAAGGAACTGGATGAAGTAACAAAATTAGATATCAATTCGCAATAAGCGTTGACATATGGCATTACGTAGTGAATGCTCATCTGGCATTACAAAGGACCTATGTATGGCGTGACAACTAATCAGAGAGTGTAACCTAGTCTAACTTAGTTCCTTCGCAACTGCTTGCTTGTAGAGTCAGATATTTAAGATCAATAACAAAGGAAGGTAACAGTGCTTATGCGGAGGAGAACCGATAATAATTTAATCTCAACAATCGAAAGCAGACGAACTTTGCTAGAGCACTGTAATGCATTCTCATGGACGGCTACTGTCAAACATTCCGTCTACACTTATACTCCACATAAATGCTTTTTGCTTTGACCGCGCGTCGTAAAGATCATATTTGCAGCTTTTACAGAAATGAATAAAGTTTAATATCGGTCGGTGAATCGATACTTGCTTTTAGATCGATTGTCAAATGAAAGAAATCTTGTCAATAATTCGTTTAACGACAGTCCAGTAGTAAAAGTCGCTCGGCACTCAAAATTGTTCAAAAGGGATTCCAGCAAAAGAACTTTGGGACTACAATATAAACAGTTAAAAGTTTTGTTAATTTTTTTACTTAATTCCTTAGTCTGCTTGCGTCAGCTAATTCATCTTTATCCACATAAATCATTTGCTCCCGAAACTCTCACTTTCCGCAAAGCGTCGCTTGCACTCAGCACTGTGAACTCAATCATATATCCGTTATGTCCAATCTGTAGCTTAGCATCTTTGCCGCTAATCTACATAGCTGTCGTTTTTTTGCTTTGGTTTTGCTTTTTGCTCATTTCCGCTTTTCTTGCATCAATATGTCTTTCACTTTTCACTTTTTCTTGCCTCAATTGATTGTTAAGCTCATCGTGCATGGCGGCGGAAAGCAAGAAAAACGCTAAGCGTTCGACAGTTGGAAAACCAGTGACAGCAACAGTGCGCCAACCAATGCCAATGAATGACAGATAAAGCTGTCACAGCGCTGCTCGCAGCCAGAAAAGGTGGCAAAGCGAATGTGTTACAAAGCAAATGACATAAAATTGGGCCATTTAGTTAGATGCATAGATAGATCCATATGTCTACACTTATATACATATACTATAATTATAATTAAATGTATATATATA